>CM042150.1:27558916-27582407 GCA_023376005.1 Doryteuthis pealeii | reverse complement strand
AGACTTGCTGTCACTCAGACTCCAGTGAAAGACCATCAGCTAAACGCTGATGTGAACAACTCAAAAAGTGAATGGATAATAATAATCTATAACATGGCCACTCTTCCAAAGTAAAATAATCTTAAACATACTATTGGTTTAAATTGCAGCGTAATAAAACGGACAATATCAAGTCACAGAACCTGATTAAAATAAAAAAAAGGAACATGTGAACTTATACTAAGTTAACAAGCTTAGAAATTTCTAAAAGCTTAATATATAACATATGTATAAAGTATATAAATATATAGATAATTATATTACAACACACACACACACACACCACCACCACACACACACACACACAATAGTATAATAATATATATATTTATTATATTATATAATCAAAAAATTGAGGAAGAAATCTCCTTACGGAGCCTAGTTGTTCTTACAGTTTTGATCTGAAGACGGAAACTGATTGATAATTCTCTAGCTTCCCTGAAATAGTCTATTATGCTTTAACATCACATTCTTTTGTATCTTCTAGGAAAAAAACAAATTTGTTATGGGGTAGTATACAATTAAAAGGTGTTTGTTACCATTGGTTTCAAAGCAGTGCATTTGCTACTTACCCTCAATACATATGTGCGTTTCGTGGCCCTCTATAGGTGCCTTCTCTTTGAAGCAACCCAATCCATCTGTCAACAGAAAGCCAACAAATACATAATCAAGTCATGGTTTTGTAGCTGCAACAGTATACTACGCATCAAATATATAACACAATATTAACATTCAATCCTGCATGGAACTCATATTTTCAGATTTGAGTCATGGATTCGCTTAGGTTTATCAGTTGGTATAATAGGAGCCAATTGGGGGATTCGGTTGGCATCCTGCGAATGTTCGCTGTTCTACTTTCAGATTCAGAAACAAAGACCAAAACAACAATGCTGCTGATAATCACCCCGAGAAAAACATATACTTTGAAAGACAACATAAATGTACTTCACTATTATTTTTAAAGCAAAGAGGCTAAAAGAGCAAAACAAATTTTGAAAGATCATTCACTGCCTTGAAGATTGATCTGTTTTAATTCCTATGCCCAATTATATATACTTATACTATATCTATATTACTATATATATATATATATATATATATATATTAATTTTTACTTAAGCACTACAAGCAGTATCACATACAATCGATACTTTTCTATAGCAAACATGAAATTTGACACAGTGTAATCCCGGCAAAGGCTCGCTCGGTGTGTAGGAATATCCTACAGACTGTTTCGATTCATTATTAATATTGCTCTATCATAGATATTGAGCAATCTCTTAATAATGCTGTATATAGTGGCTTAATACTGCCTCGGCATGTAATATATTATTAACCATACACTGTGATAATGTTATATACAAGGTGTGTCAAAAAGGTATCGAGATTTGCGGTACTTTTTGACACAGCTTATATTCTGAAAAATTAACGTTCCATTCATTCTTCATTTCTATCTTAGTAAATACAGCTTTTAAATCGTTACTTTTTGACACCTTGAATTATGAAAAAAAATAACGTTACATTTATTTGTTCATTCCTATCTTGGTTAAAACAGCTTCAATCTCGATACGTTTTGACACCCCATATATATATATACTATAATATATATATATATATATATGATCGCTATCTTTATATAATACAAGTCTGTATCAATTTTTTTTGTTACTTTTTGACAACACTGTGTATTCTGAAAAAATAACGTTCGATTCATCTCTTCATTTCTATCTTGGGAAATACAGCTTTAAACTTAAACACCCCATATATAATATATATATATATATTATATATATATATATAATATATATTTATACTGGGATTACACTTGTCAAGTTCATTTTCTATAGAAAAAGTATCGAATTCTTTTGCGATACATGCGTTGTAAGTGCCTTCAAGTAAAAAAAAATTTAATATCAATACTTTATCAGCAACGTTTCTTAAATAAACAAACATCCAAAAATCTTATTCACTTCGCCGAAGGGCATTCGTGCCTGTTTTTGTTATTATTCTCTCAATAGCGCCCCCTTACCTATTATGGTAGAGGCGCGTAGTATCGCTTTTACAAGTCTTAATTACCGCATTAGGGATGGTCAGCTGTGTTACTGTGGCCGAGGCGATAAAAGTGTTTCACTAGTGTTTCACTGCGTCTGCTGAAGTCCCGGTTTCGATTTCTGTCGGAGGGAAAAATCGTTAGTATATACCGCTGATGAGACTTAATAAAGTTCGAAACAGTCTGTACGTATTCTACACATCGAGCCATCCTTTACTGGATTACACTTGTCAAGTTTATTTTCTATAAGAAAAATGAATCGAATTTTATGCGATACATGCGTTTGTAAGTTGCCTTCAAGTAAAAAAAAATTAATATATATAATATATATATATATATATATGATCGCTACTTATATATACATCAAAAAGTATCGATTTTTTCTACTTTTTGACACGTACCGTGTATTCTGAAAAAATAACGTTTGATTCATTCTTCATTTCTATCTTGGTAAATACAGCTTTAAACTTAGTACTTTTTTGACACACCTTGTATTCTGAAAAAATTTATTAATCGAACATTATACTTGCAGAATACAAGGTGTGTCAAAAAGTACAAAAAGCTCGATATTTTTTTACACACCTTATATATATATATATTATATATATATATATATATATATATATATATATGATCGCTACTTAAGTGTGTAACTTTTAATAACGATGGTAAATTTGAAACATATATGATTTGATATCAAGAATCAGTAGAAAAAAGATGCCTTTTTCGCATCCATTTTCGAGCTAAGATAATTTTTTTATCGCAGATGTCAGATCTAATGATAATTGTCATGAATGACTATCTAATGTGAAAGCCATCCAGCTGTGAGATTCCAACTATAAAAGATGAAGAAGCTCGCCATGCCGGGTTGAACACTCAAAATGCATGGCATTAAAATACTGAAATAATAACGAAAATTGGCGACAACAATAATAATAGTGAGAGATTCTTGTGAAAACTTTCGCGTAATTACAAAAAAAAAAAAAACAACAGAACAACAAAAACCGCAAACAAACAATAAAAAGTGCGAACACATTTTTGCTGCTGTGTCAAGATGACACAGTCCAAGCAAGTTTCGCAATTAAATTCATGTCCGAATCGCGCTTATTGGGTATGTCACGTGTAACGTCATGTGACGCATCGCTGCATATGTCCACCATTTTTTTTCGGTGTTGTTAAGCTGTAATGACCTCGGGGAGTGTCCATTTTTTTAACAGCAACCACTTTCGTTCCTCCCCCCTCTCTCTCTCTCCTTCTCTCTCTCGTCCCTCTCTCTCTCTCTCTCTCTCTCTCTCTCTCTCTTCTCTCTCTCTCCTCTCTCTCCTCTCTCTTGTCCATCGTCGTCCAATGAAATCTTACTTGTTGCAATTGCTACTAAGATTAATTTCCCGCCAAATTTGACTTAATACAAAGTAAATATCACGAAGATTCCATTAACGTGTTGTAATGGGTTTTAAGTCTCTCTCTCTCTCTCTCTCTCTCTCTCTCTCTCTCCTCTCTCTCTCTCTGTCCTTCATCTCTGAAATATCTCTCTCTTTTCTGTTATATATATATATATATATATATATAGAGAGAGAGAGAGAGAGAGAGGAGAGAATAGACAAAGATATGTTTATATATACAGTGGTACCTTGACTCACGAGTTTGATTTACACCGCTCGAATTTCAAATCAATTTTTGCCTCATTAAAATAAACTGAAATGCCATTAATCCGTTCAATCTACCTAAAAACACACTTTTTGTTACGTTTTTGAATAAGAAAAGTAACACTGCGTCGTCCTTGAAATAGAAAGATGTATCAGATTTAATCCTCGTCTGTTGATCTGTCCCCGAAGAATCGACCAAATAAGAAATTTTAGGACGCCGTTAAATAGTAAATTAAATACGTTTGGGTGTTCTTCATTGGTCAATTCAACCACCGACACTTAGAACAGTCTATAAATATAAGTAATTTTTTCTTGTACCCAAAATAATCCAACAAGTAGCATATCAACTTCGTGAGGTATTTAATGCCAAAAGCCATCCTTGTGAAGATCAGTAGTGGTACTATATAACTCATAGCTGGGGGATGAGGGTCTTCATACCTTTTTCCAAGGGTATTAGTCCGACAGTGATTGTAATAGCACAACTGGACCTTCATTGCGATGTCAGAGTCCATTACATTAGCCACTACACAACGGGTACTATCCGGTTTCCCAAATGTAACAATTAACAAAAGTAATAGCCTCTTCTTGTCCAGGGTTGCAGAGGGTTAACTAATAAATGAATTTTGGACGTAAGTCGTCATGGAAACACGCGCTGAATATTAAGTGTTTGGGCGCTTTCAAAGATTCTATCTATCCCAGTCACTTCATATAGTAACTATTATATATATATATATATATATATATAATATATATATATATACTATATATTATATTATATCTTGTGTGTGTTGTGTGTGTGTGTGTGGTGGGAAGATAGGAGCGTCGGAGTAAAAATCCGAACAGTATGAGGTGAGGTAAAAACGGAGAAGTGAACAAAATAATTGGTTATAAAACAAGTCCAAGTAGGAGAGAAATATTTCGTCCTTCTGACGCGAAGAACACTTCAGACTGAAAATGTCTTCGTGTCAGAAGGACGAAATATTTCTCTCCTACTTGGACTTGTTTGAGCCATAATTTTTGTTCACTTTTCCTTTTACCTAACCTCATATATATATACATGTGTGTGTTGTAAGTTGAAAAATGGAAATGAATCCGACAAAATGTTGAAAAGATAAATAAATAAAGGAAAGAAAATGTTGAATAGATAAAAATTGTTTAATGAAATGCCAACATGTAGGTGCCACTAAATATTTGTTTATTCTCCAACCGTAAGCGTCTCTAAAATATTTTCCCAAAAAACTTTTTTTCGAACACTTCTAAATTCTCTGTATTTTGACCATTTTAACTTCAAATATCAAACAGAAAGGTAGTTTTCTGTGTATGCCTAATTTTTTTATATTTTTCTATTATTATTATTTTATTTCATATTTAAAATAGTAATAGATAGAATATAATGTGTCCATCGACAAACTCTCGGTCGAAACATGTTGGAATTTCATTTAAACCATTTTTATCCATTCAGCATTTTCTTTCCTTTATTTATTTATCTTTTCAAACACACACACACACACACACACACACACACACACAATATAATATATATATATATATATATATATATTTGTGTGTGTGTGTGTGTGTGTGTGTGTTGTGTGTGTGTGTAATTAACGTCGTCTCGTAAAGTAATCGAACATGTAACTCGATTAGAATCGATAGCGTTTTTCAGATCTTCGTCGTTTGATTTCTGACTTCAAGCGACCATGTTTTTCGCGGATTGATCAAATCACGTACATGCTGAGATATTGCGTGTGTGGACCGGTCGGAAGATTTACGAGGGGATTGACGACCACTACCGTGAGACTTAAGTAAGTAAAAAGAAAATGGCTTTACCGAAGTGAAACCGAGGCGAGGCGAAATACATTAAAAACGAGAGCGTGGTTGATAAGGAAGGAAAAGGGTAAAACAAAAAGAAACAAACAAAGGAGACTGAGAAAGGAAAAAAAGAAAAAGCGAATAGAACAAGTAAATTAAACTGAAGAAAGGAAAAAACGAACGGAGAAAAGGAGGAAAGAAAGAGAAAAGGAAAAGATACGAAAAAAAGAGAAAAAGAAACAGAGAAAAGGAAAAGAAAGAAAGGTAAAAGAAAATGAAACAGATAAAGGTAAAAAGAAACAGAAAAAGAGACATATAAAGAAACATAGGAGAAAGTAAAAAAGAAACAGAGGAAAGGTAAAGAAAGAAAGGGAAAAGTAAAAGAAAAAGAAGAAAGATAAAAAGGAACAGAAGAAAAGAAAGGGAATGAAGGAAAAAGGAAACAGAAAAATAGAAATATAAAGAAACATAGGAGAAAGAAAAAGTAACAAAAAAAAGGAAAAAAAAGAGAAGGAACAGAAAAATTTAGAAGGAAAAAAAGGAAAAGGGAAAAGAAAAAAGAAATAGAAGAAAAGAAAAAGGGAATGTGGTTAATTATGAAGAAAAAGAGTAAAAAGACAACAGAAGAAACAGAAAAAAGAAAAAAAGAAACAGTATAAATGAAAAAGGAAAAAAGAGAAACGAAAAAGGAAATTAAACAGAAGAAAAAGAAAAAAAACAGGGAAAAGAGAAATGTAAAGAAACATAGGGGAAAGAAAAAAGAAACACCAGAAAATCAAAAAGAAACAGAACAGAAAAATAGAAAAGGATGGAAAAGAAAAGAAAACGAAAAAGAAAAAAAGGATAAAAGAAACGTGGTTTATAATGAAGGAAAAGAGTAAACAAGAAACAGAAAAAGGAAAAAAAGAAACAGTATAAAGAAAAAGGAAAAAAAAAACGAAAAGTAAATTAAACAAAAGAAAGTGGAAAGAAACAGAAGAAAGGAAAAGAAAAGGAAAAAAAACAAGAAAATGAGAAATGTAAAAAATATAGTAAAATGGAAAAAAGAAACACAAGAAAAGAAAAAAAACAGAAAAGGAAAAAGGAAACAAACAGTAAGGGAAAAAGAAAGAGAAGATAGAGAAAAGGAAGAAAAGGAAAACGTAAAGAAACATATGAGAAAGAAAAGGAAACAGAAAAACAGAACAAAATAGGAAAAAGAAACAGGAATAAAATAAAGTAAACTAAACGGAAGAAGAAATGGAAGAAGGGAAAAGGGTGGACAGGAGAAATGTAAATGTAAAGTAACAGAGGGCAAAGAAAGAAGAGATAGAAGAAAAGAAAAAAGGAATAAAAAAACAGAAAGAAAAATAATAGAAAGGGAAACAGAAGATAGTCGAAAAAACAACGGAAGAAAGAGATATGTAAAGTAACAAATGAAAAAGAAAAAGAAACACAAGAAAGCTGAAACAAAAATGAGAAGAAAGAGCAAAGGAAAAGAAACAAAGAGAAAGGACAAAAAAGGAAACACAAGATGATAAAAAGAAACAGAAACAACATTAATCGAAAATAAACAGAAATAGATAGGAAAAAAGAACAGAATTTGTTAGTTTATATTAGGATTTTTTGTTTACATTTACGGTAGAGCATCCGATTCGAATACACAAGGTTCCAGGTTCCATACCGGTCCTCGCCAACTCAGCGTATGAGTACCACAGGGATCTGTGCGGTAAAGTGGGTAGCTGATGATAGGTGTGGCGCTTCACCTTTGACGCAAAAACAATATGCCTGGTCTAGCGCTAGTGAAAAGGGTATAGACTCCATCACTGTTTGGCTGATACCGACAATAGGCCACTCCGTCGACTTTACTTGTTTTTTCTTTTAGATTTTGTACAATATTTTTAAATACAATATTTTTAACAAAATATCTTTACAATAATATTTTTGAAAATGTAATCTAAACTCAAGAGTGTTTAGAAACATAATTTTATTTTTCTAAAAAATATTTTGAACATATGACAAAAATCTCAATTCAGTTCTTAGTTGTTGATTTAAGGTGATAAAAAATATATCTATTAATAATGGAGATTTGCTTCCGGTTTTTGTCTGTAACGAAAACTACGTCACGGCTTACGTCACACTACCTGAAAATCGTCATAACATAGAATAAATACACTCCAAATTTGAGCATGCAATGTTAGACAGCCCTCATTGGTTTTTTAAACAAGTTTTAATAAATACATACCTGGTACTATCTATCCATATATAGTTTGTTTTATTTTAATATATATTTAAAGTTATCAGAACTAAGTTTCCATTTCAATTTTTTATTTTTTACTCCTTTAATAAATTTGATGATTTTACTTTACTTATGATACAAACTCTCTGATATTAAATTTTCAACTCCCATCTCCTCAGGCAATATTTATTTTACGTCGCCCAGAGGGCATTTATTTTTATTTTGCTAGTTTGTTTAATTTATTTATATTTTAACCCCTGAAAATATAAGAATAAAAAGAAGCTAAGAATTAAACCTTGGTTTTTAATTGTAGTGGAAAATTTCGCGTCATAATTCAAATGATTTATTTATTCTATGAATCGTTTATTTCTTTAAAAAAAATGTTTAAGTTACATTGAATAAAGATTAATATATTTTGTTCTAGGAAATAAGTATTTGTATATCAAAAACTTGAATTCAGTTCGTAATTGCATGTGAAAAATCTATTCGTTTTTACATGTATTTTTAAGATACTGATATAAAAATACGAGGAGTTTTACAAATTGATTTATTTCTATCAAATTATATTAGTTAATCAGTAAAAATCAAAAAATATATTTTATACTTTTCTTTATTACAAAAATATTAAAGTTTATGCGCGATTTGAAGGCTCAATGAAATCTTTTTTCTGAGTTATATGTCATCACGTACAGATGCGACTCCTTTATATATAATATATATATATATATATATATATATATAGAGAGAGAGAGAGAGAGAGAGAGAGAGGGGGATAAAGAAAGAAGGAAGAGAGAGGGAGAGAGAGTAGAAAACTTTTTCGCTTTTACATTTAATATGACTCTAACACCCACCCACTCACTCTCTTTCTTCTCTCTCTCTCTCTCTTCTTTCACACACAACACACACCACACACACATAATATATATATATATATATATATATCCATTAATATAATTTGAAGAACTGGAACACATCAGCCCTCTGGACATAAACTTTGGTGGATTAATCCACGAATTCCACCCAAATATTAAAAAGTTGGTCAGAAAACTTGAAAAAATCGCAAATAAAATTGTTAAACAGATGTGTCTGTTGTTTAATTCAACATGCATAAATGGAAAAATGCTGCCCAAATAGACACACACACACACACACACACACACATTATATATATATATATATATATATATATTATATTATATATATTTATTTATTTATTTATGTATGAGTAGTGGCTTACCGGTGGGTACGGGTACGATCGTTGGGAACGCACAGGATCCAGGGGTTAAGACCGTGAAAAAACGTGAATTTAGAGGATGTAACCCTGACGATTCAGATGATGAAACTCGAGTAGGCTACTTTATATCCATTTCTTAAATAAATGTTGCTCTAAATTGTATTGAGCACTTTGTATTTGTTTTTTCACGGTCTTAACCCCTGGATCCTGTACGCTCCCAACGAGAAGCGTCTATCTGTAACGATAAGACCCGTTCCAACAGACATACGTGGTATCAACTGATATTAATCGAAAACTCGATTAATTCAGCGGATGTAACCCCGACGATTTAGATGATGAAACTCGAGTAGGTTACTTTATATCCATTTCTTAAATATATATATATATATATATATATATATATATATATATATATAACAGTACAAAGTTTTCCTGCTATTCGAATTTAATATATGTTAATACTCAATAGCAATATGATTATATATATATATATATTATATATATATATATATATATATATATATATGAATGCACAAGTGGAATAATACATATGTTATAACTTGCTTGGCTTATGACTTCCACGCAATTTACGATTTTAAAATAAATCGGAAATCGGAACAGACCAGCATGAGCGAAACCGGTTAATATTATATAATCTAATATAATATCCAATATATTTGACTATTTTTCAATATATTTGACTGTTTGCCAAATGTAAAACTACACTGACAAAAATTACTAAAATGACAATTCGTCTATTTAACTCGAACACTCATATTCGAGATAATCGACTTCCATGAATAGATTAAACCAGTCGATTCTCAAAGGCCGTTGTTATTCAGTGGGAAAATTATGAGTTTTATCAAACGAATAAATCGTGACTAACTTGTATTTAGTTACAGATTCGATAGCAACAAATATGATATGGCTATTTGTCTGGTTTGTTTTTGAATAGGGAATAAAGATTATGAAAATCTACAAATAAATGGGATTTGTTTGGTTTCATGTACGAGAGACACTCCGTATGTCATGTCTCCTTTTTCTATAATATATATTTACCAACTCTTCCGCACGAGCAGGATGTGACACAAGGTCAATTTCTTAAGCGGAGTTCAACAGGTTTGAATTCAGAGTTTTCCTTCTCCTAGACTGGTTGCCTAACCAAGGTTAAAGAGCCCAGTCTGCCCGACTATTTACCCATAGCTGGAGGGAGAGTAGAATTCATACCTTTTCCAAGGGTATTAGCGCTAAGTGAAATGCAATTACCACGTCCAGGATTTGAACTCGGGGCGACGAGTCCATTTCCCATGACTTTAACCATTACACCACGCGCTTCCTTCTTTCTATAATATAGTATCGGGTTCTTTTTAAAAAAGATATTTTTTTTCAATTGAAATAGATCACTAAGTAGACCTGAGCCTATTCTAGTAGTGAACACCCTAAGCGGAGATTTAAGGGGTTTGAATTCAGAGTTTTCCTTCCCATATACTGGTTGCTTAACCAAGGTTGAAGGGTCCAGTCTGCCCTACTATTTACCGATAGCTGGAGGGAGAATATTTGGATTCATACCTTTCCCAAGGGTATTAGGGGTATGTGAACTGTAGCTTCGTCCAGCATTTGAACCCAGGTCGACGAGCCCATTTCCTACTACTCTAACCAGTTCACCGTGCTCCTCATGAAAAAGAAACCTCGTTTCCACCTTAAATACCCTTTTTATCATATATATGTTATAGGCGGTGATGAGGGTCTTTATGGCTTGGGTATGACGTTAAACCCTATCGGATGGTCAAATTTTAATTCCGGAGCTCTGGGGAATGTGGAGGACCCCTTTATCGTCATTAATTACAGGTGAACTTTAGTACTTGTTAAAGTCTCATCTATTGGTTGAATAGAAAAATGAGTTTTGAAAAATATCACGAGTTTTGTGGACATTTTTAGGCTTCAAGTGAGAGTTTCCTGGTGTTAAGCAGAGGCTGATCCTTAGTGTCCCTTAGTGTTGGGTAGAATCCTTTGGTTGAGCAGAGTCCTTGGTTGCAGATCCATTCGTCAGTTGCGAATACGTGCAAATGAATGGCTTTCAAGATCGGCGATTTAATAGTTAACTAACCACGTATTCGAACTGTTAATTGGCTGGCGTTAATCCACGATCCCACGCAGAGTCTATAAGTTTAAGTATTGGACTTCAGCACATCTTATATGACAAAAATAGATGGAGGCGCGTGATCTAATGGTTAGAGTCATAGGAAATGGACTCGTCGACCCGAGTTTAATACCTGGACGAAGCTGTTTGAATTTCACATAGCGCTAATACCATTGGGAAAGGTATGAATGCAATTCTCCCTCCAGCTACGGGTTAATAGCAGGGCAGACTGAGCTCTTTAAAATTGGCTAATAACCAGTCTAGGAGAAGGAAAACTCTGTTAAACACTGCTTAGGGAATTGACCTTGTGTCACATCCTGCTCGTGAGGAGGGGTTGGTAAATATATATATGACAAAAATATTCCAACAAAAAATCTGTTTAAAAAATTGAGTCCCATCAAGAATGAATAAAACAAAATGGCTTCGGCATACCATAACACCAGTGCCAACATGCCGTAACCTACCAGCCAACCAATCAGATGATAGATCAATGCAGCGAGCTTGACACGCCCATAGAGAAGGATCTCACTAGAAATACCGTCAAGACACAGTGTTGAATTTTTATAGTTTTTTTGTTTTTTTACCTTAAAAACAGTCACGTGATCCATTATGTCATGGATGATACTCTTTTAAGGCACGTTTATTGACGGCAAATTCATTAATATTCATCAATAACTAAACGTTTGTGAAATTGGTTTTAAGCTGCAATAATGGCAAGGTGTTGAATATCTAAATAGTTTTGCCTGTTGTTTTAGTTAGTGATTATTTCAAGTGTATTGATTTTAACTAGTTTTCAAGTCTTATTCTTAGAATGATAAAGAGGGACAGTAGTGATAGTAGAAATATGTATATATATATATATATTTATTATGGAAAAGATGACTTACCGGTGAATATGGTCACGGTGGTTGATGTGAAGTTCATAAATGTAAGGCAGTGATATAACAAATAAAAAAGTGCTCAATACGTTAGCAGAGCAAATTTATTTTAATATAGGTCTAAGTGATAACCTACTCGAGTTTCACCATGTTGAGGATCTTCAGGGTTAACTCCACTGTGTAAATCAAGATGTTGGTTGATTGTAGACAATTATATGTATGTGTCTTTTGCTATGAACGGTACATTATGCAATGTACCGTTTATAGCAAAAGACACGTACATATAATTTATAATATATATATAAGTGTATTTTGCCAGCATTTTTTCTTTTAAACATGTTTTGTTAAACTGTACTGACGATTCTTGTGGGACGAGTTTTTGTTCGATCCTTTCTAATTTTCTGGCCATATTTTTAATGTCAGTAGTACCAGTTAGGTTGAATAGAAAAACATGAGTTTAAAAGAGATGTGTTTTAAAAAAATGAGTATTAAAAAAAATTGAGTACCATCAAGAATGAATAAAACAAAACTCTCTTTGGCATAAAATAACCCAACAAGGGTTGACATGCAAAAAAAAAAAAAAAAAAAAAACAAACCCTGTATAAGATATAAGTTCTAATAATAAGATGGAAGGTTCTTTGGTATAAAATAACCCAACAAGGGTTGACATGCAAAAAAAAAAGAAAACAAAACCTGTATAAGATATAAAGTTCTTTAAATAAGATGGAAGGTTCTTTGGCATAAAACCCAACAAGTGATGACATGCAAAAAAAAAAAAAGAAAACAAACCCTGTATAAGATATAAAGTTCTTATAATAAGATGGAAGGTTCTTTGGCATAAAATAACCCAACATGTAAAATCCATAAAACCAACCAACCTACCATCTTAAATATATTTTGATGGAAACTCTTATCGAGTTCATCACCTACGACAACCGGCCTGTTAGAATAATATCGGGTTGTTAGCCAAAAAAATATTAAAATAGCAATGTTTGGCTTTATGTACGATTTCTTTAGTTTCTTTGTTTTAATGTCATATCAACCTTCATTATTTAATGTCAAAGTCATACTTGTAGAAAAAACAGTAGTAGTACTATTTAATCAATAGCTGGGAGATAAAGGGTTCATGCCTTTCCCAAAAATAATGCATCCAGCTATTCTCCTTCAAGCTATTGATAAATAATAAGTCAGGTTGGACTCTTAACCTTGGTTAGGCAACCAGTCTAGGAGAAGTAAAACCGAATTCAATCCTGTTAAACCCCACTTGTGTCACTTCCTACTCGTGCAGAGTGCTCGGTAAATATACTAATTAGTTCCCCCTGTCGGCAGTGCATAGAAACCGGTTGTACATTGATAAACCGTTGCTTTTTAGACGGTTAGAGTAGAGTTAGATTTTGAATTAAAAGTCGTTGAAATTCAAAATCCGTAGGGTTAGATGATTGATAGGAAATAACATGTAGGTTACCTTCTTTCTGGTTACACACAGACTGTCAGTTAGTTAGGCCGGATAGGTCGTGGTGTAAAGACCGGCTTCGACTCCACCGCGGGTTGAAAAAGTCTGGCTCTGAATAAAAATGTGATCATATAAAATATATGTCTCGTGTTCTCTCTGTTAATGACAATCTTAAACTCCGACTAGCATCTTACTGACTACAGAACTAGACCAGTTAGGAGAAATGAATGGTTTGGTTTGGTTTGTTTTGTTTTACGACATATCAACCTTATTGGGCCATTTAATACCGATAAGTTTTGAAATAAATCAATTCTTAAAGGATAATACATTTTTTTATAAATACATTTTTCTATTTAACCCATAGATGGAACCCTAACAGGTACTACCACTCCGGGTCGAGTGGACCAGGGAGCAATGGTGATGAAGGGGTGCTCAACATTCCCTAAACCTCCAAAACTGGAAGCTCACCATCAGATAGAGTTTAACGTCATTCTACATGTAGACTCGCAGCCACAGCCTTCTAGCACCCATATGATAAAAAGGGTTGGGGAAATCATATATGTGCTAGGGTTTGACGTGACCAGCCCGTCTAGCCCAAGATAGAGCCAAAGTGGAGGCAATTCATGAACTGCTCATCCATCTGGGTTCTATCCTTAAGCATCACGGGATGCCACCCTTTGGGAGAGTCTTACCCCTCTGCAGAGGTGCAGTCGGTGCATTCTAACGCCCCAGCCGACAGGGCGAAGGAAAATGAAGAAACACACTTCAGAAGTAAGGCGCCAATCAGCCATTCGAGCTACTCCAGCCAGAAAGTAAGATAAAGAATTAGATATTCGGTAGATATAACCAGAAGATTATTAGGGATATATATATCTCTCTGCAATGAAGGGGAGCACAGAAAAAATTCTCGTCATATCATATACCCAGTTAGTGGGTATACAACAATACGCAGTGTCCCTTGCATAGGGTAAGATTCTCCTCCCCTGCAAACGGGACACCTGGGTGTTAAAAAAGGATCATCAGGGTTCATTTAAATGAATTAATCAAGAAATTGATTAATGATAGAGAACTGAGGAAGTGAAGTAATTGTATTATTCACTTCCACAATTGTCTTTGATTAATTAATTATTTTGGTGAAACTTAAATAGGTTATCTATGTATACATTTCAATATATATATATATATATATATATATATATATATATATATATATTCATGAGGTCGAGTTTGATAAGTAATTGAAGAAAGACTTTTCGGATCTACTAATGCCATATTCTGAAGACTGTGCCAAATCCTGATGCGCTAGAATAATTTTCCTAATGGATTCCAAAACCAACATCCTGAATTTCCTTGAAAAGGGTACAACTGTAAACAGTGCTTTCTATTCACAACTCCTTAGGCAAAATCCATCATAAGCATTACATTTCCCTCGTTTATATATATATATATATATATATATATATATATAATATATATATATATATATAAGTGTGTGTGTGTGTGTATATATATATATATATATATATATGAGTAAAATATGGAAATGAATCCGAGATTATATAGAATTCAGACAATTAAACTTTTCTGTTCTTTTAAACAACGGTGTCTATAAGACAGTATTGATACATAGACACACAGACACACACACACACACACACACACACACACACACACAGACATACACATACAACACACAAACCTACAAACCCACACAAACACGCACACACTCACACACACACACATATATATGTGTGTGTGTTAGTGTGTGTTTGTGTGTGTTTGTGTGGATCAATGATCTCATAAATAAATGATATAAATCATATAATGTCAAATATATAAATTATAAAATATCATATATAATATATATATATATATATATATATATATATATATATATATATATATATATATATATATTAATATTATATATATAATATATATAATTATAGAATATCATATATATGTGTGTGTGTGTGTGTGTGTGTGTGTGATATTTTATGATTTATATCATTTATTTTTTCTTAGCCAAAATAAAGTGTTGTGATATGATTTTTAGAAATAACGTCCTCCTACTAATATCACTAAATAAAAAAAACACGCGTTTTTTACACTCGCTGGGGAATGTTTGCTGTCCACTACAATTGATAAGTTTTAAAATAGACGACGATTTCTGTTTTCTGCTGAGAAAAAAAAAATAATGTATTTTTATTTCAGCCATAAATAAGGTTTGATCTCTCAAGAGAGAGAGAGATGCGGGGGGCGAGAGATGCGAAAAACAGAAGATGACATTCTGCAGCATCCTGGACAGAGCAATTAGAAAACAAACTGTCCGGCAAGTCATTAAATCCCATTTAGCCGAGATGTGAAGCGAGATAATTTGAAACGGAAAATAGAGGATAAGAAAAAAATAAAATTTCGTGTGTGTGTGTGTGGGGGGGGGAGTCGGGATTGAATAATTAAGAACTCTGGGCATGACCCATCACTTTCAATGAACAAGAATATGAACAAACCTAAATTAGTTTAATTGAGCTGAAATATATCCCTTCACACACACAAACACACACACACACACACACACACACACACACATATATATATATATATATATATATATGGGTTACCATTTAATCAACTGTGTTAGTGTGTGCAACCTGATATCAAAATAACTTGATTCGGCATTAAATGACCCGAAAATGGTTGATATGCCGTAAAACAAATTATCCAGTCAAGCAACCAACCATAATTTCCATTACTCCCAAATGCACCCTGACCTGGAGTGGTTGTAACGAATCGCTTCCCATCTATAGGTCAAATAGATCTGCTTAAGAATGTTTCGTATTTGTGGGGGCCTTGTGCTCGAAATCTTTGGTAGAAAATAAATTCAGACGTCTATATATACAACTAGCAAATATATGCAACCTCCGGGTGCAAATATTTAAGTTTTAATATAATAAAATATCATATTAAATTAGAAAGGCTAATGAAACTGAATAAGAATTCAGTTAAAAATATTTGGAACAGAGGGGGTATGATTGAAAAATAGAACAACTTCGAAACTAACTCTTCCATCATTTTCCCTTACTCCCATCTTTCATTGGTAAATTTTCCTAATTTAACTATTTAGTTAAAATAGGAAGTAAAGAATAATATTACATTTATTTGTTCTTGTTAATGGATTTCTTTTAAGATTTATCCCCGAGATTTTTGCTCATATTCAATAAGATAAAACCAAACAATTAGAAATCAATAATACTAAGCATATATTTATCAAAATCAATTTTTTAAAGTTCAATATGAAAATTAGCCTTCCCATTCTTACTGTAAACCTCTATTTTGTTGTATATATAAATACAATTGCATGTTATTAGTATGTAGATATGGTCAACAGTGGCTTCGGCCTCTGGACCATTGCTATAATTAACGGCGTCGATCCCAGGGGGCCATCCCCCAGGCAACACCTGCCCCCCTCGATTTAAAGGGGCAGGGCTGGGTTTATTGCCCAGTGCCTGAGGCGCCCCCCTTGAGGGGGAATGCCGACGGGATCGACGCAATTTTTTCACCTGCCACTCCATGAGCTTCGGCTTGTGGGTGGTCCCACGTTAATAGGGACTTTGTGCCTGACCCGTACAAGTGGGGTACGCGGTAAATATCATGTAGATATGGTCAACAGTGTAAGTAATGTAAAACAATTTTATTAATAATTGAGGTTTAAATAAAAATAAAATCATGGAGAATATGATGTAAATAACAAAAGGAATTGTGACTTGTATAGTAATATAGTTTCGATTACAGACACAAAAACACACAATCTCCATTATAATAAGATTTCAACACACGAGACTACGGAAATGTGGTGTCCGTAGAAAAGAAAAAATGTTTTTTAAATTTGATACCAGGAACAACTTTATATACATAATATACAATTTGTATAGACAATTGTTCTTTAAGCGGTATTGAGAACAGTATATAGTTGTAGGTAGTTGGGTGTGCGAGGTGCGTATATTTTGTTTATGTTTGTCTCTGCTAGTGTTCGTTTTGATGTGTCAAAATGCAAGCAGTTTTGTGAAGCTAAAGTCTGTGATTGATCTTGTGGCGTGTTGAAAGGGAGAGAGAGAGAACGAAAAAGAGTCAGAAATACAAAAGGCTCTTAAAGTGAAGAATGAAAATATGTTAAAAGTGGAGAAAGGATTCAAAAGAAAAAAAGGGAAAAATCCGAGTGTTTCTGGAAGGGATGTGAAAGAAATAAAAGAAAAAATATTTAAAGATTTTATGACAGGACAAACAAATAAGCGGGAAAGAGAATAAAAAATTAACGAAAAAATATGAAAAGGAAAGCAAAGAAAGGGAAAAGAGAAAGGGAAAGAAAGAAGGAAAGCAAAGAAAGAAAGAATGGAAAAGATAAAAAGAAAGAACGAAAGAAGAAAAAACAGAAAAAATAAAGATGAAAAAAGACTTAATAGAGAAATAAACTGAATGAAACGAAAGGAAAGGTTGAAAGAGGGGAAATGAATAAAAGAAGAGGAAATAAAGAAAATAAAGAATGAAAGAAAGCAGAAAGAAAGAAAGAAGAAAAGAAAAAAAGAAAAAAAGAAACAAATGAGGAAAAGAAAAAAGAAAAAGGAAAAAAAAACAAGAGAAAAGGAAAAAGGAAGAAAAAAAGATGAAAGAAAGAAAGATGAAAAAATTAAATAAAAAAATTGGTGTGGAGGTTTTAAGGGTCAAATAAGAACAAAAACGTAACAAATGTAGAAAAATGTATTAACAGAAAGTAGACAAATACAATAGAGAGATGTGGAAATTACGTTCCTAACCAAATGTAGAAAATGTATTAACAGAAAGTAGACAAATACAATAGAGAGATGTGGAAATTATGTTCTTAACCAAATGTAGAAAATGTATTAACAGAAAGTAGACAAATACAATAGAGAGATGTGGAAATTACGTCCGACGAACAGAGTAAATGGCACACTCGCATTGGCTTACTGCTAAGCCACAATTATCCCTGTTATTTATAGTAACCTGTCGGCGCATTCCATTAGTCTATAACAAAAATAAAGAACAGAAAAGAAGATGAACGAAAAGAAAGAATGAAAAGGGAAATAAATGGAAAAATGAATATGCAAGAAAGAAATAAGGAGATAGAAATGAAAGTAGAAATAAAGAAAAGAATGAAAAGAAATGAAGAAAAATAATATACAATATCAGATGAAGGAAGAAAGTGGGAATAAAGAAATAATGAATATGTATGAAATAATATGATAGTGTCCTCTCTCCAACTGTGTCGAGTTGGGAGAATGTCCTCTCCAACTGAAGCTTTCAACTCTTGGGCTTTTATTTTTATATGTAATGTGTACGTCATCATTAAGTTAAAATTAATATCGGATGACACTAATGTTGTATACCCTACTCATTACATTACTTACTTCTATTCTTCTGTGGTTCATCTTTTCTATCTTACGTCTTCTTCTAGGTCTCTTCTAACATCTCTTCTAGCATCTAGACTTCTCTTGGGGACTTCGTGTCTGGTCTTCCATTGGGGATTTCTTTATCAGAAGCCCTGTGTCCTTGGTAGTTTTTAGATAATAACACAAGACTTCGATTTGCTTAGATCATATTTTATTCTCGAAATCCCCCACCAGACCACCTGCGCAGATTGAGTCGGAGCGTGCAATACACGACACACCACCGTCGTGGTTTCTCGCCGACTGACTAAAATCTATTTCTAATCTAAACCGGAAGAGGGTCTTCTCCACCGATTCTCACGGTATCCACCGGAAGGTTAGGACTGAGGTCAAGCCTTGTCATTCAACCTTCAAGGCCGTGGGCTGCAACTTATAACAGCCATTTTGATTTCTACACTACTGTAAATAATTATTAGGAATCTAATAAGTATGTAACACTAAGATGTATGTAAAGTATTCATATATTGAATATTTGTATTACTTACATAAGTTTTTCTTTGTCAACAAAGCGTTGGCATTGGGATTGTATACATTCTATCTATTGCTCTAGAATATTTATAAAACTATTTTTCATTCTATTCTCTTTTGTTTATTCCTACAATTTAAAAACTTAACTCATAACATACAATCGTAAAACTAATTGCTTAAGAAAACAATTATTTTTATTCTATTCTACATGCACGTAAAAATATAGGAGTTAATCTTATATATTCGATAGGACAGTGTGCAAAAGAATCTGAAGAAATAACTCGACAGAAAATGTGAATATGAACAAAAGGGTTAACTCCTACCTAACAGACATAAATTTCACCATTGTATGTCATCCCGCCGAAAGAAAAAAAATACTAAAAATCATGTAATGAACCGAATTTAATGACATTTTCATTGTTTATACATTAATGAATAAAAGTTATAACGCACCGTTTATTTTATTTGAAAACTCTTAATTTTTTCAGGTCACTTAACTTTAAACCATGTATCTTTGAGGCGTAACGCAGATTCACAAACATACGTGGTTCAAAGTTAATTAACCTGAAAAAATGTAAAAGTTTTTAAATGAAATAACTAGTGCATTATTTTGTTTATTCATTTATGTATCAACACTGAAAATTTCATTAAATTCAGTTAATTCCTTGATTTTTAGTATTTTTCTCTTTCGGCGGTGTGATATACGATGGTGGAATTTATGTCCGTTAAGTAGGATTTAACCAACAAAAAATTAACTCAATTCCTCGACCTGTCGGCTGGGGCTTTAGTATACACCGACTGTACTTCTGCTTTTTTATCAATTTAACTCATAGATGGGATAGTAAACAGGTACTACCACGCTGGGTCGGAGTAGACCTAGGAGTGGTGGAGATAAAGGGGTACTCCACACACCCCAGAGCTCCGAAATTAGAACTTTGCATTTAGATGCATTTTAAAGTCATACCCAGGAAATGAGTTCGAGTGTATGTATATATATTTACCTACCCCTCCGCACGAACAGGATGTGACACAAGTCAATTTCTTAAGCGGAGTTTAACAGGTTTGAATTCAGAGTTTTCCTTCTCCTAGACCGGTTGCCTAATCAAGGTTAAAGAGCCAGTCTGCCCTACTATTTATCCATAGCTGGAGGAGAGTAGGATTAATACCTTTCCCAAGGGTATTAGCACAAAGTGAAATGCAGTTACCACATCCAGGATTTGAACTCGGGGCGACGAGTCCATTTCCAATGACTTTAACCATTACACCACGCGCTTCCCTTGCGAGTGTATGTGTATGTGTACATTTGTGTACCGATTCATTCTCCCATGTCCCTGTGCTTATTATTAAATAAACTTATATAAGGTGAAGATTTTAGACGCAGAAGACTCAAACGTCGTTGCCTCTGGTCGTCTTTAAAATTTATCAGTTTTTGAGGATGAAAAGCGACGAATTTACACTTGATGTTCCTAATAAACATTGAAGTGGAAAAACCAAGAAAGAATTGAGTTCTCAAGAGGAATAAAGAAAAGAAAGATTATTATTAATATAATAAATGTTGCCCTTCCCAAGAGATACCATTCCACTTCACAATAATATATAAACCTATAAATGGTATTATATCTACTAGCAGATATACCAAAGTATAATAGTTTAAGGGCCGGGTTAGCTCAGTCAGTAGTGTTCAGCTAGAAACCACAAGGTTCCTAGTTCGATACCGGCCCTCGCCAACTTAGCGAATGAGTAGCACAGGGATCTGTGCGGTAAAGTAAGGAGCTGATGGTAGGCGTGGCGGTCCACCTCAGACGCAAAAACAATCTCCTTGGTCTAGCGCTAATGAAAAGGGATAGACTCCCTCGCTGATTGGCTGATACCGACATTAGGCCGCCCCGACTTACTTTTTATAATAGTTTAAGGCCGGGTTAGCTCAGTCAGTAGAGTGTTGGCTAGAAACCACAAGGTTCCTAGTTCGATACCGGCCCTCGCCAACTCAGCGAATGAGTAGCACAGGAATCAGTGCGGTAAAATAAGGAGCTGGTGGTAGGTGTGGCGCTCCACCTCAGACATCAAAACAATCCCCTTTGTCTAGCGCTAGTGAAAAGGGATAGACTCCCTCGCTGATTGGCTGATACCGACATTAGGCCGCCCCGACGACTTTACTTACTTTTTATAATAGTTTAAGTGCCGGGTTAGCTCAGTCGGTAGAGTGTTCGGCTAGAAACCACAAGGTTCCTAGTTCGATACCGGCCCTCGCCAACTCAGCGAATGAGTAGCACAGGGATCAGTGCGGTAAAGTAAGGAGCTGAAGGTAGGTTTGGCGCTCCACCTAAGATGAAAAAAAAAAACATTACCAGGTCCACTTTGTAAAGTCGTCGGGGTGGCCCAAAGTCGGTACCAGCCAATCAGCGAGGGAGTCTATCCCCTTTTCACTAGTGCTAGACCAAGAAGATTGTTTTTGCGTCTGAGGTGGACCGCCACACCTACCATCAACTCCTTACTTTACCGCACAGATCCCTGTGCTACTTATACGCTGAGTTGGCGAGGGCACGTATCGAACTAGGAACCTTGTGGTTTCTAGCCGAACGCTCTACCGACTGAGCTAAATCTTATACGGTTCCATCTATGGGTTAAACAGAAAAAATAAGTTTTTAAAAATGTGTTTTAAAAAATTGAGTTTTTTTTTTAATTGAATACCTATCAAACATAAATAGAAAAAAAACGTATTTGGAATAAGATAACCTAACAAGGGTTGACATGCCGTAAAATCCAAGAAGCCAAGCCATAAATTTTAAATGATGTGTGTAGCTATTATTTTTCAATACTTTTTCACATTCCATTTTGTCTTATTAAAACCTCTTTCTTCTTGGCTTCACCGATGTGGATAACGAAACTTGCGCGAAGTCAGCCTCTCGATGATTAGAAGATGCGCTGATAATAAATTGGGTGAATGTTATTATACTTTATAAAGGATTGGAATTCTTCGTTTTCATGATTGAATGAGGCATCCAAAGATTAACCTGCTTCAAGTAGGTTGTAATTTCAATATCGAATCCCCCGCTCTTTAAACAACATTATAATTTACTTCCTGATTATATCGATCTTTCAGCCATTGTGAAGGCCCATAAAATGCACTGTCTCTTTATAGTCCTATCTTTCCTTTATTTGCCAATTAAATAGATCGATAGATAGATAGATAGATAGATATGAACAAAGAAAGAAAGAAAGAAAGAAAGAAAGAAAAAAGTATGTTCTTGTATTCTATCCTCCAATTATGTAGAAAGAAAGAAAGAAAGAAAAAGAAATATAGATAGATAGATAGATAAATAGATAGATAGATAGATCTGATCAGGCTTAGATAGATATATAGAAAGAAAGAAAGAAGAAAGAATTAAAGAAAGAAGAAAGAATGAATGAATGAATGAAAGAAAGAAAGAAAGAAAGAAAGAGTGGTATAGATGTTCCTGTATTCTATCCTCCAATTTGATAGATAGATAGATAGATAGAAAGATAGATAGATCTGATCAGGCTTAGATAGATATACATAAAGAAAGAAAGAAAGAAAGAAAGAAAGAAAGAAAGAAAAGAAGAAAGAAAAGACGGAAAGACAAAAAAACAAAGAAACAAACAAAGACAGAAAGAAGGAAAGAAAGAAAGAGTGGTCTAGCTGCTCCTGTATTCTATCCCCCCATTCATAGATAGATAGATAGATAGATAGATATAATCTGATGAATATATCCCCCAATTGATAGATATAATCTGATAGAACTCTTAATGGATAGATGGAAATAAACTCTGATTAATAGATTCGCTCAATAGCTAGCTAGATAGATAGATAGATAGATAGATAGAAATAAACGTTGATAGATAATTAATATTAATCAACATTAAACCCATAAAGGTTTATAATAGAAGGAAAGGAGGAGGATCTCCTAAAGAGGTTTTGACCAATGAGAAGAGTGCATTTTTTATTTGAATTCAGAGTTTTCCTTTTCCTAATCTGGTTAAAAATCTAGGTTTGTCCTTCTATTTACTTATAGCTGGATGGGAAATATTTGGATTCGTATCTTTCTCAGGGGTATTAGCGCTATGTGAAA
>CM042150.1:27513916-27556416 GCA_023376005.1 Doryteuthis pealeii | reverse complement strand
TACTAACAAGAGATGTTCGCGGTATAATGAGTATCATACTTGGAAAAGTTCAAAGACAAAGCGTCTTTGCGTTTTAATTTGTGCTAATTCTCTTTGGAAAGCCATGATTCCATATCTCCCCGGCAATAGAGCAGACTGCATTCTTTAGCCGCGGTAATGCAACCAGTTCAGAAAAAGGTAAACACCGAATTCAGAATGTATTGCATACTGTTGTAGGGTTTCAACTATTCCTATCCAATACTAATATTCCGCTTAAAAATTAACCTCGTGTCGTATCTGCCCATCTTGAGGACATCTTCTGAGTTTCTTCTTCGGCTGGGCGCATCGGGTGTCGTCTCTGGTGTTGGATCACTCCGTTTTCATCTTCGTTATTTATTCTCAAATCAGGAACACGGAGACTTATTTCATATTAGTGTACATGACTTTATTCACGGGGCCCCCATATTTTAACTCACGCGCGAGGAAGAATACAGGTACAATCCCAAGGGATGTCTTGGCGATTCTCAAACCAATTAAAGCTATTTTGCCATGAGTTACTCGTTCACGTGATTCAACCAACCAATCAGCGTTCCGGTCAATTCAGGGTCAAACAGGTGCTGTGTGAACCTCTCTGTATTTTTCCAGTTAACTGTTAAATTTAAATTTTACATTACATTATAATAATGATAGATTATGCCTTGTCATTATTCAACACAGATATCCTCGTATAAAACTAAATGTTGTGACTGAATTAATCAAAATACAACATTCAAAATCTGGAAAATATTTATTGCTTTTTGTACAGGAATACAAATAATAGATTCAACGCGCAGTTTTCCAACAGGCACTCGACTACGAATATTACTATGTAACTCGACTACGAATAACGTCGCGTATTCATATATTTATATGTGTTCCGTTGGACGAGTCCAATTATCTTGTAGTGGAGAAATCTTCCCTTACAACACTAAGCAAACCTTAGCATGTGATAAAAATATTTGTGTCCAGCAATCTCGAGATAATACAAGATGCATAGATGTAGAGTGATCGCATTTTTTTTTTTTTTTTTGTGAACAATAGCAGCCTCAGCCTAAATTCGAACTCGCTTCACCGATTCCATTTATAGAACCAAATACCATCACATCGGTCTTCGAGGAAGAAAACCATAAGAAGGAAAAAATCAATCATTTGCATACGTTTAACCTTCGGGTTATACAATGCAGGAGATAATCATTTGCTGATTTTTCCTACTCTTTTTTTCTGTTCCGCCAGTCGTATAATCACGAACTTGTTTGTCCTTTTACTGGCTCACTGCTTGCTATTTGTACCATGAAATTCCTTCATTCGCATATGGCTTTTGGTTTGTTTTCTTTTTCTTTTAAAAAAAACTTTTTTTCTGCCCTAATAACCCCGTAATCATTCAGTGTATTTAGCTTGAGAATTTCGAGTTATTCGTTGTGATAACGAATGCTTACGGCAACTGGCTGATATTCTTTGCTTCCTAATTGAGAGAGGTAAAAAAAGAACAGGATCGTTCGCATTGAGATGACGAGTGAAAAATAATAAATAAAAAAAAACCAGCGAAGCTGACTTGTTGAAACAGTGATACAAGGTGGAAAGCTGTGAAACTGTGAGAATAGGTTATTTTATATCATGGTCATCTGATTTGCAGGTGGCACTATTTAAGGTGTGTTATGAAGCGACGGTCAATTGCGGACTTGATTTATTGATGTGGCACTGTATCGCTTATTCAAAAAAGTAATGGCGTTGAAGACGAGGGTATATATATATATATATATATATATATATATATATATATATATATATATGTTTGTTGTCGGGGTGGCCTAAAGTCTATATTAGCCAGAAAGCGAGGGAGTCTATGCCCCTTTCACTAGCGCTAGACCAAGGAGATTGTATTAGGGCATCTGAGGCGCAGCGCCACACCTATCACCAGCTCTTCACTTTACCGCTTTACCGGACGCTTTATCGACTGAGCTAAACCGACCCTAAGTAAAGAAGGCTCAATATAGCAAGCTATATATATATATATATATATATATATATATATATATATATATATATATATAATTTGGCATATTTATAAGTAAAGAATGCTCAGTATCTTTGAGCATGTACGAGAGTGATTCAAAAAGTAACACCATTTTGTTTAGGTCAGGTATAATTACCAATACAGGAACATGTATCATACATCAAAATGAAACTGGTCTTCTGTGGATCAGTTACCAACTTCTCTACATAGTCACTGTTTCTCTCAATAGCAATGTTCTGCTTTCGAATGAGAACATGTATCCCTGCTCCGTAAAATTATGTTGACTGGTTTTTGAGCTACTTCTTCACTACAGATTTTACTTCCTCCTCACTGGAATAATGTTTGCCTCTCTTCGGCCCATGAAATAGGCTTTGAGAAGTAAACATTATTCCAGTGACGAGGAATTAAAATCTGTAGTGAAGAAGTGTCTCAAAGAACAGTCAACAGCATTTTATGGGACAGGGATACATGCTTTCATTCGAAGGTGGAACATTACTATTGAGAGAAACGGTGATTATGTGGAGAAGTGCAGATGTGATCCACAGAATACCTTTATTTTGTGTATGGCCGAAGAGAAGCATTACTTTTTTACTCATCCTTGTAATACACGCTAGCGGAGCATTGAATGTCGAAAAAAAGTTATGTGTATTTACCCAACCTCTTTATACGAGAAGGATGAGGCAAAGGGTCAATTTCTTATGTGGAGTTTAAGTGTTTTAAATTCTGAGTTTTCCTTCTCTCAGATTGTTTGCTTAACCAAGCTAAAAGAGCCCAGTCTACCCGACTATTCACTCATAGCTGGTTAGAGAATATGTGACGAGACTGAAAGGCAGCCGTATGAACAAGCGGATTCCCATCCCCCACAAATAAAGCGCGTCAGGATATCTTTGGCCTGTGGCGAGCGGCTACGGATACTCGAACTCGCTACCTCCTCGTAGCTGAGGTATTGTTAGTAGAGACCCAAATAAAGTATATCCGAATTTGCATAAGCGCATTCGAACGAGCAGAAATAAAGACGGACTGACGCTGACAGGGCGAGTGAGGAAGAAAGTGTTGAATTCAAATCTTTCACGGCGGTATTGAAACTATGTTAAATGGAAACAGCTCCGTCCCGGATTTGAATTAGAATCACCGTGTCCATTTCTTACGACGATAACCATTACACTCGTACGTATGCAAAAGTGATGGGATAGATCATAGGTTTCAGTGATGATCACATTTCTTCGAAACATCTTTGAAAAGATTCGGTAAGCCAATTGGGCTGGGGAGAGAAGAGAGACCTTGAGTATAGAGAGAGAGAGAGAGAGAGAGACAGACAGAAGAGAGAGAGAGAGAGAGAGAGAGAGAGAGAGAGAGAGAGAGAGAGAGAGAGAGAATGTTGTCAATTCAGAGTCAAACAGGTTAATTATGTTGTGTGAACCTCTCTGTATTTTTCCAGTTAACTGTTAAATTTAAATTCTACTTTACATTACAATAATGATAGATTATGCCTTAGTATTATTAGTGTCATTCGGACTATTGTCCCCATCTTCATTGTTATTTGTACAATTGAAGAAGGCCGGAGGGTATATCGGCCGAAACGTTGTACAAATAACAATGAAGATGGGACAATAGTCCGAATAACACTAATAATACTAATCTTCAAGCCTCATCTCAAACATTCAGAGAAATAGATTATGCCTTGTCATTATTTAACACATACATCCTCGGGTAAAACTAAGTGTCATGACTGAATTAATCAAAATACAACATTGAAAATCCGCAAAAAATTTATTGCTTTTTGTACAGGAATACAAATAATAGAGTCAACGCGCAGTTTTTCAACAGGGACTCAACTACGAATATTACTATGTAACTCCACTACGAATAACCTCGCATATTCATATATTTATGTGTTCCGTTGGACATTCATCTGGTCATTCCCCCCGAATGACCAGATGAATTCAAAAAGAGAAAAAGAAAGAGAGAGAGAGATTAAATTAAATGGAAGGGAAGGGAAGGGAGAGCCTTATACAAAGTTCACTTGTCTGCAGGTGATGCTGTGCTTATGTTTAGAGCAATGGTTCTAAACCTATTTTATATAATATCTTAAGATTAACTTTTGCATTCTAGATTGATTTGACCACTTACAATGCTAAAGTGCCCGGGCTATTTTACTATTAGCCCATAAGTGGGAAGTGAAAAATGGATTTATGTACCACCTGGACCCTAACGAAGCGCCTCGAGAATAAGCTAGGTGGGAGCTGCACAAGAATGCTGTGAGCGGTCCTGAATAAGTCGTGGAAGCAGCACCCCACAAAGAAGCAACTGTATGGCCACCTGCCCCCATCTCACAAACCATCCAAGTGAGACGGACTAGGCACGCAGGACACTTCTGGAGAAGCAAGGCCGAGCTCGTAAGCGACGTACTACTGTGGAAGTCAGCACATGGGCACGCTAATATGGGCCGCCCAGCCAGAACCTACATTGACCAACTATGTAAGGATGCTGGCTGCTGCGTGGAGGGCTCCCAAAGTCGATGAATGATAGGGAAGGTTGGCGTGAGATCGTCATGGATATCCGTGCAAACTGCGAGTTATGATGATGATGAATGGCTTGAAAGCCAAGTGAAATGCAAACAGCCTCGTCCCTGGTTTGAACTTTTGATATACTTTATTCAGCGACGTACATTATTTAAACACAGACGGCAACAAATACATATCTTCGACAAAAAATAAATTCCTTATTTCATTGTCTTGGACAATTCAATACTTAGATTACAAAGCCACCGAAGAAAGTGTCGCATTCAAAGAATTGGCGGAGATAGAAGACATTGAAACACTATTATTTTCATGCTATTCATCTTACATATTTTCAACAAAAAATAAATTTCTTATATTATTGTCATGTATAATTCAATGCGCAGATAACAATGACACCGAACAAAGTACTGTATTCAAAGAATTGGTGGATAGGATTGACAGGAGATTTGTGGTGAAGTCAACGTATGTTAGAGCTATTCATAGCACATATTTTCAATAAAAAATTAAAATCCTTGTTTTCGTATCTTATCTTGTACAATTCAATGTGTAGATTACAATGGCACCGAGGAAAGTGCTGCATTCGAAGAATTGTCGGAGAAATTACACTCTCAACGACACTTCGAAGTATTTCTTGCCAATCGCAGATAGTTTCAGTGTACCATAGGAAGGTACCAGAATTATTTATGCCATTTAGTCACTCAGGCATAAGTAAGAAGGCATAAAAGTGAACATAAACCAGGCATAGAAAATTAGGCGGACACATTGTTCTTCTACTCCTACAATCGTTTTATTCCTTGTTCGGGTGTGCATGGGTTGTCAGGTTAGAGTGAAAATGGCTGACTAATCTCAGAATGACAGGGCTTCCCAATTCTAAATACTGCCATCTCCGAAACCCTTCTCGACTTGCCCTCTCCACGTGAGTCACTCTCAACTTCACCCCGAGTCTCCTGTCAATCCTATCTGTTATCTCCGCCTCCGGTGTCGGGGGTAGCATATCCGTTTCCGGTTCTAGTATTTTCTAGGGGGTACTAGATTTGTCCAGAAAATTCGACGCTTCCGGTTTATTTATTTATCTATCTTGTCCTAATTACCGTAGTTGTCGATAGCATTTACCCGTGACTAGACGAGGTTTACTCTCCTTGTGTTAATTTATGCTGACCTGACTCACTCAGGGGTCAATTTTCATAAGGCCATCTTCAGTCTTTCTGTCTCCCCCCACCACCCCAAATTCTTTTTTTTTTTTTTTTTCTCTTTCTCTTTCCACCGAAATTAAGTTCTCTTTTTATTTCTATCCAATTTAGATTTACAACATGCCACCCATTACATTACATCAGTTCTTCTTCGAATTTCTTGAACCCCTATTCTCTTTTCTATGTTATTGGGAATTCTTCCAGGTACTCTTACTATGACTGGTAATTACTACTATCTTCGTATTCAATAACTTTTTTTAAAAGCTTGCTGGCAATGTTCAGATATTTCTGACAATGTCCAGATATTCCTTGTGTTTTTCGCTTTTCCTTATTTTGATTCTGGTTTGCTGGAATGGCAAAGTCGACAATGGCTTACATGTTTTTTTCTTCTTTTTTATACAACTACATCTGGAATTCTGACTGAGATCTTTAAGAAATTTTCTTATCAAAATCACACATATCATACATATTATAGAGAAAAACATTCAGATAAAAAAATTAGCTAATTTTGTCTCGGGCTTTGAATTTATTGACGCACTCTTGTAAATATTAGGTTGTTACAAAAATAATGGCCGATTTCAAATACATACATTTATTGTTGAAACATTAACAGCAGAAATGTTAAAATGCATCTCTGCTATCGATCTACGAGGTCATTTATTCCGCGTTAGTAAAAAGTTATTGGCTGTGATGCAACAAAATCTTTAAATGATGATTCCACTTCTTCTTTAGATCGAAAAGTTTTACCATTTTAAAAAAAGGCTGAACTTGCACAAAGGTGTCAAAATTAGGGTAACCCAGAAAAAACAGAACCCACAAATTTTGTTATAAAACTGTTAATTTTAACTATGGGGGTCTAGGTTAGGGTTAGGGTTAGGGTTAGGGTTAGGGTTAGTTTCATGGGAAAATGAATCAATAATTTGGGTTCTGTTTTTTCTTGCAAGTTCAGCAAACAATTTTTCAAAAATACTTTCTATCTGAAAAATTTTTGAGCACACATTAATTATTATATATGCAAAAATTCACCAACAAATAAACAACATAAACAACAAATTCTATGTTAAAATAGCATTTCAAAATATTTCTAATATATCAAATAAAATATATTGCAAGGAATAGTAGAATTTTACAATTAACTCTTTTACTGGAAGAGCGACAATGTGAGCTCAATATAATGTATTTTCCCATCGGCTGATCGTTGTCCCCTTGTGGTGTAATGGTTAGCAAGCTAGTCTCTCAGAACGAATGCTACTAAAAAGTGAGTTCAATCCTCGTTGGATACCTCATTATTTTGACTTTGTGTGAAATCCTACTCGTTGGTTGGTTGGTTGGTTGGATTTTACGGCATCCTTGAGTTATTTTATGTCGAAAATGTACCCATTGAGTTATTTAATGTCGAAAATTCTCCAACCGCCTGTCTAGCTTAAGTAAGGGCAAAAGTGAGTGTTTCATGGATTCTACCTAACACTAATATTAAGGAACACCAAGGATCTCCAATGTAAATTGCTCTCACTTGCAGCCTAAAAATGGCCACAAAATCGTACTAATATAATGTGCTTTATGATGCCAAACACAGACATTTAAGAGATAAAAATCGATATTATTGGCTAATATTCTTAGCTGACTCTACAAAATGGAAAATATAACCGAAAATAAAATTGCATCAATATGTATTACGAGCGAATTTATATTAAGCCTGATCAGTGATCCAGATAGGGGGGGGGCAGAGCTCGGCCCAGCATCTCTTCCAGTGGCCAATAAATACTTATTCAGCTTTTTCAAAGCTCTATCTATCCAACACTGTGCCAAACACTTTGGCGTTTTTTTCTGTCAAGTCGCAAACGTTAGGCAGATATATTTTTAAATTTCATTTAAAAGTGGATTCATTTTTAGAAAAAGATCTTTTTTCGCTTAAGAAAGAAAAAAAAATATTTCAATGTTATATTTATTTACCAAACCCTCCGGACGAGCAGGATATGACACAGGGTCAATTTCTTAAGCGGAGTTTAACAGGTTTGAATTCAGAGTTTTCCTTCTCCTAGACCAGTTGCCTAACCAAGGTTAAAGAGCCTAGTCTGTCCTACTATTTATCCATAGCTGGAGGGAGAGTAGGATTCATACCTTTCCGAAGGATATTAGCGCTAAGCGAAATGCAATTACCACGTCCAGGATTTGAACTCGGGGCGACGAGTCCATTATCTCATGACTTTAACCATTACACAACGCGCTTTCATAAATATTTCAGTGTTATAGAAATGCAAAGGTTTTCGGTTGGGACGATTTTGCGCCTCCTGAACCTGCATCCCGGGGCAGCTACCCTTCCATAACCCACTTTCTTCCCCACTGTGCCATGCAGTCTGTTTTCTCTTTTTTCTGGGAAAGAGTATAGTTGTAACATAATCTATGCTGTTGCATAAGATTATTGTTAATCCCCTGTAATTCTGAGGGGATGACCCTTTTCATACCATGGCCGGGTCCTTCCATGGAAAATTACAGAAGCCCGCCAAAATACGTGAAGTCACGTGGGACCTTTTGAGTCCCCAGTTTTCAGTTAGACGTCAGGCAGAGCAGTCGGCCATTTTAGGTCCTGCCTAAACTGGAACTCGCGCGCGCTATGTTAGTCAGATATTTAGTTACATGAAATGTATAGTTAAGGAAATAAAAGCTGTATAATTAATATGTTCTTGTGTTGATGAATGTCTTGGTAACAAGACTAAGAAATGAATCCAGGACGACCAGCTAGCAAGAACATAGCAAAAGAAAGTCCAGACCTTAGCAGATCCAAGACGCTAGACCAGATGCCATACCAAGTCAAGATAGATGAACAATACCAAAGACGATCAGAATACTAAAGACGGCCAAGAAATAGAATTAAAGAAAGAGGTATGCAACATTATAATTATTTAGTGCTAGTGAAGAAGGCGCTATGCAACATAGTGACAAAAGTTAGGCAATATATATCAATGTCATAGCAACACAAAGGCTTTTTAGTTAGGCCAATTTTGTGCCCTACTGAAGCTGCGTCCTGGTGCAGCTTCCCCACCCTGACCCCCTTTGTTCCGCCACTGAACCTGATACATATATTCATATTTCTGCTTACATAGTCTCATTGATGTAGAGTTTGGTAATAGGAGTATTTGCCTCTCATCCCACTTATGAGGGCTTGACACAAGGACATTTTTATGTGGGACCACCCATAAGCCGAAGCCCATGGGTGTTAAGCACAAAAGATGCGTTGATCCCGTCGGCCTCAGGCACTGGGAAATAAACCCAGCCCTGTCCCTTTAAATCAAGGGGGCAGGTGTTGCCTGGGGGCCTCTGGGATTAACGATGTTAACTTGTAAGGTTCAGCGGCTGAAGTTCACTGAACGCCCGGTCGAGTTAGATATATTGGACATATCTACAATTTGGTAATAGATAATAGCTAATAAAATCTGTTTTGTTGCATATGTTTCATTAGAAATAATAAAATGATAGTATTATTGGCTTAAAGAAATCAGCTTTTATAAAAAAATAAACATTGTTAGAATGGTTTGGTTCTTTTGTTTTAGGGCATATCAACCCTTTTGGAGTAATTTAATTCTGAGTCAATTCATTTTCATAAATAAAGGACTTGAGTTCTTTATAGGTTGGTTGTTTTGTTTTACGGCATATCAACTCTTTTAGGTCATTTAATGCTGAATCAAATCATTTTGATAAGCAAAGGACTCAGGTTGCTTACAGTACCTGCTGTTGCTTAAAAGGCTACCCAATTAAGTATTGAACAAGCTCCTCACTGCAAAACATCGGTGAACCAGCGGGAAACAGTGTTTTTATTTAGCGGGACCTGACCGTAATAACATTGTTAGAGGTGTTTTCCTTGTTAAAGGTCTATTCATATTCATGCACAATAGATTGATAGATAAAGTTAATATTTAGATTTTCCCACTCACAAGAGAACATTATCAATAAAAAAAATGAGTTACAGAATATTTAAGTGATAGGTGTCATGAACTGGCATACGCAAAATCAGTTTCAATTTTAGAAATTAATAATAAAGAAAGAATAAAAGTAATAAATAAATAAAACTGAGATAGATTGATAAATAGACTTAGAAAAATTTTTAAATCGATATAAGGGAACTTATGTAGATAGATAGATAGATGGAAACGGACTCAAACTTTTAGAAACTAATATATATATATATATATATATATATATATATATATATATATATATATGTATATATATATATGTGTCTCTCTCTCTCTCTGTGTGTGTGTGTGTGGATGATATTAAGTATTACTTTGATAGGATTCAACCAAAATTGAGAACTCAAACGTACATATAAATAATTGTGTATATATTTCTACATATACTGAGTATGATAAATAAATAAATAAATGATATATACCCTTAAAAAATAAATTTATTTCGACTTTTGTCATCTCATCAGTTCTATTTTTTTGTTTTCTTTTAATAATTTCGCCTTCGATTTTATTGGTGTTATTTTCCACCCGTTTATAATTTTCATGTTTTGCGCGTGTCGAATATGGTGTGACGTCGTAATTTCGAAATGTTATTTTTTCCGTGTGTATATTTATATTTTGATTTTCTGTAATTCCTGTATTTTGTGTTTTTATTGTTAGGGTTTTGTATGAATATATATGGGCACATAAATATTTCGATGTTTTGAAAGAGGTCTTTTATACAAGTTTAAAATTATTAGCGTGCTTACATTTGAAGATGATTTCATTTCTTCTATTCAATAGTTTTTTTCTGATTTTGGAATTTTATTATTACTATTTTTCCTCGAGACAAAAGTGGCATTTGTTTTTTTTAATCCTGTTGGTGTTCTTGACTTTTTATATATATTTTTTTTATTTGCCATTTTATTCGTGGGTTTTGTCTGTTTTTTGTTTGTTTGTTGTTTTTTTGTTTTTTGCTTTTTTTTCCCTTTAGCTTCCAGAAATGTTTCGAAAGTTCGGTTTGGTCTTTTAATCTTTCGTTTGTAAATGATTGTCTGTGGTTGTATAAACGAGATTTTCATGGTGTACAGGTGCTGCTGAAATATATTAATTTTTCCGCATTTTTTTTTCTTTTGTGAATATCTCTGCCTGGTATACTATGTTTTTGGATTTACATAAACCTCCAAGAGGACAATCGTTTTTGTTTTTGCAGTTGCAAGGAGGTTCGTTTATTGTTGTATTGACGATGTATTTGTGTTTTGGTAGTTTCTTATTGGATTTTTATTATGTGCGTTAATAATATTGTGTATGTTTTTGTGCATGACTAACTAATTTTTAGTGTTTTTCTGTTAAATATTCTATTTAATTAGTTATTGATGTTAAAGTGTTTGTAAACTAGTTTGAAGAAAACCCTACCTATATTTATATTATTTAGTCTGCAGTAAGTGTGGGGTGGGGTGAACCATATCATTTTACGTTATCTGTTTTTAGACTTGTTGGTTTGATTTTTAGGTGTTCTTGATATTTTACTTCTTGTGTAAATACATTGTTTTCGAATGTTTTAGATATCGATAGATAGATAGATAGATAGGTAGATAGATTAAAAGGGACTCACAGTTGGATAGATTGAAACTAAGATACACACACACACACACACACACACACTCACAACACACACATATATATTAATATATATATATATATATATATATATATATATATATATATTACGGATCTTTGCTAATCCACGAAGCAAATAAACTTAGTTCTGGGTTAATAAAAATCGATTTAAAAAGTGCTCAATAAAAAAGAGCTAAATATAATATAATAGATATAAGGATATTAATAAAAGTAGATGGCTGGAATAAGCAATAATTCCCTGAAGAATTGCTACGGCAAGAAACTGCAGTTGGAATATTTTATAATATTCGCTTTTAAAAACGTATATATATATATATATATATATATATATATATATATATATATATATATATATATATATATAATATACCAAGCGTGTTGGTAGATCCTTGCGGAGAGAAAAAAAAACCCGGCAGAGAGTTTGATTGTAAAAATATACTACCAAACATCAACCAGGAAGAAAAAAATTTTTGAAAAAAAGAAAAGACCAAGATATTCGTACCAACAAAAAATAATCTATTGGTATAGTATTTGACCAAAAGAAAAAACAATTTATATGTATATATATGTATATAAGATATATATATATTCATATAACCGCTAGGAGAAGCTAATTTGTAAAAAGAGTCAGATTTTAGCCCTGAAGAGCTTTATGCGAAACTAATAGTAGGTTCGTCTGACTCAGTAGATTATCCTTTATATTAATATATATATATATATATTATATATATATATATATATATATATAAAACGATAGATAAATAGATAGATGGGAGCATATTAAATTACGTGAAATTAGTTTCAATTTTATAAAGAAAAAAGAATGAAACAATGAATGAAACAAAGAGGGAACCAAACAGAAAACAAACTAAGATAGATAAAGAGAGAGAGAGAGAGAGAGAGAGAGAGAGAGAGAGAGAGAGAGAGAGAGAGAGAGAGATTGATAGACAGAGACACGGACTGTGATATATATATAGATAGATAGGTAGGTATTGACACATGGACTGTGATAGATAGATATATAGATGGATAGATAATAATAGAGATGGATATAGATAGATAGAAAGAAAGACACGTACTATAATAGATAGATAGAAAGATAGACAGATAGACTGGGAATGTAATAGATAGATAGATAAATAGATAGATAGATCGATAGATAGATAGATATTATTCGTATGCCAATATATAAGATAGTTGTGTTAGTTGAATCAATCACTGCTTTTTTTATTCACTTTCTTTTGTTTGATATCTTTCCTTTCTCTGTGTGGCGCATTATTATTTTACTGTTTGCCCGCCATCAAACAGAAGACTGTCTCCCAATATTGAATCAATACTTTCCTTCCGGCCATAAACATCTTACAATGGAAGCATAAAAAGCAAAAGACAAACAAATACGGTTATTGTTTTTACTCACAGTTCAAGTCGTTGGATCGCCCGCGAAAGTTAGGGTCACTTATTCGATTAGTTTGCGCCGCCGGGTGGATTTTCTAAATAAGTCAGAGCGCCAGAGAGAAACCTTAAAAAAACCATGTTGAAGAATTTTTTTTTTATTCTGTGTTGGGAATATATATATATATATATATATATATATATACATGCTCGGTCAGCTTCAAATGCTGTGTGCTGTCTGTGAGCAGACCAGTAATCCTGATATATTGGAACAAGCAATCTTGTGTTCTTGGAGATTATAATTCCTTACAAGGTCGAAGCCTTTGTAAATATTCTTACTGCCATTTGTTAGACGCTTGATACCTCTCATTACTATCTATCTATCTATCTATCGCATTTGATTTATATTCACCTATCTGTTGAAGTCTGTTCCTATCTATCTATTTATCTATCTATCTATCTACAATAAAGGGAATGACTTACCGGTAAAAAATATTGGGTTAATCCCAATATTTGGTTGGTACAAGTATTAATCGGATATATATATATATATATATATATATATATATATATATATATATATATAATACTAAAAGTGGAGGAATCATATGTAATTTGGGAATATTTTATTAATGAATAAAATATAAAATAAATGGGGGGGGGTACACGAAGGTCTTTTCAACCGGATCTTTTCAAGTGATACTCCGGTGACGAATAAAAGTCAGATTGTACAAGAATTTTGTAAAAAACGTAAAAGTACCGGTTGAAAAGGACTTCGTGTAACCCCCCCCCCATTTATTTTATATTTTATTCATTAATAAAATATTCTCCCAAATTACATATGATTCCTCCACTTTTAGTGTTATACAAATTCTCTTGTACCAAAAACCTATTTATATATATATATATATATATATATATATATATATATATATATATATCGGTCTGTTCATTTATTGCAGTCTGTTCCTATCTATCTGAAATTTCATCTCTCTTCCTCTTCCTCTCCTAATTCTCTCTGTATCTCTCTGTCTCTGTCTCTCTGTGTCTCTATTTTTCTCTGTCTGTGTCTCTCTCTTTCTCTCTCTCTCTCTCTCTCTCTCTCTCTCTCTCTCCCTCTTTCTTTCTTTTTCTCTCTCTCTCTCTCTCTCTCTCTCTCTCTCTCTCTCTCTATATATATATATATATATATATATATATAGCGTCACTTGAGCTTTCCTTTTCATAACCATGTCTTGGTCTTCTCATTAGGAATCTCACCAATTTGTCGCTTGAATTATCCATGTAAATGTCTTTCTTCCCATTTTTGTTTTTGTATTTGATGTTTTTCTGCTTTTCTGTTTGTCCATATGTTGCAATTACTTTAATTGGCTGCTCTAATTAATCTTTAATTTCCCTTTTTTTCTTTTTCTTTTTTTTTTTTTTCGTGTATTCTTCGAGTCTTCGGATTGTAGCATCTACGCAATCATAAATGTTGGCAATACCTCTTCCAACTTCTATTCTTGATACATATAGTTTTCTCTATATCATCTCTCGGGTGTAATGCCTTTTGCCTTGTCAATAATTTTCTTGTCTTTCTATCTATCACAGTTTCTTTCTTGCCCATTTTAAGAATCGTCCAGAGTATGTTATAATCAGGTCGGATAATTAAATTGTGATGTCGATGGTGACGTAGTTTCAGGTACAAACAGACAGATACAAAATCTCCATTATAATAAGATATATTAAGAGTTGGAGATTCGTATAGTAACTGACCAACAAATATCTCCATTCACAGATATTTTTTAAACTAGTAAATATATGCACCCTCCGGGTGCAAGTATTTAGGTTTTGATGTAATAAAATATTGTATCAAATTAGAAACTATTTAGAAAATTGTAAACTGAGGGAGTATAATCGAAAAATAGAACAGCTTTAAATCTAACTCTTTTCCATCACTCATTTTCCATCACTCCCGTCTTTCATTTTTCCTAATTCATCTATTTAGTTTGATTATGAAGTATTTAATAAAATTACAGTTCTTTCGTCTTGTTTAGGGGTTTCTTGTAAGATTTATCCCCGAATTTTTTTCTCAGATTCGTTAAGAGAAAACCAAACAATTAGAAATCAATAATACTAAGCATATATTTATTAAAATCAAATTCTTAATATCAATATGCAAATTAGCCTTCTCGTTTACACTGTAAACCGCTATTTTGTTGAATATATAAATATACTTGCATGTTATTAGTATGTAGATTAATCCAACACTATTAATAAGGCATAACAATTTTATCACTAATTCAGGTTTAAATAAAAATAAATTCATGGTGAACATGACGTCAATAACTAAGGGAATTGTGACTTGAGTAGTGATTTAGTTTCGGTTACAGATAGACAAACACACAATCTCCATTATAATAAGATAACACCCATAATAATGATACATCACATATTCAAAGACAGGTGTTATTTTAGTCTATGATTGATTGAGTTTAATGGTGTTGGAATTTTTTTGGGATATAAGGTGTATGCTAGTTCCCGGCCTTATTTATAGACTAGGCGAGATCATGTGGTCTGTTCCTTAGCCAATCGCTGGCCATACTGCGTGGCTGATATATTACTTAAGCGCTGATTCTTTCTCAGTCTACTAGCAACCTTCTACAAGGGAACATAGGAATCTCTACCTGAGAGGATTACCAAAGGAACCAAATCGGAGGACTCTCTACCTAGAATCAACTGGCCAATTATGGCCCTTAAAAACTTAACAAATGGTATGTAAATAATTTTTTCATTTGTCCGTATTTTTTAGATGAGGCTTGATATGTATTATTTTAATTTTTCACACTGCTCTCCCGTCTTCATTGTGGTATATAAAATGCAACGCTGCGGGCTGTTGTATACTCCTGTTTTCTTCAGGTGTCCCTTGTCAATACTTTGTTTTCCCAACAGTCAAACGGTTTGAAATTATTTCCCAAGGTGAATTATTGCTATGCTCGGATGGATAAGGAACACCTGAAGAAAGTTATTCCATTGATGAGATTTCTGCTGCAGAAATTGGATTTCTACAAGTTTTCCTCTTCTGAGATTTTCTGCTTTGTATTTGTAATTCTGCACTTTGTATCAATGCTGCTGTATGGCTGAAACACTTGGACCCTGACGAAGCGTCTTGAGAATAAGCTAGATGGGAGCTACACAAGAATGCTGCGTGCTGTCTTGAATAAGTCGTGGAAACAGCACCCCACAAAGAAGCAGCTGTACGGTCACTTTCCCCCATCTCACAAACCATCCAAGTGAGACAGACCCGGCATGTTGGACTGCTGTAGAAGCAAGGATGAGCTCATAAGTGACGTTCTCCTGTGGAAGCTAACACATGGACATGCAAGTGTGGGGCGCCCAGGAAGGACCTACATTGACCAGCTATGCGAAGATGTTGGTTGCTCCGCAGAGGACCCCCCAGGTGCAATGAATGATAGGGAAGGTTGGCGAGAGATTGTCATGGATATAAGTGCTGCATGGAGCGACATGATGATGATGATGACGATTTGTAATTCTCTTTCTTTCCAAGTGTTCTTCTATTTTCCTGATTTGGTCGTTGTATTCCGTCCACTGATTCTCTTTTCCCATTACTCACCACTAGCATGGCACATTATTTTAATGCCGAATTCCATTCCTAAATCCTGGCTGTATATTCTGATGGTCTATAGAAGGATTTCAAGTTCTTTTGTGTTTCATTTTTTTTTTCAAAAATTTTGATATCGTCCTTGTACATAAGGTTGTTCATTATTATTATTATTATTATTATTATTATTATTATTATATGTTTTCACACCTGCCGTAGTTGGTGGTTCACTGGAGATTGAGTGACAGCAAGTCTCTTCAGGTCTCCAGGACTCTTCTGAGTATTCTAGCCGAAACAGTGCTGGTCTCGATTCTTCCTCTGATTTCTCATTCATCCAAATTCTTTCCCAGAGCTTTGGGGATCGTTCCAAGGGCACCAATTACAATTGGTACAACCTTCACCTTTATGTTTCAAAGTTTCCACAGTTCTCTGGCAAGGTCTAAGTATTTGTCTATTTTTTCGCTTTCTTTCATTTTCACTCGGTGATCAACCAGGATGGCAAAATCCACGATATGACAGGTCCTTATTATTCTTGTCGATTAATATTAGGTCCAGCCTCTTGGCCGGGATCAGGTGATCCGTCTGTACCTCGAAGTCCCAGAGAATTTCATGCGTCTCGTTCTCCATGACAGGTTCAGGTTTGTGCATACACCATATGGTTGTATGGTGAAAACTGAATTTCTTGCACAATTCCCAGTGGATTACCTTTCCCACAGAGTCGTGCTTAGTCTTGTAATCTCTCTGTGGTAGTTTGCTGTATTCGCTTATTATATGATTGACCGTTTCGTCTCTGTCTCCACACATTCTTCACTTGCTATTCTGCTGCGTCCTATCTATTTTTGCCTTTATATAGTTTCATTGATTGTAGTAGTAGTAGTAGTAGTAGTAGTAGTAGTAGTTTCATACTAGGGTTGGCTGGTGTTCTTTCACTGGCGTCTGAGTGACAGCAAGTCTTCTCAGATCTCCAGGACTCTTCTGAGTATTCGAGTCGATCTTAGAAATGGTATTGTTTGGACGGTCTCGATTCTTCCTCCAGTCTTTTTTCCAAGTTTTTTGGGACCGTTCCAAGTGCACCAACTACAATTGGTATCACTTTAATCCTCATATTCCACATTTTTTCAATTCTCTGGCAAGGTTCAGTTATTGTCCATCTTTTCGTTTTCTTTCAACTTAAACCCTGTGATCTGCTGGAACCGCTAAGTCTACCAGTTGGCACGTTCTCTCTCTCTTTTTTTTTTTCTTTTTTTTTTTTTTTTTAACCAACACTAGGTCTGGTCTCCTGGCTGAGATAGGGTGATCCGTATTTATCTTGAAGTACCAGAGAATTTGATGCGTTTCATTCTCAAGAACAGATTCTGGTTTATGCATATACCATTTTGTTGTATGGTCAAAATTTAATTTTTTGCATAATTCTCACTGGATCACCTTCCCAACCCAGTCGTGCCTATTTTTTTTATTCCCGTTGTACTAGTTTGCTACATTCGCTTAATACATGGTTTACAGTCTCATCTCTGTCATCGCACTGTCTATATTTACTGTTTCGTTGTGTCTTATCGATTTTTGCTTTGATATAATTTGTTCTTATGGAATTATTTTGTGCAGCAATTATTAGTGATTCAATTTCTCCCTTGAGGCTTCCGCTTCTTAACCATGTCCAAGTCTTTTTATGTGCAACTTCTCCGATTTGTCGTTTGAAGTGTCCATATAATTCTTCCCAAACAAGTCGTGTCTAGTTTTGTACTCCCGTTGTGCTAGTTTGCTACATTCGCATAGTACATGGTTTACGGTCTCATGTCTATTACCGCATAGTCTACATTTACTATTTTGTTGGGTATTATTACTATTATTATTGAATAGGAATAGTTACTTGTAATAATATAATTGCAAAGGAAAACTGACCTCTGCATACAATAAGCCAACAAGGGTTTGAATATCATAGAACTAACCAACCAACCATAATAATATAGGGGATATCATTTTCAGATCGACTCGCTTACGAGAGAGTCGTGCAACTATGAATCTATAGATAACTACACCATTTCTCCTTGTCTCTGTCTTTATCTGATTATCTCTTCTCTCTCCCTCTCTCTCTCTCTCTCTCTCTCTCTCTCTCTCTCTCTCTCTCTCTCTCTCTATATATATATATATATATATATATATATATATATATTTGAGGAATGCTTTAAATATATAAAGATTTTAAAAACATTAGGATATTCACAAAAGGGAGCCTTTTTTTCGGTCACGAAATATTTTAGAATATCCTAATTTATTTTAAAATGCATACGCTTTTTATAGCAATCCTCAAATTCTGCACGTACCACAAACTTTATATATATATATATATATATATATATATATATATATATATATATATATATATATATATATAAACTATTGAGTGTATATTTCCAAAAGGAGAAAAAAGATCAAATATACTTTATTCTATAAACATTAGAGGCACTTACAAAATTAGAAATGTGTCTGCCCATCCGCCATAAGCCTCATCTCTTCTCCCTTCTTCCGACCGGTTTCCTATGAAGCATATTTATCGTTCGATATATTCAGAATTAGACGCGGGAATGGGAATCAATGCTTCTTCTTCTTCTTCTTCTTCTTCTTCTTCTTCTTCTTCTTCTTCTTCTTCTTCTTCTTCTTCTTTGTCAATTATCCATATCTTTTGTGTCCAGAGCTTCCGAATTCCGACTTTGGAAAAGCAAGTTGCGAGTAACGAGAATCAATTCAATGCACTTGGGATTACTATGTAATTTTGTCTCCCTCTCCATAATTATTCATGAAACTTCGCTCCCTCTGGCACAAGGCCACGTGGGGACCAGGAGTGATGAGGAAATAAAATTGAAAAAGATATATCTTGATTATCTAAGTGTTTGCAGAAGTTCCCTGTCTAGAAGATCAGCTTTACAAATTCTGATTTTGATAAAGACTCAAAAATCCCCCACTGACAAAGGGAGGATAAATATTCGCGAAACTTTGTTCTACGTGAGGAGGGAGGAGAAATAGGGAAATTAAAAAAAGAAGTCTCAATCTTCTAAATGAGGAGTAGCTCCTAGCCTTGAAAATCTGCTTTCCAAATCCTGATTTTAACGGACACTCAAAAATCTCCCACTAATAAAGGGGGGATAAAAGCAACAATTCCAGCAGTAAAATAGTTTTGTGTATATATTACCCAACCCCTCCATACGAGTAGAATCTGACACAAGGTCAATTTCTTTACAGGTTTGAATTCACCGTCTGGGGTTATTCTATTTCTTGAGGTTACAGAATCGCCTATATTTTTAAAAGAGTTTTGCCTTGAAGATCAGCATACCAAATTCTGATTTTAACTGAGACTCAAAAAATCTCCCACTGACAAATGAGACAAAAAAAAATCCACCGACGAAATAGTGCTGTGTATGTATTTACCCAACCCGTCCGCACGAGTGGGAGAATCGATTCAATTCACTTGGGACCACGTTTTAATTATTCACTAAACTTCACTCCCTCGGGCACAAGACGACGTGGGAGGAGGACAAATGAGAAAATAAAAAAGATCTCGATCTTTTAAATGCGCAGGTGTTCCCTGCCTCGAAGATCAGCATTTCAAATCTTTATTTTAACTGATACTCAAAAACCTCCTACTGACAAAGGATGGATAAAAGCAATAATTTCAACTAGTAAATGGTGTTGCGTACGTATTTGCCCAACCCCTCAACCGCAAGAATAGGGTCTGACACAAGGTCAATTTCTTAACAGTCTAGAACCCAGAGTCTGGGGTTATTCTATGTCTAGAGTTTACCGAATCGCACACATTCTACGTTCCCATTTTTAAAGAGTTTTGCCTTGAAGATCAGAATATCATATTCTGATTTTAACTGAGACTGAAAAACTTCTCACTGACAAAGGAGGGATATAAAGCAAAAATTCCAGCCGGCAAAATTGGAGGAATCGGTTTAGTGCACTTGGGACCACGTTTTAATTTGGTCTCCCTTTCCAAAATTATTTGTGAAACTTTGCTCCTTCTGGCACATGTGAGGGGGGGGGGAGTGAAAAAATTTTTAAAAATATCTCGATCTTGTAAGTGCACAGGATCACACTGCCTTGAAGATCAGCATTAAAAATTTTGATTTTAACTGAGACTCAAAAACCTCCCACTGACAAAGGAATGATAAAAGCAATAATTTCAACCAGTAAATAGTGTTGCGTGCGTATTTACCCAACCCCTCCTCACGAGTAGGATCTGTCACAAGGTCAATTTGTTAACTGGCTTGAATTCAGAATTTGAAGCTATTCTGTGTCTAGAGGTTACTGATTCGTAAGTTTTACCTTGAAAATCAGCATACCAAATTCTGATTTTAACTGAGATTCAAAAACCTTCCACTGACAAGGAGGGTTAAAAAAAAATTCCAGCGACAAAATTGTGCTGTGTATGTATTTACCCAACCCCTCCACATGAATGGAGAATCGATTCAATGCACTTGGGAACAGAATCTTATTTGATTTCGCTCTCCATAAATATTCACAAAACTTCGCTCCTTCTGGCACAAGGCCACTTTTTGGGAGGAGAAATTAGAAAATGAAAGAGATATCTCGATCTGCTGTGTGCGCAGGAGTTCTTTGCCTTGAAGATCAGCATTTCAAATCTTGATTTTAACTGAGACTCAAAAAGAGGTAGGCAAAAACCTCTTGATTTGATTACTTTTGAGATTTACAAATGCTGGACATTCTTAAGTAGAATTTCAATGCTATTTCTATGTATATCTGAATTTTTAGATATCTTCTTTTTTTTTCTTTTTTTTTTGCACAAAAAGCGAGAACAGGTGATATCTAATATGCATATATATTTACTTTGTCGTTAATTGTTTAATTTTCTTAGTTTCATCTGGACATACATATATTCATACACACCAACTGCCCTTTATATATGTACCAGAAGCGACTACCTGGCGTCGCCTAGGTAGAAAGGGAGGGCAAAAGGTTAGTCTCGCAGATCCATTATCAATGAATCAGGAGTGGGATCCTCGCAGGATGACCCATTAAAATCCCTACGTAAAAAAGACCTTGCGTTAATTCGACCTGGTGGGTCGTCAGAAAAACAAAGTGCATAGACACTCTGAAAAGAAAAATCAATGTCTCCTATCTAAAATATTATACTTTTTAAAAATCCATGCTATTATTATTTAAATTTTATTCGATACATATGCAAGGTAGGGGTTCAAATATTCATTCTCAACAGATATTAAAAAAGAATAAGAAATTACAGTTATTCGCGCATTTCATTCATAACATAAAGAAGGGGGAAGGGAGGAGAAAGAAAAAAAAGAAGAAGAGAAAAAAAAAGAAGAAAAAAAAGTATAACCACGCAAAAAAACTTAAGCACGTACAATTCTGATATTCGTCTCTGAAGATAAAGTTTCTTTGAAATCGATAAGACAAAAATAAAATCTTTTTGTTTTTATTTTTTATACGCATTGTAATTACCTTCAAATCATTAATATATCAAATTTTATTTGTTAATTATGTTCACGAATATAAACCAAATCTTCATTATTTTTGCTCAAAAAACAAGATCTGCTGATAGTGAATGTGTATATATACTTACTTTGTCATTATTAATTGTTTTATTTTAGTACTTTCAGCTGAACATACACACAACTGCCCTTTATGTATGTACTAGAAGTGGCTACTCAGCAACGCCTGGATAGAGGGGGTGGGGAAACCTGGTATATTGATTAGTTTACTTTTGAGATTTATAGATTCCGGATATTTTTAAGTAGAATTTCAATGCTATTTCTATGTATATTCTAATCTTTAAATATGTTTCAATATGAATCAAATCTTCATAATTTTTTCACAAAAAGCAAGAACTGGTGTGGTGATATTTAGTTTGTTAATTGTCATACATATATACATTAACTGGCCTTATATATATATATATATATAATATATATATATATATATATATTGGGAGAATATGTGTTTAAATGAAGTCGAACCTAATTTATGAAAGTTAATTAATTAATAATTAATTAATTAGGCGGATTACCTATTAAATTTAAGGCTAAACAAATCGAGAAAAATCAATCTCTGTATTGTACATTTCGGCCTATTAGGCCTCATCAGCAGAGCTATAGATACAAAGACCGCCCCGTGTGCGATTCGAACCTGATTGTCAAGCTGACTTGTCAAGCGTCTTACCACCACACCAAACGGACTTAGCAGATTTCTTCGTTTTGTTAAGGAGTAGGTATTTATATTCCTCTTAAGTGACCTCTACACGAACTTACGAGAAGTAAACAAACAGACGATGTTTGTGATATGGCTATTTTCAGCCGACAATATTTGGGAGAATATGTGTTTAAATGAAGTCGAACCTAATTTATGAAAGTTAATTAATTAATAATTAATTAATTAGGCGGGGATTACCTATTAAACATATATATATAATAATATATATATATATATATATATATATATATATATATATATATATATATATATATATATATATATATATATATATATATATATATATATATAATATATATTATAATATATATATATATATATATTATATATATATATACATATATATATAATATATATATATATATAATATAATATATATATATAATATTATATATATAATATATTATATATATATATATATATATATATATTATATATATTATAATATATAATATATATATATATATATATAATATATATATTATATATATAATATATATATAATATATATAATATATATACATATTATATATACTAGCAAATATATGCACCCTCCGGATGCAACTATCTAAGTTTTAATGTAGTAAAATATTATATTATATCAGAAAGGCTAAGGAAACTAAATAAGAATGCAGATAAAAAGATTTGAAACAGAGAGAGGTATAATCGGAAAATAGAACAACTGAAGCTTATTCTTCCATCACTCCCGTCTTTCATTGCTAAATTTTCCTCATTTAACTATTTATTTAAAATAGGAAGTAAAACATAACATTACTGTTATTTTTCTTGTTAATGGATTTCTTTTAAGATTTATCCCCAAGGTTTTTCCTCATATTCATTAAGATAAAACCAAACAATTAGAAATCAATTATACTGAGCACATATTTATCAAAATAACATTTTTGATATCAATATGCAAATTAGCCTTCCCGTTCACACTGTAAACCACTATTTTGTTGTATATATAAATACAATTGAATGTTCTTAGTGTGTAGATATGGTCAACAGCATTAATAATGTAAAACAATTTTATAATCGAGGTTTAAATAAAAATAAAATCCTGGATAATATAATGTAAATAACTAAGGGAATTGTGACTTGAGTAGTGATATAGTTTCGGTTACAGACAGACAAACACACAATCTCCATTATAATAAGATATAATATATATTATATATATAATAAATATATATATAATATATATATATATATATATATATATATAAAGATAGATAGATAGATCCTCATTTTTACGTATTGGAATATATTAAATATATTGAAATGGTGGGAAATATTAATGAATCAGTTGGTCACGTGTTGGTGCAAAAAAAAGGCCTCATTACAGAAGAATTACTCAGGGCTGAATAACCGTGAAATCTATTCAGGAAATAAAAGGAAAATGTCATCATTATGCTTTCTACGAAGGTTGACATAAGACTTCCGCCTTCCAATTATCAATTATTGCTGAAGAAAACATAATTAATGACTTCACTGACTATCTGCCCAAAATCGCTTCCAGGCTGGCTTTTATCAACTACTAGCAGAGCTATCCGGCATTGCCCAGGATTTAAAAAGTTTTCAAAAAAATGGGTAATTTATGAGGAAGACCGTCCCGGTCTCCTGCCTCAAAACTTGCTACCGGTGACTGCTTAAAAACCAACCCCAGCTACGATTGAAGTCCGTAGCAGTGTCGATAAAAAACGTTGTTTTATTTCATTTTATTTTATTAAGGCATATTGGAAAATAGTTTGTATCTATCTCTGAAAAGCAGATAAATAGATAGGAACAGAGATAAATGCATAGATAGATAAAAACAAAGTAATATAGATAAGAACAAATTGATATAGATAGATAGATAGATAGTTTTGAACAGACTGATATATAGATAAATTGATAGGTATATAGATAAAAACAAAGTAATATAGAAATATGAACAAATTGAGATAGATAGATGGAGATAGATGGATCGATATGAATTGACTTGATAGATAGTTTTTTTTATTAAAATATAAAAGAATATCTAAATACTCAGATTTTCTAAATATTTTGATATTTTTCTTACTTGTTATTGATTGTTGGAAATAAATCTATTAAAATAAAATGAAAATACCGAAAAAATAAACGTTTTGGATTTTTTATATGTAATTGAATGTCGAAAAAAGAAACGCCCCAAGTTGGTTGTTGTTTTTTTTTGTTTTTTTTCAAGTGACACTGCTTCGGCTACGGACTTCAATCGTAGCTGGGTTAGTTTTTCAGCAGTCACCGGTAGCAAGTTTTGAGGCAGGAGACCGGGACGGTCTTCCTCATAAATTACCAAAAACTGAATCTCTTGTTACGATTCTATGGGCCATCCTTTAGACTCCAAGCAAGAGCGGAAATCCTTGGTAAAGAATCCTTTGTTTGTTTCTTTGGTCCTCCTCAGTATTGCAAGTCCTTCGTCAATGACATCTTTCTGTATCTGTCGGCATTCGCCATTTCAAACACATTGTTTGACTACTTCATAATATAATATATATATATATATATATATATATATATATATATATATATATATATATTCCGTAGATGGGTTACCAAGTCAGTTGGTATTAGGAGGATTCTAAGTTGGACCTTTCTTCCAGCAGCAGCAGAGTGTTATAGTTGTTCAGAGCCAAATTGAGAGCTCGATGTTCAATATTACTGAACAAAACAATATAATGGGTGAAGAAAAAGCTTAGAAATCATTAGACCGCTGACGTTATTGGAAAAAGATTTCGAGTAAAGTCAGTGGTCTGATGATACTCATAGGTATACACTGATACCTGTGGATAGAAATAGATCTATAACCGCAAAATGACCGATTATAAGCTTTTTCTTTACCAAAGTACACACACACACACACACATATATATATATATATATATATATATATATATATATATATATATAATGGAGATAGACTGCATTTTTGTCTGAAGCCGAAACTATATTACTACTCAAGTCACAATTCCTTTAATTATTTACGTCAAAATTCTCCATGATTTCATTCTTTTAAACCTTCAGTTATTAATAAAAATTGTTTTACATTATTAATACTGTTGATCATATCTACGTACTAATAACATGCAATTGTATTTATATATACAACAAAATAGCGATTTACAGTTTGAACGAGAAGGCTAATTTGCATATTGATATTTAAAATTTTATTTTAATAAATATGTGCTTGGTATTATTGATTTCTAATTGTTTGGTTTTATCTTAAGAAATATAAACAAAAATCTCGTAGATAAATCTTAAAAGAAGTTTATTTACAAGAAGAAATAACTGTAATATTATCCTTTACTTCCTATTTTAACTAAATAGTTAAATTAGGAAAATTTACCAATAAAACAGGGGAGTAAGGGAAAATGATGGAATAGTTAGTTTCAAAGTTGTTCTATTTTTCGATTATACCCCCTCTGTTGCAGATCTTTTTATCTGCATTCTTAGTCAGTTTCATTAGCCTTTCTAATTTAATATGATATTTTATTATATTAAAACTTAAATACTTGCACCCGGAGGGTGCATATATTTGCTAGTATATTATATCTATATATAATGGAGATAGACTGCATTTTTGTCTGAAGCCGAAACTCCGTCACGGCTGACGTCAGATATTCCAAACCAAACTCTAGCGTTTATCAATGAGAACCTAATTTATAATCAATTTGTCTTATACTTAATATTAAAGGAACAAATTGCTTTATATACAAGTATTAAGATGCGTTTGTAATATCTGGTTTGTAATATTTGCATAGCCAATTTTCAACGAATCTTTTAATAAATGCATGTTTAGTTCTAAACAGTTTCTAATTGATATTTTAATTTTTATTTGTATTTATAATTATTTCATGTATAAAGTTTTGCGAGAAATTAATTTAAAAATAAAGATACAGCCACTAATTTCAATCATACGTTAAATTATTAGTTATGGTCTTTTGTCCGTGACTACTCCCGTTTTCGTTGCGGTAAAAAAAAAAATATTTTTAAAGTTTTAATAGAGTTAATTTTTAATGAAAAAATTTATAGATAAAATTTATTTTTAATTTTCGCGGCACCTTCACAAATATAACAAGTATTTTTTATTTCAAATTATTTTATTTCTATTAGGAATTTTTAAAAATTTATAGATAAAATTTATAGATAAATTTATTTTAATTTTCGCGGCACCTTCACAAATATAACAAGTATTTTTTATTTCAAATTTTATTATTCCTATTAGGAATTTAAAAAAAATGTTTACATTTATTTTTAATTCAAAATTTGTTTACGGTTATTCCATATTACTAATATTAAAATTAAAATAACAACCAGTTCTGAGCGATGCTTTTCCGCTAAATATGATGACCCTGATTTATTTAGAAATTAAGAAATATCTTTTAATTTTAATTTGTCATAAATTCCCTTACAGAAACAGACGACAAAAAACAAAAAAAAAAATGATTTTACGTGTTTGTTTTTTAACACTTAGCGCTTCTTTCTTAAACTAAAAATTAATCTTTATTTTTTATCATAATTGACGCAATACTTTTAAAATTTATTATTCAACAATGTTTAACCGAAGTTCGGTTTGTATAAACAAAAGCGGTGATAAAAAAAAAGTCCCCTACCTAATCGATTTAGATAGGGGACTTTTTAAATACAATAAATGATACAAACACCATGAAAAAATTTATAGATAAAATTTTTTTAATTTTCGCGGCACCTTCACAAATATAACAAGTATTTTTTATTTCAAATTTTATTATTCCTATTAGGAATTAAAAAAAGATGTTTACTTTTATTTTTAATTCAAAATTTGTTTACGGTTATTTCATATTACTAATGTTATTTTTCATCATTTATTTAAATTAATTGTAGCGAGAAATTAATAGTATTTTGTTCAATGCTTAAACAATGTTTAAACAATACACATTCATCAATAAGAGGATTACTATTCTGTATTAGATGATTGAAAATAGCATTTTACTTCGAGTTTATATAAATTTTGTTTTGTTTTTAAAAATTAAATAAATAAAATTATTCGTCGGATCTGAAACCCCCCATCTAAAATTTTTAAATCTTTTTTCTTTTTCTTCAATGGATTATTATCGATTACACACCAATCTATCAGATTGTAAAAAAAAAATTCAAAAAAGTTATTTATTTTTCGAGTTTTCAGGGGTGCTCAGTTCCCCGTATAAGTTTATTGTAAATCGATCCCCCATATCGGAACCGCTAAAAATTTTTTTTTTTTTTTTCCTTCAATGGATTGTTATCGATTACACACCAATCTATCAGATTGTAAAAAAAAAAAGCGCCTGATTCAAAAATAAAGAACTTTTTTGTTCTTTATTTTTTGAGTTTTCAGGGGTGCTCATTTCCCGTATAAGTTTATAGTAAATCGCTCCCCCTATATCGGAACCGCTCTACCTTAATAGTTGGGCTGAATTTACACAAAGGTGTCAAAATTAAGGTGACATTGAAAAAAAACAGAACCCACAAATTTTGTTATAAAACTGTTAATTGTAACTAGGGGGTTTAGCGTTAGGATTTGAGGTTAGGGTTGGTGTTGGGGTTTAAGGTGAGTTTAATGGGAAAATAAATAAATAATTTGGGTTCTGTTTTTTCTGGGCCACCCTAACTTTGACACGTTTGCGCCAGTTTCCTTTCGAGCGGTTCTGATATGGGGCAGCGATTTACTATAAACTTATATGTCGGCATGAGCACCCCTGAAAACTCAAAAAATAAAGAACATTTAAGAATTTTTTAAAAAACCTGATAGATTGGTGTGTAATCGATAATAATCCATTGAAGGAAAACAATAAATAAATAAATGAATAAATTTTGTAGCGGTTCTGATATGGGGGATCGATTTACAATAAACTTATACGGGGAACTGAGCACCGCGGAAAATAAATAATTTTTTTGAATTTTTGTTCTTTTACAATCTGATAGATTGGTGTGCAATTGATAATAATCCATTAAAAGAAAGAAAAAAAATTAAAACAAAAATTTTAGATGGGGGTTTCCAGATGCTCAGGTCTGCCAATTATTCAATTTAATGCTTGCTTTAATGGATATAAAATTTATTAAATCTCTAAGAAAATGAATTAAGAGTGTAACAACATATATTATATTCATTAATTTATTGTACAAACATTTTTACATAAACTAGCAAAAAATGCCATCTGGGCGGTTATAAAAATTAATTTTTGAAAGATATTGTCTCAGTTAAAATTTCCATATAAGAGGGTTTGTATTATCGGTAAAATCATCAAATTTATTAAAGGAGTAAAGAAAAAATGAAACCATTTGAAATGGAAACTTACTTCTGTCCCCCTCAAATCAAAATGTTGCATGCATCTATTGATTATTAATCAAATAATATTTTTATCAATGACAGTGTTTTGATGTAAGCAGTGACGTAGTTTTAGTTACAGACAAATTGATACTGAATCTATTATCAAAAGATTTTATTTATTGAAAAAACTTTTTACAAAATTCATATTTTTACATAAGTGTACCAAACAAAATTTAGTTGAAAATAAATCTATAAATTAGATATTTTTATTTACTCCAATTAAAAACAAATTAATATTAAATATTATTTAGCATTTAAAAGTTGATTTAAGGGTATTTGCCTGCTCATCCCACTTATGAGGAAGTATCATTACTCTATTTTATTTTATGTAATATTTATTTACACTAAAACTAAATGTTTGTTAAATGTAAAATAAATAAAGTGAATGTTTATTTTTTTTTTATTTCAAAATTTTTAGAAATAATCAAAGCAATAAAAAATCATTTTGTATAGTTTATTGTTTATTCATTGATAAACCAAATTTAATTTTATTATTGAATATTATTTCAGGAAAAACTTTGGTGTAGAAAGTTAACTTTCCTAATTTCTATTTCAAATTGTTTATTTTTTACTCCTTTAATGAATTTGATGATTTTAATTACTAAAATCATTAAATGTTGAATGTCCTTTTAAAGTTTTTGGCATATTTTGTCATTGTTGTTTTTTATTACTTTATTTGATTTATTAATTTTACAGCAACATAGTTTTAGTTACAGACAAATTGATACTGAATCTCTTATCAAAAGATTTTATTTATTGAAGAAAATTTTTAAGAATTTATATTTTACAGAATTTTACCAGATAAAATTTAGTTGAAAATAAATCTACAAATTAGATATTTTTATTTACTCCGATTAAAAAAAATTAATATTAAATATTATTTAGCATTTAAATATTGATTTAAGTATCATTACTCTATTATATTTTATGTAATATTTATTTACACTAAAACTAAATGTTTGTTAAATGTAAAATAAATAAAGTGAATGTTTATTGTTTTATTTCAAAGATTTTAGAAATAATCAAAACAATAAAAAATCATTTTGTATAGTTGATTGTTTTATTCATTGATAAACCAAATTTAATTTTATCATTAAATATTATTTCAGGAAAAACTTTGGTGTAGAAACTTAACTTTCATAATTTCTATTTCAAATTGTTTATTTTTTACTCCTTTAATGAATTCAATGATTTTAATTACTAAAATCATTAAATGTTGAATGTCCTTTTAAAGTTTTTGGCATATTTTGGCATTGTTGTTTTTTTATTACTTTATTTGATTTATTAATTTTATAGCAACATAGTTTTAGTTACAGACAAATTGATACTGAATCTCTCATCAAAAGATTTTATTTATTGAAGAAAATTTTTAAAGAATTTATATTTTACAGAATTTTACCAAATAAAATTTAGTTGAAAATAAATCTATAAATTAGATATTTTATTTACTCTGATTAAAAAAAAATTAATATTAGGTATTATTTAGCATTTAAATATTGATTTAAGTATCATTACTCTATTTTATTTATGTAATATTTATTTACACTAAAACTAAATGTTTGTTAAATGTAAAATAAATAAAGGGAATATTTATTGTTTTATTTCAAAGATTTTAGAAATAATCAAAACAATAAAAAATCATTTTGTATAGTTTATTGTTTATTCATTGATAAACCAAATTGAATTTTATCATTAAATATTATTTCAGGAAAAACTTTGGTGTAGAAACTTAACTTTCATAATTTCTATTTCAAATTGTTTATTTTTTACTCCTTTAATGAATTCAATGATTTTAATTACTAAAATCATTAAATGTTGAATGTCCTTTTAAAGTTTTTGGCATATTTTGGCATTGTTGTTTTTTATTACTTTATTTGATTTATCAATTTTATAGCAACATAGTTTTAGTTACAGACAAATTGATACTGAATCTCTCATCAAAAGATTTTATTTATTGAAGAAAATTTTTAAAGAATTTATATTTTACAGAATTTTACCAAATAAAATTTAGTTGAAAATAAATCTATAAATTAGATATTTTTATTTACTCTGATTAAAAAAAAATTAATATTAGGTATTATTTAGCATTTAAATATTGATTTAAGTATCATTACTCTATTTTATTTTATGTAATATTTATTTACACTAAAACTAAATGTTTGTTAAATGTAAAATAAATAAAGGGAATATTTATTGTTTTATTTCAAAGATTTTAGAAATAATCAAAACAATAAAAAATCATTTTGTATAGTTTATTGTTTTATTCATTGATAAACCAAATTTAATTTTATCATTAAATATTATTTCAGGAAAAACTTTGGTGTAGAAACTTAACTTTCATAATTTCTATTTCAAATTGTTTATTTTTTACTCCTTTAATGAATTCAATGATTTTAATTACTAAAATCATTAAATGTTGAATGTCCTTTTAAAGTTTTTGGCATATTTTGGCATTGTTGTTTTTTATTACTTTATTTGATTTATTAATTTTATAGCAACATAGTTTTAGTTACAGACAAATTGATACTGAATCTCTCATCAAAAGATTTTATTTATTGAAGAAAATTTTTAAAGAATTTATATTTTACAGAATTTTACCAAATAAAATTTAGTTGAAAATAAATCTATAAATTAGATATTTTTATTTACTCTGATTAAAAAAAATTTAATATTAGGTATTATTTAGCATTTAAATATTGATTTAAGTATCATTACTCTATTTTATTTTATGTAATATTTATTTACACTAAAACTAAATGTTTGTTAAATGTAAAATAAATAAAGGGAATATTTATTGTTTTATTTCAAGATTTTAGAAATAATCAAAACAATAAAAAATCATTTTGTATAGTTTATTGTTTTATTCATTGATAAACCAAATTCAATTTTATTATTGAATATTATTTCAGGATAAACTTTGGTGTAGAAAGTTAACTTTCATAATTTCTATTTCAAATTGTTTATTTTTTACTCCTTTAATGAATTCAATGATTTTAATTACTAAAATCATTAAATGTTGAATATCCTTTTAAAGTTTTTGGCATATTTTGGCATTGTTGTTTTTTATTACTTCAATTCATTTATTAATTTTACTTGGATACTACCCCTCTGACATTGAATTTTAAATCCCACTCGGCTCAGGCTATATTTTTCAAAATTTTATTTTTACACCGCCCGAAGGGCGGTTTTGTTATGCTAGTATTAATAATGGAGATTAGGACTCTATTTGTCTGTAACAAATATTACGTCACTTCTTACGTCACAATTATCAAAGTCGTCAATACATAGAATAAAGAACAATTATTACTAATAGAATAGAAAAAAGATATTCCTTATAATTCAACGTTTACATTTTAATAAATAAACTAGATATTATTTAAATTAATAAACTATATAAACTATGAAATTAATTTAAAAATTAAATTACTTTCAAAGGAAAAAATCATTTTCGAAATTTGTAATCAATTTTTAAAATTATTTTTTACTCTCGCCCATTTTTCAGTAACAAGAAGTTAACTAAAATTTTACAAATAAATAAATACTTATGATTTTATGTAAAATCTATGTGTAAAATATTCAAAATAATTGTTTAATTAATAATTTATAGATGTGCGCAACATTCTATTTGAGGAGGACAGAACTAAGTTTCATTTCAAATTGTCTTATTTTTTTATTCCTTTAATTTGATAAATTTGATCATTTTACTTACTTATGGTACAAACTCTCTGACATTGAATTTTTAACACCCACCCGTTCAGACAATATCTTTTAAAAAGTAACTTTTACATCGTCCGGAGGGTGTTTTTTTATTTTGCTAGTTAACCTAATGGAATAAAATGTCATTGTTTCATGATACTATAATATTTGCCAAAGGGTAGTATATACCGTTAATAATGTTGTGATGAGAACTGCATCCAAGTTTGATGTTGTAAATTCGCAACTGGGTATTGGGTATCATTAATATTCTGTACACCAGTCTGTCAATTAAAATGTCTGTCGTCATAGATACGAGTGTGTTCGATTCATTTACAAATGACGACAGACATTTCAATACGGCGATAATTTAACGACGAACGATCAAGAATGGTTGCATTCTTCTTTGAGGATCGATTTGCGTAACGGTTATTAAATGGAATCGGCGACCTGAGTTCAAATCCCGGATGTGGCTGTTTGCATTTTATTTCGCACTAATGTCCTCGGCAAAGGCATCGATTCATCTCTCTGTTGCATAATGAATATGCTTAGCCTATCATTTTTGTAAGGAAGCGTGGTTAGATTTGAATGTAACCGTAAACCCACAAAAGAAAATCACCAGAGTTTTAATTGGCAGGATTTGAACCCAAGTTGATCTGGTTGGCTTAGGAACATCACGTGACCAGGTAATCTGGTAGGCTTAAGAATATCACATAACCAGGCGACTCCTTGAGAAAGTTAGAATTATTGGTAATTACTGGGCGCCCGTGTTTAAGATGGAATAGGGTTGAGGGGATTATCTTCACATTTGCCTGGAAGAGTTATCTTCCCGCTGGTTGTCGCTTGTTCTCACCAGGGGCTATGGTAGTTAAGCGCCTGGTTCAAACGCTTCTTCCTCTTTTTAGCTGCATCTTCTGTACGATCACATGGGTTAGACTTATGTGACCCCTTCTCGTAGGGGATTCGAAAACCCCCCCCCATCACTAGTAAGTGAATTTGTATGTACGGACTCTCCTGTCCTTTTATCTCTACTCTTTATGTTATGTACATGTATTTTATTATTTTCTTGTCATATTCCTGTACTGTTATAAATATAAAATGTTTTGCCCCACAAACGTGTCGGAGTTTGTTATGTTTCAACTAGTTATGACTTAGTTATAACCTTGAACCTTACAGGGTTAATAAAAATTATATGTACACTAATTTAGTTTCCGTGATCCTAATTAACAAGAAATCACAAGAGTCATGAGGATGATTTATTAATATTTGAAAATTATTGTCCTCTTTTAAACGTTTCGGTTTAGGCAATATTTGAATGCCCTGATGATGATTATAGATATATATTGAATAAATATCTAATAATCAAAATGTTTTAAATGTCGATAATAATTTTCACATATTAATAAATCAATTTAACGGCTCTTATTTAATTTCCACATTATTCTAATTTATATTTAATAACTTATATCACATCATACATACGTGTGTTCGTACATATGTCAAAGAGATATTTTCAAATATTAAACAGATTAGTTTGAATGTTGCAGTGTTTGGTAATAAATAATACCTTTTGATAGTAGAATGTTCCACTAGAAATAAGAGCGTCATATATATATATATATATATCACTGTAGGGGAGACATTGGTTGAACTTTCACCGTTTAGCGTAAGGCATTTATTCGCCTCTTGTTTACAGACTTGAATTCTCTGGTGATTGTAAAAAAACATACATCCTGTAAGTATTATCAATTAATTGTTCGCCTCTGACTGACAGCCACTCACAGCCGTGAGGATAAGGAGCTTGACATTATTTTCTACTTCTAAACTCTACTGGTGTAAAAAAAAAATAGATGACTCAGTTTTTCAAAAGATAAACGTAACCTTTATGCGCATTACTCTATAGAAAACACTTTTCATAAATATTTGAACAAAGTCGGGTTGATATTGCCGAAGATTCTTAGGGCCATTGAGGATTGTGAGGAGAGAGTAGGGAGCCGAATTAACTTACCAGTTTAGCAACTCTTCTGAAAAAGCAATGTCAGGTCGAATTTTTATACTTTTTGGCGGGAAATCTTAAGCAAAAATCCGATGCCACATTTTTTTTTAAATAATGCTTTATCATCTTAAAGTGAGGGGCAATCCCAGAGTATTAGCTAAAATGCTGAAGTGCGACATCTAAGTAAGCGAGTTCGAACCCCAATCAGGCTATTACGTTCAGTTTCGGAGTAATACCTTCTGAAAAGGTATGAACCCCCTTCTGAACCCCCTTAAATAGTACCACTACTATTCTTATAAAAAGGTGGCTTTGGCATTAGATAACCCTCAAAGGTTGATACGCCAATTCCATCTCAAATCCACCAGAAAAAAGTAAAATTGTCACCTACCCACTTCATTTTTTTCTGAAATTTTGTACGGATGTGGACTGTGTTAAAGTTAGACATTCCCTAAAATTTGAGCTTCCAATTCCAAAGATTGGCGGAGTTATGTCGGTTTTGAGCCAAAACCACACTATCCTTTTGGTATATATAACGTTCAATCGATATGAAATAATAATAGAAATAAATCTTTGTCATAGATCCAGTGCCACATTGGGATTTTGATTTTGATAGGAAAAAATAAATAATCAATAACTTAAAATGCTTAACTTTCAGACGGTTCTTACAGCATTTTTTTTTATTCCACGGACAGAGATGCTTTTATAGGCCAATTTGTAGGAGTAGGGAAGCTCTAGAACTCATTTTACAAACAAAAATAGATAACAAAAAGTCGCCATTTTTAGCGATCCCCCTCAAATTTGGAGAGCTAAAAATCGACATAACTCCGCCATTTCTTGGAATTGGAAACTCAAATTTTGGGGATTGTATGACTTTAACATCATCCACACCACGCAAAATTTCAGAAAAATTGAAGTGCGTTGGGGACATGGCCTGGATGATTTGACATGGAATTACCCCCAAAATCAAATCAAATCTTAAAGTGATATTTGTTTTTGTTTTGTTTTCCGATTGCTTTCTTTTTGCTCTTTTTTTTTTAATATCAAATTCCATTCAGGAAGAAAATCAAAAGAAAATTCGTATGACATAAGAACTTTACGGATGTGTAACTAAATAAGAGCGAAGAAGGTTACATTATTATTTTGTTTAATGGCATATCAACCCTAGTGGGTTAACCAATGCCGAGTTCTATCCTTTTGTATATATCATTCATAATCATTATCATGTCGCACCAGTAGCGCGGATATCCATAACTATTTCTCGCCAACTATCACCATCATTCATTGGCCCCAGTAGGTCCTCTGCATAGCATACAGTATCCGTACAGAGCTGGTCTATGTAGATCTTTGCTGGACGGCCCGCACTAGCATGTCTATGTGCTGGTTTCCATACAAGGACGTCGCTTAGGAGTTCATCCTTACTACTCCAGCAGTGTCCGGTAGTAAGCGAATAATTTGTTGGTAAATAGTTTGGTTTGGTTTGGTTTGGTTTTATAAACTGACTAGAAGCGGCCACCCGGCATCGCCGGGGTAGAAGGTTTTTTTTTAAGTTAGTCCCGCGAAACCATTATTACTGAATCATGAGTTGATAGAAATTAAAGTTTATGCGCGATTTGAAGGCTCAATGAAATCTTTTTAGAAGTTATAAGTCATCACGTACATGCCAAAACAGATGCGACTTCTTTATATATATATACTAGCAAAAGTACCCGGTCCATGACCGGACTATAAAAAGTTTAAAAATGAATTAGAAATAATTTGAATACCCAGTAATAATGAATAAAACAAATATGACTTCAGCATATAATCGATTTAAAATACATAAGAGTATCATTTGCCTTTCTACGACCATATGCGTAGAAGTTCAAAGCCTAAGTAAATAAAAATTATTAGAGGTGGGTGCAGGGAAGTACTCACTCCAAATATTAAGCCTGTACCGATGAGTGGGGTGGGAGTTTTTTGGGTTTTTTTTTTCAGTTTTAGAACTGTTCTTTTTGTTTACAGTTATGAATTGTGTTGACGCTACTTCAAAGATGAATTGTGCCGAAGGGAGACGGAATGGGTGGGTGTGTCAGCTTAACTTTAGTTTTTGTTTTTTTTGAAATGAACATTCGTATTTTCTTTCATACAGTGACAGAGTCTTCTGTCTGGGAAGTTTAAAACTAAACTCGTGTCGACGTGAGTAGGGTAGGGTGGAGGGTGTGCATACTGTATTTTTTAATTTTTTGTTAATTATTGTATTATATCGCTTAATTATTATAAATCAAAACCCAAATTTTGTGTGTTTCTTAGTTATAAGCATATCAAGTAGTATGCGAGATTTCAAATCTGAATGACCTCTCGTTTGTGAGTTATAAGTCGACACGTACATACCAAACTTCCTTTTTTATATATATATATATATATATATATATATATATATATATATATAACATTTTCTTTTTCTTTCTCAGGAGTAATTATTGTAATATCTATCTATCTATCTATCTATCTATCTATCTACCAATTTTCATCGTTCTCTATCTTTCCCAGTTAATTATTCTTCAATCTTCTATCTATCTATCTATCTATCTATCTTCATCTTTCTCTCTTTTTCCTCTGAGTTGATTAATTGTCTTATCCATCTCTCTACCAGTCGTTTCACCTGACCGCCTCTCCATCTATTTGCCTGTCTCCGAATCTCTCCCTGTCTCTGCCGCTCTCATTTTATTGATCTATCTTCTTAATCAACACCAGACTCCGCATCCAATGTTGATTATCAGGTTCATCTCTGATTATGACAAGACGCTAATCAACAAGAATGATGATTGGACTGACGCTAGAGAACGTTGCTTTTATATTCTTCCAACGCCAACGCCAGACATTAACTAGTTATTACCCCCCTGAAAAATAATAATTGCATATGTTCAAATTGCTATAGAAAAAGGGACATTATTGTAAATACGCTAATTTAAATAACCTTTAGAACTTCAGGATTTTATGCATCACTACTTTGCGGCTTTGGTATTATCTCTCTCTCTCTCTCTCTCTCTCTCTCTCTCTCTCTCTCTCTCTCTCTCTCTCTCTCCACTCCTCTCTCTCTCTCTTCTCTTTCTTCTCTCTCTCTCTCTCTCTATCTCTCTCTCTCTCTCTCTTATATATATATATATATATATATATATATATATATTACCAAACCCTCCGCACGAGCAGGATGTGACACAAGGTCAATTTCTTGAGCGGAGTTCAACAGGTTTGAATTCAGAGTTTTCCTTCTCCTAGACCGGTTGCCTAACCAAAGTTAAAAAGTGCGGTCTGCCCTACTATTTACCCATAGCTGGAGGGAGAATTGGATTCATACCTTTTCAAAGGGTATTAGCGCTAAGTGAAAATGCAGTTACTGCGTCCAGGATTTGAACTCGCAGCGACGAGTCCATTACCCATGACTTTAACCATTACAACACGCACTTCCGTAATATATATATATATATATATATATATATATATATATTATATATATAATTCTCCCTCCAGCTATGGGTAAATAGTAGGGCACTGGGCTCTTTAACCTTGGTTAGGCAACCGGTCTAGGAGAAGGAAAACTCCGAATTCAAACCTGTTGAACTCCGCTCAAGAAATTGACCTTGTGTCACATCCTGCTCGTGCGGAGGTTTTGATATATATATATATATATATATAGAGAGAGAGAGAGAGAGAGAGAGAGACAGAGAGAGAGAGAGAGAGAAAGAGAGAGGAGGAGGAGGAATAATTAACTCATAGAAAGAGTGGGGAAGACAAAAATAGATACATACATAGATATATAGGAAGATCAACGAATAAATGAGAAAGGAAGAGATAGGAAAAGGATCACATCACAGATAGATAGATAGATAGATAGATAGATATGAATATATCAAATAGATAGACAGATAGATCTGAATAGATATATATAATATTATATATATATATAATATATATATATATATATATATATATATATATATATATATATATATATATATATATATATAGATAGATAGATAGATAGATAGATACAAATTCCGGAATCAGTACGAACATCTTTAACAAAGATTAAAACAAACAGGCAGGTAATTGATTGGTAAGTTTATCTTCTTCTACACTAACGCTGTCACCCAGAAAGATTCACACTCGTTCCTCGATTGGTAGTCTGTGAAAGTAACTTATTAACTATCACTCCATAGCGAGGTGCCCTTAGCGTAACGATGTTCTTTGTAGTATATGAAATCGAACACCCTAATTCATATCTGAGAGATGACCGATTTTATTCAGTTGAAGCTAATGCTCTTCGGAAAGACTCAAAGCCATATGTTCTCTACTACCAAACCAAATAGTAGAGCAGACTGGTTTATGTAGTCTCGGTAAGGAAACTAGTCTAGGAGAAAGAAAACTTAAACATTGACCTTGAGTCACATCCTGCTTGTGGTGGTGGGGTTGCGTAAATTCATACCATCTGAAGTATATGGGAACTGATTGATAGATCCATAGATTGATAGATAAATTGATAGATAGATAGATCGTTCAAACACTAATTGAGAAAGAGCAATGAACACACACACACACACACACACACACACATATATATATATATATATAGAGAGGAGAGAGAGAGGGGGAAGAGAGAGGGGGAGAGGTGTAGAGATAGCTAAATAGATAGATAAAAAAAACTCAGCGGAAGTGCGACCCATAAATGAGAAAGATAGATGAATATCAAGTGATAGATAGATCAAACAATAATTAAGAAAGATTGGTTTGGTTTTGTTTGGTTTTGTTTTACGGCATATCAACCTCAGTGGGTTATTTAATGCCGATAAAGTTTTGAAATAAATCAATTCTTAATACAATTTTTTTATAAATACATTTTTTTATTTAACCCATAGATGGGACAATTAAGAAAGAGTGATGAACACACGCATGCAAACACATTTACATACACACAGTCACATGTAGATAGATAGATAGATAGATAGATAGATCAACAGAAGATTAACTATTGAATAAGAAAAAATATTGACTATTGAATAAGAAAAATAATTATATATATATATATATATACATATATATGTGTGTTTGTGTGTGTGTATGTGTGTGAGTGTGTATATATATATATATATATATATATAGAGAGAGAGAGAGAGAGAGAGAGAAAGTAGGAACAATAATTAACTCAGAGAAAGAGAGGGGAAGATGAAGATAGATAAATAGATAGATAGATAGATAGATAGATAGGTATGTACTTAGATAGATATATAGGAAGCTCAATAAAAGATTGACGAATAAATGAGAGAGAAAGAGATCGGAAAAGGATCACATCACAGATAGATAGATAGATATGAATAGACCAAATATATATATATATATATATATAGAAAGAGAGAGAGAGAGAGAGAGGGGGGGAGAGGGAGAGAGAGAGAGATAGCCAGCTCAACAGAAGATCGACTATTGAATATGAAAGAGAAATGGTAAATTGATAGATAGATGGATAGTTAGATAGATAGATCAACAGAAGATCGACTACTGAATATGAAAGAGAAATGATAAATGTATTAGTAGATAGATAGATAGATAGATAGATAGATAGATAGATAGATATGAGTAGCTCAAATAGATAAATAGATAGATAGATAGATGGGAAGCTCAACAGAAAATCAACTATTAAATATGAAAGAGAAATGGTAAATTGATAGATAGATAAATAGATAGATAGATTGGTAGATAGATAGATATATCAACTGAATATGAAAGAGAAATGGTAAATTATTAGTAGATAGATAGATAGATAGATAGATAGATAGAGATATGAATAATCCAAATATATAGATATATAGATATGAGTAGCTCAGATAGATAGATAGATAGATAGATAGATAGATAGATAGGAAGTTCAACAGAAAATCGACTATTAAATATGAAAGAGAAATAGTAGATTGATAGATAGTTAGATAGATATGAATAGTCCATGTATATAATATATATATATATATATATATATATATATATATATATATATATATATATATATGAGTAACTCAAATAGATAAGATAGATAGATAGATAGGAAGCCCAAAAGAAAATCGACTATTAAATATGAAACAGAAATGGGAAATTGATAGATACATAGATACATAGATAAATAGATATGAATAGTCCAAATAGATAGATATATAGATATAAGTAGCTCAGATAGATAGATAGATAGATAGATAGATAGATAGATAGGAAGTTTAACAGAAAATTTACTATTAAATATGAAAGAGAAATGGTAAATTGATAGATAGATAGACAGATAGATATATAGATTGGTAGATAGATAGATATATCAACAGAAGATCGACTACTGAATATGAAAGAGAAATAGTAAATTAATTAGTAGATAGATAGGTAGATAGATATATAGATAGATAGATATGAATAGTCCAAATAGATAGATATATAGATATGAGTAGCTCAAATAGATAGATAGATAGATAGATAGATAGATAGATAGATAGATAGGAAGTTCAACAGAAAATCGACTATTAAATATGAAAGAGAAATGGTAGATTGATAGATAAATAGATAGATAGATATAAATATTCCATATATATATATATATACACAGACACACACACACACACATATATATATATATATGTGTGTGTGTGTGTGTGTGTGTGTGTGTGTGTGTGTGTGTGTGTGTGTATGAGTAGCTCAAATAGATAAGATAGATAGTTAGATAGATAGGAAACCCAACAGAAAATTGACTATTAAATATGAAACAGAAATGTGAAATTGATAGATACATAGATTCATAGATACATAGATAATAGATAAATAGATATGAATAGTCCAAATAGATAGATATATAGATATAAGTAGCTCAAATAGATAGATAGATAGATAGATAGATAGATAGATAGGAAGTTCAACAGAAAATCTACTATTAAATATGAAAGAGAAAAGGTTAATTGATAGATAGATAGATAGATAGATAGATAGATAGATAGATAGATAGAAACAAATCTGTTATAAGATGAAAGTATGATTAATGCAAATGCATTCAGAGTCAATATGAAGATTACAACGGCCTGAAATTGTTCACATGCTGATACCAAATCAGCATTTGTTTTTACGCCGAACAAAATTGTTCGGTCAGTCGATAAAATCCACAGATGTCATCGTCGTCGTCTGTGAATCTGCCGGTCGATCAATTCAATATCAGTGAGACGTGTTTTCGTTGTACGTTCCTTCTGTTTATCGCCTCCTCGTAACCTCGTCACATTGTTCAAGTCTCAGAAAGATTCACTCCTGCACAGGAAAATGTACACATTTTTGCTGGTCTTCTTTTGTTCACGCAATGGAAAGAGCACGAATAGAGAGATTATTCAGGTAACCAGTTGATCCGATTGACAATATGTGGGTTTCCTGAAACATGTAGGAAGTCAGCTGTACATGTTTGCATTTAAATAAAAACAAAAACATGAATTATTATTATTATTATTATTATTATTATTATTATTATTATTATCTTCATTCCTTTTGAGTTTTTCTCAACAGCGTTAGCTGATGATATTTCACTGAAGTGTGAGTGACAGCAAGTCTCCTCGGGTCTCCAGAACCCTTCTGAGTATTCTAGCAGATTGTAGCAGTGCAGTGTTCTGAATGGTTTCAATCCTTCCTCTGATATCCAAACTTTCCAAGCCCTTTTCTAATCCTTTTGGGACTGTTCCAAGTGCACCAACTACAATTGGTATTTTTTTTCACTTTCATATTCCATAACTTTTTCAGTTCTCTGGCAAGGTCCAGATATTTGTCCATTTTTTCATTTTCCTTTAGCTTCACTCTGTGATCTGCTAGCACTACAAAATCCACCAGTTGACAA
>CM042150.1:27488916-27511416 GCA_023376005.1 Doryteuthis pealeii | reverse complement strand
TTCTTCTCATGTCCGCAGAATTCTGATGTATTTTAAGCAAAGTCATTTTTTTTAGCCAAGAACTCGCAATTTGGTTTCTTAATTTCATCTTACCATGGCTTATGATTTCAAATGAAATTGGATAAGAGATGAACATAGATATATTGATAGATATTGTGCCCGGCTGAAGACCGAGAACAAAATAAGAGAGTATGAGGTGATGAGAGAAACAGATAAATAGATAGATAGATAGATAGATAGATAGATTGATTGATTGATTTTAAACCCTGACCATAGAGAACCGCTTTAGCTCAGTCGATAGAGTGTTCGGCCAGGACATCACAAGGTTCCTGGTTCGATACCGGCCCTCGCCAACTCACCGTATGAGTAGTACATGCATCTGTGTGGTAAAATTGGGAGATGACGGTAGGTGTGCCTATGATTTCAAATGAAATTGGATGAGATATGATACGCTGACCGGTATCGAACCAGGAACCTTGTGATTCCTAGCCAAATGCTCTATCGACTGAGCTAAACCAGCCCTCTATGGTCAGGGTTTAAAATATATCTATCTATCTATCTATTTATCTGTTCCTCTCCCCCCTCTTATACTCTCTTATTTAGTTCTCGGTCTTCTGCTGAGCACCATATCTATCGATATATCTATATATCTATATTAGATATATTAGATAGATAGATTTTAAATCCTGACCATAGAGGACCGGTTTAGCTGTCGGTTGAGCGTTCGGCTAGGAATCACAAGGTTCCTGGTTCGAGACCGGCCCTCGACAACTCAGCGTATGAATAGCACAGGCATCTGTGTGGTAAAGTGGGGAGCTGACGGTAGGTGTAGCGCTCCACCTCAGACGCTAAAATAATCTCCTTGGTCTAGCCCTAGTGAAAAGGAGATATACTCCCTCTCTATCTGGCAGATACCGACATTAGGCCGACCCGACGAGTTTTTTTTATAGAGAGAAGCAAGCTTCTATCATGGCTAGCCTGGAAATGAGCACCAATTTTTCCTCATGACCGTACAATTCTGATATATTTTAAACTAACGCATTTTTGCCCAGAACTCAGATTTCGTTTTTATGTTATTTTACCAACTACTGGGCTATGTGTTCAGAGGACATTGGATGAGAGATGAAAAATAGGTATATTGATAGATATATTGATAGATATGGTGCTCAGCAGAAAATCAAACACTAAATAAAAGAGTATAGAGATAGATAAATAGAACTCAAGCAGTGTATTTAAAAACAAAATATCTACCTAAAAACATTCCCCTTCAAGGGTAGATAAGGCTCAAAGTAGAGTGTTGCATGTCAGGTGACACTCCGTCACCAGGATTCCGCCCTTAAGAATCACAGGTCATCACCTATGGCTATCAAATAGCTCAATTGGATACAAGGAATTTTACTCCTCTGCAGAGATATAGTTGGCGTATTCTACAGCCCCAGCCGACGGCTTTAGCCTTGGTAAGGCAACCAGTATAGGAGAAGGAAAACTCTTAATTCAGACCAGTTGTACCTCGTTAAAAATTGACCTTGTGTCACTTCCCGCTTATAGATAGATAGATAGATAGATAGATAGTTCGCACTGTGGTAATTTATATCCTTCGGAGATTGTAATATATATTTACCAACCCCTCCACATAAGCAGGATGTGACACAAGGTCAATTTCTTAAGCGGATTTTAACATGTTTGAATTCAGTGTTTTCCTTCTCCTAGACCGGTTACCTAGCGATGGTTAAAGAGTCCAGTCTGTCCTGCTATTTTCCCATAGTTGGAGGGAGAATTGGATTAATACCTTTCCCAAAGGTATTAGTGTTATGTGAAATGCAAACAGCTTCGTCCAGGAATTGAACTTGGGTCGACGAGTCCATTTCCTACGACTAGAACCATTAGACCAAATGCCTCCTTCGGAGATTATAATATGAGTGCTGTTTTCTTAAACTCTTTTAGAGGTTAGTTTAATCTGGAAAAAGGTATATATAGAGAGTAACCAGGTAAAGAATAAATTCATTACAATATTCGTTGTTTATACGATTAGTTCCAGGGCCTGTTATACTAAAATTGTTTTTTGTTGTTTGTTGTTTATTTATTCCCTTTGGTTTCGATTTTTTTTGGTAGTCCAATAGATAAATGGGTATTATTGACCCCCCAGTAGCACGAAATCCTCTCATGGCTTCAGCACTGTTTTACCCCATTTGCTCTGTGGTAATTTATATGGTTCCTGTTCTGAGATTATAATGTGAGTGCTGTGATGTATGGGTTATGTTAGCGCAGTAGTAATGTTGTATCTCTCTCGGGGTTATCAATTGTTATTCGTGAGATGTTTCTAGGAAGAAATCTGCATTCGAGTTAGAATTGCCGAGCGAATGCAATAAAAATGAAACAAATAAAATTCTGAGAAACAAAACACAGACAATACGTGGAAAAAAGAATGCACATATAATTTTACAAGGTGAACAGTACATAGTAAATGCATCTATAAGTGTAATTTAAGATGTGAAAGAAAGTAGTTAGTGGGACTAATTCACTTAGTAGATAATAGCAATATAATAGAAAAGATACTGCCACCGAGGGAGATCATTAAAGCCGGAATATACAGAGAAACAATTCTCTTTTTATGGCTAGCATAAAAGCGAACTTCAGTTTTCTTTTTCGTGCACCAGTATTCTGATTTAGTTTAAGCAAATACATTTTCTAGAGAAGGGCTTTTGTTAATTCATTTTATTTTATTACGCTAAGAATATCGACTAATAATCAAATGAGAGAAAAATAAACATAGATAGATAGATAGACAGATCGATAGATACTTAGATAGACAGATAGACAGGGAGCTCAGTAACAAATAAGAGAATATGAGTCTGAAGAGGAACCGAGATGGAGAGATAAATAGATAAGTATATAGATAGATAGATAGATAGATAGGGAGCTCAGAAGCAGATTGCACCAACAAATAAGAGAGTCTGAGACTGAAGAGGAACAGTGATAGATAGATAAAAAGCTAGATATATATATATATATATATATATATATATATATATATATATATATATATATATATATATAGATAGATAGATAGATAGATAGATAGATATAGATATGGATATAATTAGATAGATAGATAGACAGATGGATAGATATGTGGCTCAGAAACAGCTCGCATCAATAAATAAGAGTATGAGAGAAGAGAAACTGTGATCGATTGATCGATAGATATATAGATATGAATAGACTGACATAGATAGATAGATAGATAGGAGCTCAGAATCAGTTTACACTAATAAATAAGAAAGTATGTAAAAGAAGAAGTACACACACACACACACACACACACACACATATATATATATATATATATATATATATATATATATATATATATATATATTATAAAAAATAAACATTGAGCTCTAAAATCGGACCTGAACCTTGCAACACCCAAGAGTTGGAGGAAAAGACCAGTTTAGAATCACCCTAATACCAAAGGAATTGGTACCCCACCAAGCAAAGGATATATATATATATATATATATATATATATATATATATATATAGAGAAGAGAGAGAGAGAGAGAGAGAGATAGATAGATAGATAGATACATCCATACATACATATATAAATGCACAGATAGATAGGGACCTCAGAGAGTAGAGAAATCTGTATGAGATTTCTAAGTGTTTAATTGTTCGACACATTGAGCAGATCGAGCGGTGGTTTTGATTTCTGTGCCCTTATGTATAATTAGGAAAACTATGAAATTAAAACTATTTGTTTTCCATTAAAAACGAAATGAGTTTCTGTCGCATCCAGCTCGGGTCGGAAAGGTTAGGTAAATAAATGTTTGCCTCAAGTTTCTCTGGTTTTTCATCTCTCCTCCCTCTCCTCTTCTGATTTCTTCTCCCCCAACACCCCTTTTTCCAAATCCGAATATTACACAACATATTCTTTGTTTTTTTCCTGTTGACTCATTGGCTACTCTTTACCGGACCTCCCTGTCGGCTGGGGCGTTAGAATGCACCGACTGCACCTCTGCAGAGGGATAAGACTCCCCCAATGGGGCCACCTGTTGGTCGTGGGTGGCGACCCGTGATGCTTAAGGATAGAGCCCAGGTGTATGAGCAGTTCATGACATGCAATACTCCACTTTGGCCCTATCTTGGGCTAGACGGGCGGTCGGAGAGGCCCCCTCTGATCAATCGGCTTGTCACGTCAAGCCCTAGCACCTATATGATTTTCCCAACCCTGTTGCCCTTATGGCAAGCCCCAACCCCTTTTTATCATATGGGTGTTAGAAGGCGGTGGCTGCGGGTCTACATGTCCTGGGAATGACGTTAAACTCTATCTGATGGTGAGGTTCCAGTATTGGAGGTATGTGGAGCACCTCTTCATCACCATTGCTCCCTGGTCCACTCTGACCTGGAGTGATAGTACCTGTTAGGGTCCCATCTATGGGTTAAATAGAAAAATGTATTTATAAAAAAATTGTATTATCCATTAAGAATTGATTTATTTCAAAACTTTATCGGCATTAAATAACCCACTGAGGTTGATATGCCGTAAAACAAAACAAACAAACAAATCTTTACCGGAAGTTGCTATTGCTGTTTCTACCCTTGCTGGTAAAGTCTGTATACGTAAGTGGTGATGCTGTTTACATCTTATACCACTATATAACCCAAACAACACTCATACACACACTCTCCCCCCCCTCTCTCTCTCTCTCTCTCTCTCTCTCTCTCTCTCTCTCTCTCTTCTTAGTTTGGTACAATGCTAGAAGAATTGAGCACTCATTGAGAATCGAACTCACTATCAGCTGCCTCGCCTCCGATACTAAGAATATCAGATATACTTATAATTAAAAATTAATGGTAAAATGAATGACTGGATAAAATAAAAATGAATGAAATGAGGGGGATAAATGAAAAATCCTTTCCAAGGAACTCCTCTCAAAAGTATTAAAACACTTTTTGAGTGTGGGGTCCCTGATAGAAAGTTTTTCTCATCTATTATTAGACTCCTTTGAAGCATCAAGTTAATATAATTATTCTATAAGTTATTAGAGTAGATAAAATCCGTCACTTACCTTTGTAATATCTGTTGAGAATGGTTGTTGGAAAGGATTTTTCATTTATCCCCCTCATTTCATTCATTTTTATTTCATCCATTCATTCATTTTACCATTAATTTTTAACTAAATAATTTAGAAGCATACGCGAAAACTTAAAATATATCTTATTATAATGGAGATTATGTGTTTGTTTGTCTGTAACCGAAACTATATCACTACTCAAGTCACTATCCATTTAGTTATTATACATCACATTCTCCACGAGTCATTTTTATTTAAGCCTCAATTATTAATAAAATTGTTTTTCATTATTAATACTGGTGGCCATATCTACGTGCTAATAACATGCAATTGTATTTATATGTACAACAAAACGCGGTTTACTGTGTGAACGGGAAGGCTAATTTGCATATTGATATTTAAAATTTGATTTGTGCTTGGTATTGTTGATTTCTAATTATTTGATTTTATCTTAATGAATATGAGCAAAAATCTCGGAGATAAATCTTAAAAGAAATCAATTAACAAAAAGGAATAACTGTAATTGTATTCTTTACTTCCTAATTTAACTAAATAATTAAATTAGAAAAGTTTAGCAAGAAAAGACGGGGGTGGTGGAAGAGGTAGCTACAGCTATTATATTTTTCGATTATACCCCTCTCTGTTTCAAATCATTTTATCTGCATTCTTATTTAGTTTATTTAGACTTTCTAATTTGATATGATATTTTATGACATTAATACTTGCACCCGGAGGGTGCATATATTTGCTAGTACTTATAAAATATAGAGAAGCAGACAGGAGGCATTACTTTTAAAGCAACTCTTGTATTTACAGTTTTTATTTATGCAACGACGGTTATTCTTTACATAAGAATGCCGTTTCTACGAAGGTGCCGATTGTGAGCATGAAAAGGGCTCCGAAGTCCAGCTTTACCTTTACAAATGCTGCCCTATAAATGGCATGTGAGACATCTGGTTTCCATTCTGAATAGCCTTGTGCCAGACTAAATACTTGTAATTGATTAGAAGAAACAGAAGCATGCAGAGATTTAAGAAAAATAGATCAATATCAAATAATTAATTTTTTATGTCATATTTTTTAATACGAGTTAGTTTTTATTTTTATCTCATAAATTTACCAAAAAAAACAAAAGATGTATCATTGACGTTTTGTTTTGTTCTTTGTGGTCGTTTTGTTTTTTTATCATTTTTTGTGTTTTTTTGTTTTGTTTGTTGTTAGAAATAGACTTCAGTCAATTTGAATTGTAATTTGTGTTTTGCACGAAGCGTAAAATCGCTGTATCACCGATCAAGCCGTCAGTACGGGACACTAAATGAAGACAAGAAAAGAAAAACAGCGAAAGTCCATTTGAAATTTGAAAACTCTCACGAAATTAGAAAAGATGATGTAGAGAAAGAGAAGCAATAATAAATTGAAGTTTTCTGTTTTAATTATATTTTCCCACATTCTCTGGCATTATTATGACTTGGGTAATCGATCGTTACGATGACATTAAAAATGAAGACATGGAATAAAATGAAGAAGAATAATAATAATAAGAAAACTTTGCATGGATAATAATAATGATGATGATGATAATGATGATAATAATAATAATAATAATAATAATAATAATAAAAAGAAGAAGAAGAAGAAGAAGAAGAAAAAGAAGAAGAAGAAGAACTTGATAAGAAGAAGAGAAGAAGAAGGAGAAGAAGAAGAAGAAGAAGAAGAGACATGGAGAAGAAGAAGAAGAAGAAGAAGAAGAAGAAGAAGAAGAAGAAGAAGAAGACTTTGCATGGATAATAATAATAATAATAATAATAATAATAATAATAATAATAATAAGAAGAAGAAGAAGAAGAAGAAGACTTGACGTGAAGTGAAAATCTAATTATCTAATGGCATATCAATTCCTTATGGGTTATATGATGCCAAAAATTGATTGTTTTGTTTTGGTTTGGTTTCTTTGTTTAATGGCATATCAACCTTCGTGTGTTTTTTAATGGCAATACATCCTTATACCTAAGTTTCCTACACAGGACACATCTTTTTATTGGTGGAGGGTCTTAGCCCTCTTCAGGGGATACAACCAGCGCATCTTAAGCCCCAACAACAGGGCGTTCTCTCTAACGGTATTATTATTAATTCGTTGTAGTTTTCCATAGAAATAGACAGAAGGCATTACTTTTAAAGTAAATTTTGTATTTACTGCTTTTCCTTGTGCCACGTTTAAGAATGTCATTTATACAAAGGTGCTCGATTGTGAGCATGCAAATGGCTCAGAAGTCTAGCTTTATTTTTACATATCCTCCCACATATCTGACGTTTGTGATTTATATATATATAAGTAAAGTAAAGTTGTCGGGGCGGCCTAAAGTCGGTATCATCCAGTCAGCGAGGGAGTCTATCCCCTTTTCAATAGCGCTAAACCAAGGAGATTGTTTTGGCATCTGAAGTGGAGCGCCACACCTACCACCAGCTCCTTGCTTTACCGCACAGATCCCTGTGCTACTCATACGCTGAGTTGGCGAGGACCGGTATCGAATATATATATATATATATATATATATATATATATAATCTCGACAAGCAAATTTGATGAATACCACGTACGACGTGTGGAAAACTGGACAGCTGGTTCGAACACTGTCCAGTGTTCTTCACGTCACACACGGTATTCTCCGAATTTGCTTGTCGTGATTATATAATTATATGAATTCCCCTCTATGTTATCTCTCTCTCTCTCTCTCTCTCTCTATATATAATATATATATATATATATATATATATATATATATATTATATATATATAGGGGGTAGGTGGGTGGGGTTTTGTTTGTGTGGAGAAAATGTAGAACAAACATGGGATGTATATAATGGATGGAAATTTATTAGTCGATGTTCGAACATTTCGGTTTACAAAGGAAGCTTTCTTCAGGACAATGAAATTATTTTTTCTCCTTGAATAATTTCATTGTCCTGAAAAATGTTCCTTTGTTAACCAAAATGTTTGAACATCGACTTTTAAATTTCTATTCATTATATCATCCCGTGTTTGTTTTACATTTTCTCCGCATACTGTAGGATTAACTTCCCCATCTTACTCCCCCCACACACACATATATATATATGTACTCTGCAAACGTGGAGCTAAGCCATTCAGTTAAGTGTCTACACCGGTCACTTGTTTTTTGTGGTGGTTGGTCTTACCCTTCTTCAAAGGATACAGTCAGTTTATTCTAAGCCACCCCGACATGTGTTACTATTTTATGGGCCTTCCTTTAGGCTTCAAGCAAGAGCGCTTGTCCAGCGGAAATCCTTGGTAAAGAATCCTTTGGTTGTTCCTTGGTGCTCCTCAATAATGCAAGTCCTTCGTCAATGATTGCAAATGGACGCCTCTCGGTATCTGTGATTAAGTAGTCAACCAGCCACGAATTCGGGCTGTTGATTGGCTGAAGTTTAAACCACGTGACCTCGATTAGTCTATAAATTTAAGTAGTGTACTGTAGCATACCTTATATACCCAAAATTATCAAACAACAGGACGTTCTCGTTAATGGTTTTGTTTTGCTGCCCTGAATCAGTTTTTAGTTTTCCATGGAAATAGACAGGAGGCATTACTTTCAAAGCACATCTTGTATTTATTGCTTTTCCTTGTCTAACGAGTCATTCTTCACAGAAGAATGCCATTTCTACAAAGGTGTTCGATTGTGAGCACGCAAATGATTCAGCTTTAATTTTACACATCCTTTATTTTGGTGGTTGGTTTTACCCTTCTTCAAGGGATACAGTTAGTAACGGTATAACTGTGCTGCCCTGAATCCGTTTATAGTTTTCCATAGAAAAAGACAGGAGGCATCACTTTCAGAGCAGACCTTGTATTTACTTTTACACATCCTTTATTTTGGTGTTTGGTGATACCCTTTCTTCGAGGGATACAGTTAGTAACGGTATAACTGTGATGCCCTGAATCCGTTTATAGTTCCATAGAAAAAGACAGGAGGCATCACTTTCAGAGCAGATCTTGACTTTTACACATCCCCATTTCTTCAAGGGATACAGTTAGTAACGGTATAATTATGATGCCCTGAATCTGTTTATAGTTTTCCATAGAAAAAGACAGGAGGATCACTTTCAGAGCAGTGGTGGTTGGTGATACCCTTCTTCAAGGGATACAGTTAGTAACGATATAATTGTGAAATCCGGTTTTCCATAGAAAGACAGGAGGCATCACTTTCAGAGCAGATCTTGTATTTTCTTTTACACATCCTTTATTTTGGTGTTTGGTGATACCCTTTCTTCAAGGGATACAGTTAGTAACGGTATAATTGTGATGCCCTGAATCCGTTTATAGTTTTCCATGGAAAGAGACAGGAGGCATTACTTTCAGAGCAGATCTTGTATTTACTTTTACACATCCTTTATTTTGGTGTTTGGTGATACCCTTCTTCAAGGGGTACAGTTAGTAACGATATAATTGTGATGCCCTGAATCCGTTTATAGTTTTCCATGGAAAGAGACAGGAGGCATTATTTCAAAGCAGATCTTGTATTTACTTTTACACATCCTTTATTTTGGTGTTTGGTGATACCCCTTCTTCGAGGGATACAGTTAGTAACGGTATAATTGTGATGCCCTGAATCCGTTTATAGTTTTCCATGGAAAGAGACAGGAGGCATTACTTTCAAAGCAGATCTTTTATTTATTTTTACACATCCTTTATTTTGGTGTTTGGTGATACCCTTCTTCGAGGGATACAGTCTATAACGCTATAATTGTGATGCCCTGAATCCGTTTATAGTTTTTCATAGAAATAGACAGGAGGCATTACTTTCAAAGGCAATACTTTCTTGTATTTACTGCTTTTCCTTGTGCAACGACTCTCAATTCTTTTTTTATCCATATCATCGACTTTTGCTCGCCTTTGAACAAACACTTCAGGTCATTTCGTTTTTTTGTGTGTCTGTCTCATCGTTCAGGGCGACGACGCATTTGTCGTTAAAATTCTGACTACAATAAATATGTTGACAGCAAAAGCAGCAAAAATCAATGCCATCAACGAACGAATATAAATCATTCTCTCTAGACGTATGACTTTGTCGACGTTCATAGTAACATCCACCATCTTTTGCTTTGCTTTTTATTGACGTTCCATTAAACTTTACTTTCGAGTCAGAAGACATGTAGTGCAAGAGAATCGTATAGAGATCCAACAAGTCGGACACAAGGCTATAATTATCGGGCGTCCGGTAATGTAATGTTAGTGAATATGCGTGATGAGATTGCTAACTAAATTAAGACTAAGTGTAATCCCTTCTCAAATCATCCAAGCCATGTCACCCACCTAATTCTTCTGAAATTTTGTTCATGTGTGGATAATGATAAAGTTAGACAATCCCCAAAATTATGCTTCCGATTCCAAAAACTGGTGGAGTTATGTTGATTTTTAGCTCTCCAAATTTTGGGGGATCTCGCGAAAAATGGCGATTTTTGTAACTTTTCTGATAGCATTTTTGGATTCTTTGGGCAAAATGCTTTTATAAACCAATTTTTAGTAGTAGGGAAGCTCAAGAACTCATTTTACAGAGACAAATTGATTAGAAAAAGTCGCCATTTTTCGCCAACCCCACTAAATTTGGAGAGCTAAAACTCGACATAACTCCACCAATTTTTGGTATTGGAAGTACACCTGGAAAAAATTTCAGAAAATTGAAGGGGGTGGGTGACAATTTTACTTTTTTCTGGATGATTTGACATGGAATACCTCTAATGTAATTTCCATTATATCTGGAATATATGTTTATGCTGATCATGTACTGGACTTAAAACGATTTTAGTCTGGAACCTATGATAATAGATAATAATGCTATTATTATTATTATCACAAGCAAAAATATACACTCCTTGGGTGCAAGTATTTAAGTTTTATTTTAATAGAATATTATATTAAATTAGAAAGACTAACGAAACTAAATAAGAACGAATATAAAAATATCACACTTGTTTTAATGTTATTTCAATTAATTTCAATATAAATTATATATATAGGATCGTTTTAAATACGTTTGAGAATAACATGATAGTATTAGAAATCAGTAACTGCAAATAATTATTCATTAAACCTAATTTTATTAAAATCATTATTCAAATTATTCCCACTATATGCTGTACATTTTTTATTTATTTCTATCTTTATAGAGATGTATAATTCATTGTTCATGATTTTAATTGCATTAATAATATGCGCTGTTTTGCGGTAAATCTAACTCAACTAGGTTTTAATAGAGACATCGTTAATAAATAAGATGCTAATTAAGATTAAATAATGACCATTTCATATTCGTTGAGAATATAACTTAAATAACGAAATAGAAATCGTGACGTCAGTGGAGACGTAGTTTTGGTTACAGACATACAGTTACATAATAATAATAATAATAATAATAATAATAATAATAGACTTGGACATGGTTAAGAAAGGGAAACTTCAAAAGAGAAACTGAATCACTTATAATTGCTGCACAAAATAATGCCATAAGGACAAACGATATCAAAGCGAAAATTGACAAGACCCAACAAAATAGTAAATGTAGACTTTGCGGTAATAGAGATGAGACTGTAAACCATATACTCTGTGAATGTAGCAAACTAGCACAAAGAGAATACAAAACTAGACACGACTGGGTTGGGAAGGTGATCCACTGGGAATTATGCAAAAAATTTAATTTTGACCATACTACAAAATGGTATATGCATAAACCAGAACCTGTTCTTGAGAACAAAACGCATAAAATTCTCTGGGACTTTGAAAAAAAACGGATCACCTTATCCCAGCAAGAAGACCAGACCTAGTGTTGATAAACAAAAAAGATAGAACTTGTCAACTGGTGGATTTTGCAGTTCCAGCAGATCACAGGGTAAAGCTAAAGGAAAATGAAAAAATGGACAAATATCTGGACCTTTCCAGAGAACTGAAAAAGTTATGGAATATGAAAGTGAAAGTTATACCAATTGTAGTTGGTGCACTTGGAACGGTCCCAAAAGGATTGGAAAAGGGTTTGGAAAGTTTGGAAATCAGAGGAAGGACTGAAACCATTCAGAACACTGCACTGCTGCAATCTACCAGAATACTCAGAAGAGTCCTGGAGACCTGAGGAGACTTGCTGTCACTCAGACTCCAGTGAAAGACCATCATCTAACACTGATGTGAAAACTCAAAAGGAGTAATAATAATAATAATAATAATAATAATAATAATGCAGGGGAATTGATGACTATGTACAATACCATACACTCGGGATATGACATAATCAGACTATGTGTGTAAAGAAAATGAGGAAGAGGACTCGCCAGCACTAAGGATTCCATAGATGTGAAAATTCAAAAATACACTAAAAACATCTAGGAAAGACAAATTAAAGCAGCTAGTAACAGCAATTGCAACATATGGACAAATACAAATAGAAAAAAAAACTAGAAAACAGAAAATGAAAGAAAAATATCTCCATGGATACTTCAAGTGACTAACTGGGAAGATTGCACATGAAAAACCTGAACATGGCTGAGAAAGGGGAATTTCAAGGGAGAAACTGAATCTGTTATGATAACAACTTAAAGATGTGACATAAGGACCAATTATATCAAAGCGAAAATAGACAAGACACAAAGCATAGCATATGTCGAATGTGTGGAGACAGAGATGAAATGGTTAATCAAGTGAACACAGCAAATGAGTACACAGAGAATACAAGACTAGTCACGACTTGGTGGGAAAGATGATCCACTTTTAATCGTACAAGAAACCCATATCTGGCCATGTTACTAAATGGTATATGCACAATTTGGAATCATTCCAAGAGAATCGGACGTATAAGGATCTCTGGGACTTTGATATACAGACGGATCACCTAATTCCATCCAGGAGACTAGAAATTGTGTTAATTAAAAAGAACAAGAGAACATATTATCTTGACAACACAAGAGGAAATACAAAAAAAGATCCAGGATAAAGCTCTAACCGCATCAGCGTGGATATGGCAATCGTACATTGTGACAACAAACCAATAAAGTCTGGTGGTATCGTGAGATACTGCTGTTGCGCTCTGGGTTAGCGGTAATGATGCTTCGGCCCCGAAACTATGCCTAAACCCAGAGTCATCTTCTAACGAAGGCTTTGTTGGACGCAATGCTCCTGTGTAAATAACAGTCGTTGTATGAAATTATTAGTGGATTTTGCCGTTCTGACGGATCATAGAGTGAAAATGAAAGAAAACGAAAAAATAGATAAATACTTGGACCTTGCCTGAAACTAAAATAATCTATGGAACATGGAGGTGAAGGTTAGTGTAAGTTAACAAGTGTTAATTAACAAGAAAAGAAAGTTGTGATCTGGGGGATTTTGCTTTCGGTGAAACCACAGAGTAAAAATAAAGAAAACGAAAAGATGGGCAAATACTTTGACCTTGCCAGAGAACTGGAAAGCTGTGGAATACGAGTAGGAAGATGATGCAATTTACAGTTGGTGTTGATATCAGCTGGAATACCCAGAAGTTTCCTGGAGACCTGAGGAGACTTGCTGTCACTTAGACTCTATTACTGTATATTACTGATCAGTTCAGAGGATTTGATGAGATCTGAAGTTCTGATAAGCTCCAAGAATTTGCTGTTGAAGGCTGAAAAGAAATAAAAGGTAAAAGAGTTCAGAAGATTCCTCAGTCCTAGAAATACCGTTATCCACAAAATAGAATATGCAAATATATATTGGTGTTGTTTCGGTAAATCTATATTCTAATACGCTTGTACCCATCTACGTGTGTCACACCCTGTCATCACATCCGATAAAAAAGGACGATTCCGTTTTGATTCATAAGATATGAATGCATGTTCAAATGTTATGCCATGTCAGATAAATAATGGGTCAAATGATTGTAATTGTATGGAAAGAAAAGGAAGAAAAAGGATGTGCTACACGTAAGAAATAAATAAATAAAGAAAGAAAGAAAAGGAAGAAAAGGAAGAAAAAGGATGTGCTTCACGTAAGAAAGAAAGAAAGAAAAGGAAGAAAAAGGATGTGCTACACGTAAGAAAGAAAGAAAGAAAAGGAAGACAAATGATGTGATACACGTAAGAAAGAAAGAAAGAAAGAAAAGTGAGAGTTAGGAAGTTAAATGTTATACCCTGTCAAATACCATAGATAAATAAGTAACGTCGTCGGGGTGACCTAAAGTCGGTATCAGCCAATCAGCGAGGGAGTCTATCCCCTTTTCACTAGCGTTAGACCAAGGAGATTGTTTTTTTAGCATCTGAGGTGAAGCGCTACACCTACGATCAGCTCCTTTACCGCACAGATCCCTGCGCTACTCATACGCTGAGTTGGCAGGGGCCGGCATCGAACCTTGTGGTTTCCAGCCTAACGCTCTACCGACTGGGCTAACCCGACTGGGCTAATGTTTTTGTAATTGTGAGGAAAGAAAAGGAAGAAAAAGAACGAAAAGGAAAGAAAGAAAGAATGAAAGAATGAATGAAAGAATGAAAGAATGAAAGAAAGGTAAGAGAGAGGAAGTGATAGCACTTATCGTCTGTTTCAATGAAATAGAAAAAAGCAGAAAAGAAAGGAAGAAAAAGAAAGAAAAATATAAGGGAAAAAGAAAAAAGAATTTCACCAGAGATTATCATTATTGCTGCGAAAAACGCACAAGGGGTGATATGATAATAATCCAAAACAAAAATTGATAATACGCACGAATGGGTTTTTTGTTGATAGAATGAAACACGGACGAATTGTATATTCAAAAACCGGAATCAGTCCTAGAAAAGCAGACGCATAAAATTCTCTGGGACTTTGCGATAAACCGGATCCTACAATCTTTCCAGAAGACCAGGCCTAGTGTTAATTAACCAGAAGAGAATTTGTCATCCTGTGAATTGTGCTGTGCCACAAGACAAAAGAGTAAAATAAAAGAAAGTAAAAACATATGTAAATATAGTTGGATTTTAGTAGAGTTGTGGATCATGAGATTGAAGATTGTAGTGTGGCAGTAAAATAAGGAAGTAAATCCAACATTATCTAGAACAATAGAAAAAAGACGAAGTATTCAAAACGATGAGTTTATTCTTGATGGTGCCGTGACATTATAACGTTTCGGTGTATGCAACATTCATCAGGAAATGAGGTGAAATGTTGTCTGCTGATAGGTGATGACTTGAGAAAAATGAGAGAATTGTTGGTTGTATATGAAGAAGGGGGAGTAACCGGTGACGGCCTAGCATTGGCTCTGGGACATGTATAGACATTTAAAAAGTGGTGTGGGACCGTAATGGCTTCATTGAGGAGCCCGGCTGTGGGATGGGGAATAACAAAGTTGACAGAATTGTTTATAATTTAACTATAGTGAGAGAACATATATGGTAGGATTTATGCCGATGTGTTATAGAGTTGTCTAATCTGTTTCTTGTAGTAGTGTGTAAAGTAAGGTATTAATTTCATTCCGGTGTGTGTGTGTGTGTGTGTGTGTGGTTACGTTTCACCGTGGGGGCAATTTTTGTGGGTTGAGAAATCGCGTAGTGGGTGGCTTTATGTAGGCATAGGAACGAGTGAGGTAGGTTTAGGAATGGCGGATTGGTTTAGTTTTATAGATCGGCTAAAATACCCAGAAAAGTCCTGGAAACCTCAGAAACTATTAAAGGTTCTCGAATCTCTCATACATAATTGATAGACCACCTATCAATTATGTTACAACAAAAAGGCAGCTATAAAAGGAAGAAAGAGAGAAATTGAAAACGGTAAAGTGACAGAGAGGTCAAAATGAAGGGGAGGGTTGATATGGAGCCAGAAAAAAGAAAAACAAAACAAAGAAAGAAGAAACTAACGCGGGAAAAATAAACGTACAGTGTACACAATTCCTTAACCTCAAGGCGTCAGATAAGGACTCTATTCTTGCGCTCTTGCATCAGATCGAATTAATTTATTGATTGATTGATTTTAATGGCAACCCGCTTCGACCCCAAACGGCATTCCATTACACAATTAATTTTTTTTAAAAAAGCTAAAGAATGTTAATAAATATTTATCAACACACGAGCAGGATGCGACACATGGTCATTTTTTTAAGCAGAGTTTAGTCGGTTTGAATTCAGAGTTTTCCTTCTCCTAGACTGGTTACATAGCCATGGTTAAAAAGCCCATTCGTGAGAACGGGTTAGAGATTTAGAGTTAGCTCAGCGTATACAATGTGTGTCAAAAAATTAGCGAGATTTCTTGTACTTTTTGACACACCTTGTATTCTGAAAAAAATAACTTCCCATTCATTATTTTTGCAGGATATAAGGTGTGTCAAAAAGTACCAAGTTTAAAGTTGTATGTACCGAGATAGAAATGAAGAATGAATGGAACGTTATTTTTTCAGAATAAAAGGTTTGTCAAAAATTACAAAAAATATCGATATTTTTTACACACCTTGTCTTCTGAAAAAAATAACGTCCCATTAATAATTTTTTTGGAATACAAGGTGTGTCAAAAAGTACAAAAAATATAAATATTTTTGACACACCTTGTCTTCTGAAAAAAATAACGTCCCATTAATTATTTTTTCGGAATACAAGGTGTGTCAAAAAGTACAAAAATATAGATACTTTTGACACACCTTGTATTCTAAAAAAAATAACGTCCCATTCATTATTTTTGAGAATACAAGGTGTGTCAAAAAGTGCCAAGTTTAAAGTTGTATGTACCGAGATAGAAATGAAGAATGAATGGAACGTTATTTTTTCGTATATTCAAAAACCGGAATCAGTCCTAGAAAAGCAGACGCATAAAATTCTCTGGGACTTTGCGATAAACCGGATCCTACAATCTTTCCAGAAGACCAGGCCTAGTGTTAATTAACCAGAAGAGAATTTGTCATCCTGTGAATTGTGCTGTGCCACAAGACAAAAGAGTAAAATAAAAGAAAGTAAAAACATATGTAAATATAGTTGGATTTTAGTAGAGTTGTGGATCATGTGATTGAAGATTGTAGTGTGGCAGTAAAATAAGGAAGTAAATCCAACATTATCTAGAACAATAGAAAAAAGACGAAGTATTCAAAACGATGAGTTTATTCTTGATGGTGCCGTCGACGTTATAACGTTTCGGTTTATGCAACATTCATCAGGAAATGGGGTGAAATGTTGTCTGGTGATAGGTGATGACTTGTATTCTGAAAAAATAACGTCCCATTCATTATTTTTTCAGAATACAAGGTGTGTCAAAAAGTACCAAGTTTAAAGTTGTATGTACCGAGATAGAAATGAAGAATGAATGGAACGTTATTTTTTCAGAATAAAAGGTGTGTCAAAAATTACAAAAAATATAGATATTTTTGACACACCTTGTCTTCTGAAAAAAATAACGTCCCATTAATTATTTTTTCAGAATACAAGGTGTGTCAAAAAGTACCAAGTTTAAAGTTGTATGTACCGAGATAGAAATGAAGAATGAATGGAACGTTGTTTTTTCAGAATACAAGGTGTGTCAAAAAGTACAAAAAATATCGATATTTTTGACACACCTTGTATACCATTATGTAGTAAGGTCAGCATTTAATTTTCGGCACAATATATTTGTTTGAAAAAGCAACTATATTTGGCCTTCTGATTTTTTGTTGTTTTGTTTTGTTTATTTTGTGGTTATCTAGTCACGTGTGTGTGACGTATATTCAATTTTAAAAGTCGGTCTTCTTCCAACGCAGTAAATCATTTAAACAACTTCCGTATAAAAAAAAACCCAAAAAACATTTGATTTGTAAAATGATCGATAAGCTGTCATTCATGTCTCGGAGCTGTTGATTCTGTGTCCTTCGTAAAAGCAACTGTCACAAATATTCGGATGTGATTTTCTCGTTGCCATGGTTACTTTGTTTATTTATCCATTTTATCTTTTCATTTATTTATTCATTTTGCTAAAATTCTTTATTCTCTTCTCATTTCAATGTATTTCTTTTTCTGCATACGACAGCTGAATAAAGTTATACAGGTTTATAATACACTTTATTTAAACCAACGGACAGGATATGACACAAGGCCAATTTTTAAGTAGAGTAAAGCTAATTTGAGAGTGGCCAGTTTAGCTCAATCAGTAGAGCATCTGCTTAATATCACAAGGTTCCGGGTTCAATACCGGTTCTCGCCAATTAACTGCATGAGTAGCACAGCTTCGACCTGTGCTGGAAAGTGTGTGTGTGTGGGGGGGGTCAAATGTAAAAATAGCGCACAAGAGATAATACCATTAGAATCATATTTTACGTATAAAAAACATCAGATTACGGAAACTTCCGAAGTATCCAAACCCTAACCCTAACTCTAACACTAAACTAACCCTAACCCTAACGTCTCAAATCTTTCGGGTATTTCCGTGAAATATAATCAAATTTATTGATTTAGCCAAACCCTTACCCTAACACTAAATCTAACCCTGACCTGTAATCAAATGTAATTCTTCTTAAAACATAATCTAATAATATTATTAAAGAACCCAGTCTGCCCTACTATTTACTCATAGATGAAGTGAGAGTAGTTGGATGCATACCTTTTTCAAGGGTATTAGCGCTGCGGGAAATGTAAGCAGCATCGTCCAAGATTTGAACTCGGACCGGCAAATCTATTTCCCACGACTCTAACCATTACACCAACCCCTGAGGGGAGAAGTATATGTGGGAAATTCTGTTTCAATTTTAGGAAAAAAAATCAAGACTTTTATGAAGCTTTTCTGGTGTTGCAGTGAACGTATAGCAGAGAATTATTTTTAGCTGGACGTAACGTCCTGAGAGATAGTAGAATTGGAAATCAGTGGAAATCGCAGAAAATATCTAGACAATCTCGAATCCTAACCACCTTCTACGACAACAGACAGCGATCACATTGTGATTTTTTTTAGCATCGCACAATCCAAGTCCTATCCTATCCGCCAAACTATTCCAACATTGTCCCAGCAGAGGTTCTTTTGTTTTTCCTTAAAGCTAAAATCCAACCTGAAATATTCTCGATTTCAAAAGATAAGGTTTGGTTTGTTTGTTTGTTTGTTTGTTTGTTGTTTTTTTTTCACGGCATAATCAACCCTTTTCGGAGCAATTAATGCCAAAACAAATTATTTTGATACAGATTTTTACGTTTTGTGTTCACAATATGTTCAAATTTTTTTTCACGGCATAATCAACCCTTTTCGGAGCAATTAATGCCAAAACAAATTATTTTGATAAAGATTTTTACGTTTTGTGTTCACAATATGTTCAAATTTTTTTTCACGGCATATCAACCCTTTTCGGAGCAATTAATGCCAAAACAAATTATTTTGATACAGATTTTTACGTTTTGTGTTCATAATATGTTCAAATTTTTTTTCACGGCATAATCAACCCTTTTCGGAGCAATTAATGCCAAAACAAATTATTTTGATACAGATTTTTACGTTTTGTGTTCATAATATGTTCAAATTTTTTTTTCACGGCATATCAACCCTTTTCGGAGCAATTAATGCCAAAACAAATTATTTTGATAAAGATTTTTACGTTTTGTGTTCATAATATGTTCAAATTGCTATAAATAATTGTCATTAACTTCGTCTGGTTTTGTTTGGTTCGGATTGGTTTGTTTAATGGTGGAATAACTTTGTGGGTTATTTAATGCTAAAAACTGTTAAAGTATGAGAAAAAAGTTGGTATTCAAGTTCCGTTTTCAGCTGATTTTTTGTAGAAAAGGTACCCTTTTATCATATATATATTTATCAACCCCTCTGCATGAGCAGGATGTGATACAGAGTCAATTTCTTACACGGAGTTCAACAGAGTTTTTCCTTCTCATAGACCGGTTGCCTAACCAAGGTTAAAGAACTCAGTCTGCCCTACTATTTATCCGCAGCTTGAGGGATAGTAGGATTCATTACCTTTACCAGGGGTATTAGCGCTAAGTGAAATGTAATTACCACATCCAGGATTTGAACTCGGGGCGACGAGTCCATTTCCCATGACTTTAACTATTACACCATGCGCTTCCATGAGTTATCATATATGTACGAGAAAGCGGTGGCTGAGGGTCTTAGTGTCCTGGGTATGACGTTAAATTGCATCTAATGGTTAAATTCCAGAATTAGAGTTTTGGGAAGTGTTAAGTACTCCTTCATTGTTATTACTCCCAGATGCACTCTTACCTGGAGTGGTAGTACCTGTTAGGGTCCCATCTATAGGTCAAATAGATGGAAAAATGATTTTAAAAAATGCGTTTAAGAAATTGATTTTTTTTTATTGAATCCCCATCAAGAATGATTAAAGCAAAAATGACTTCAGCATAAAATAACCCAATGAGTTGACATGCCGTAAAATCCAGCCAACTAACTGTTGAGAGTTTTTTTTATATAAGGCATGGTCACTCCTAAATATAGACTCGTTGACTATCACGTGACCTGAGAAAGATTCTTATTTTCCAATCACTGGCACTGCTGCTGCTGCTTCTGCTGTATTAATAGAGGCCCCATTCTGAACTTATGTCATTGACACTTGGATTCTCTTGGACGTCGGACTTACAAAGAATACTATAACACCGGATTCTTATTGGCTTGCTTACTTATTTACTACATCTGGAACTAAGGATGCCGACCAAATACTTAACACTAACTAACTAAAAGCACCCTGCTCGTGCTGTGGGGTTTGGCTAATATATACAAAATGTTGCTAAGTTAAGAAAGGGCAGGTGACAATTAGATTATAAGGCATGTCAACCCTTGTTGGGTTATCTTATGCCGAAGACATTTTGTTCTATTCCTGCTTAAAGGGTATCCAAAAGAATATTAAACTCAGTGTTTTTAACTCATTTTCTTAACTCATTTTTTCTATTTACACTATAGATGGTACCCTAACAAAAACTACCACGCCGGGTCAGAGTGGACCTGGAAGTAATGGCGATGAAGAGTACTCCACGCTCCCTAGAGCTCCAAAATTTGAACTTCACCATTAGATGCAGTTTAAAGGCATACTTCAGCTAGCGCATTCTAGCACATATATGATAAAAAGGGTTGCAGGTTGCCCTGAGGGCAATAGGGGAGGGACAATCATATAGCTGCTAAGGCCTGCGGTTAAAGCCGATTGATCAGAGGGGGCCACTCCGTTCTCCCGTCTAGCTTAAGTAGGGGCCAAAGTGGAGTGTTGCATGTCATGGACTGCTCAGTCACCAGAGTTCCATCCTAAAGCAACACGGGTCGCTACTCACGGCTAACAAGTGGCTCCATTGGGAGGGGTCTTATATCTCAGTAGAGGTACAGTCGGTGTATTCTAAAGCTCCAGTCGACAGGGCTCCTACACTTGGTGATTGCCACCTACGACCAACAGGTGGTTCCATTAGTGGTGGGTGGATTTTACTCCTCTGTACTCGGTGTATTATACAGCCCCACCGACAGGTCGGGCGGTGGGTTTTGGTAAATATATGCAACATGTGGATAAAATAAGAAGGGGACGGGAAAATTACATGGGTGGGTCGGGGAAATGAAGCGATACAGATACAGATGAAAGGCAGATAGGCGAACAGGGGGGATGTGGCAATGGATAACCTTAGCTGTCAACCTCCGGGGAATTTTCCACGCCTCCGGCTGAGTAATAAATTTTAGCCACGAAGAGATGAGTTGAGTGACGTCATGTGGAGTCGGTGAAATTGCAGTCATCTTATCAATTCTCAACACCCGGTTGCATTTCCATTGAAACCTGATCCCCTCCCGCGTCGAGAGCTGCGCGAGTGAACGACCGAATAGCTGCCTAAGCTTCGTTCACAAAAACACTTGACACTGTCACCACGTTGACGGAAGACAAAGAGCAAAATGACCAGAAGCCGGTCTAGGAAACACTTGTAGGTCGTCAAAAGCAGCACATCTTCTCTGACAGTTGCCGGAAGGACGCATGGAAAAACTGACGTATCTACGCTAAACCGGATGCTAATGTAGCCAATGCAATCTTAGCAAAGCGCTCTGTAAACAACACCTTGTACCCGACAAAGTTGAATTAGATAAATCCTAAATTAAGTAAAATCTGTAAAAAAAAATGTATCCTGAATTATTTTTCTGAATTGTTTGAATTAAGGGTTTTCATTCAGTTTAGTTTGGTTTGTTGGATTTTACGGCATGTCAACCCTTGTTGGGTTATTTTATGCCAAAGTCATTTTGTTATATTCATACTTGATGGATATTCTAAAAAAATTGAACTAATTTTGAAACTTTTCTTTAAAATTTGTTTAACAAATCTTTAAAAATCATTTTTCTTTTTAACGCATAGATGGAACACTAATAGGTACTATCATCCGGGTCAGAATGAATAAGGGAGCAATGATGACATGTCAACCCTTGTTGGGTTATTTTATTCTATTTATTCTATTTATCGTTTTGTTCTATTCAATGCTTGATGGGTATTTTAAAAAGTTA
>CM042150.1:27451416-27483916 GCA_023376005.1 Doryteuthis pealeii | reverse complement strand
CTTCACCCACTTTAATACTTCACTTTCTTTCTTTATTTCTTTATTTATTTCTTCCACTCTCTTCCTTTCTTTCTCTCTTTACTTTATTTTTTTCACTGTTCGTCTACTATCTTTAACTATTCGCTTTTTTCTTTCTTTCTTTCTTTCTTTCTTTTTTTCATTCATTATTAATCCTTCTTTCTCTCTGTCTTTCTTTCACTCCACCTTTCTTTTCTCTCTCTCTCTCTCTCTCTCTCTCTCTCTCTCTCTCTCTCTCTCTCTCTCTCTCTCTCTCTTCCAACAATATAGTGACATTAGCAAAGCGTCCATCGGAGATTGCTTCATCAATCTTGTTGGAGTTGACATTAAACAAATCAACATGGCGTCTGTAAGAAGAGTCTCATCATTCTTCATATATATATATATATATATATATATATATATATATATATATATATATATATATAAATGTGTGTGTGTGTGTGTGTGTGTGTATGAATGGTTTGATTATACAAATCTGTTAACAGTCTGTCAAATATTATGCTCGGAGTTGCAGCAGCTCCATTTGGCTTTGTTCACACATCGACCATATTGTCAGTCCTCCCTTTTTTATTTCATTTTTTAAGTGTTCATGGCACCCATTTACTTAATTATAAGTAAGTAAAGTCGTCGGAGAGGCATAAAGTCGGTATCAGCCAGACAGCGAGGGAGTATATTCCCTTTTCACTAGCGCTAGACTAAGGAGATTGTTTTTTAATATCTGAGACGGAGCGCCACACCTACCATCAGCTCCTCTCTTTACCGCACAGATCCCTGTGCTGCTCATACGCTGAGTTGATATCGAACCAGGAACCTTTAGGTTATCAGCCGGACACTCTATCGACTGAGCTAAACCGAATTCTAAGCCGAGGTTCAGCTTGTTTGCTGCTTGTTCTTTCAGAATAACAAATATAATAGACTGAACTATCCATCAGTCATAGCCCTGTCGGCCGGGGCTTTAGAATACAACGACTGCACCTCTGCAGTGGAGTAAGACTCTCGCCCTACCCACCACGAGCGACCCTTGATTCTTAAGGATGGAACCCTGATGGCTGGGCAATCCATGACATGCAACACTCCTTTCTTAGGATAGACACTTTCTTTCTTTCTTTCTTTCTTTTAGTCTTCACTTTCTTTCTTTTTTTTTTCTTTCACTCTCACATTCTTTCTTTCTTTCTTTCTACTTTTCACTCTTCGCTTCCCCTTTCACCTTTCGCTTTATCTATTTATTTGACTCTTGACATTCTTTCTTTCTTTCTTTATCTATTTATCTATGTATTTATTTCATCCTTCGCTTTATTTATTTCAAAATTCGCCTTTTTATGTTATTAGTTTATTTACTTCTGGATAAAGAACCGAAGTTATCATCCTCAAAGTTTGCGAATTCCATCATTTTTACCAAGAGTAGAATTACAAGGAAATTCTAAGAGATTTATTTTGAGGAACGTTTCTTTAAATTCGTACTTTTTTTTTTTAATTCTTACTCTACTCACTTATAATTCTGATAATAAAAAGTATCAATAATTTTTTTAAAAATCGAATAACTCATTTTTCTATTTAACCCATAGATAGGACCCTAACAGGTACTATCACTCCGGTTACAGTGGACCTGTGATGAAGGGATACTCGTCATTCTACTCCAGCATTACAACTTCACAAAATTGAGTAGCATAAACAATGAATAAAACAAAATGACTTCGACATAAAATAAACCAACAAGGGTTGACATGCCGTAAAACCCAACCAACCAAAAGTTAAATCTTTAAATCAGATCAGAATAATGATATGTCAATAATCTTCTGTACACACTGCCCTGTCAGCGCAGCTTAGAGTACTCTGACTGTACCCCCAGGATAGGGTAAGAACCCCCTAAAAAAGGGAGTGCTCTGGGTTTTGAACCAACTAACCAAGGGTAGAATTACAACGAAATTCTATGAGATTTATTTAGTTTCTTTAAACTCGTATTTAAAATACTGCTTTACTCAATTATGATTCCGCCCTGTCGGCTGGGGCGTTAGAATACACCAACTGCACCTCTGCAGAGAGGTAAGACTCCCCAATGGGGCCACCTGTTGGTCGTGGGTGGCGACCCGTGATGCTTAAGGATAGAACCCAGATGGATGAGCAGTTCATGACATGCAATACTCCACTTTGGCCCTATCTTGGGCTAGACGGGTGGTCGGAGAGGCCCCCTCCGATCAATTGGCTGGTCATGTCAAGCCCTAGCACCTATATGATTGCCTCAACCCTATTGCCCTTATGGCAAGGCCCAACCCCTCTTTATCATATGGGTGCTAGAGGCCGTGGCTGCGGGTCTACATGTCCTGGGAATGACGTTAAAATCTATCTGATGGTGAGGTTCCAGATCTGGAGATTTGGGGAATGTGGAGCACCCCTTCATCACCATTGCTCCCTGGTCCACTCTGACCCGGAGTGGTAGTACCTGTTAGGGTTCCATCTATGGGTTAAATAGAAAAATGTATTTATAAAAAAATGTATTATCCATTAAGAATTGATTTATTTAAAAACTTTATCGGCATTAAATGACCCACTGAGGTTGATATGCCGTAAAACAAAACAAACCAAACTAAACTCGTATTTTTAAAAAAATCCTGCTTTACTCAATTATGATTCTAATCATAAAATATAATCAATAATATTACTAAGAATGAAATAACTTTGGTTATTACCCGTCAAATACAAAACAAATTTCTGAAGAATTCTGAAATGTGCGGGGAGAGGAGGAGGTTGTGGCAGGGGAGATCTCTATTTTTGATTGATTAACAAGTTAATTGTTGTTCAGTGCAAATTGCTTCTCAAATTTCACCGTCAAAATAAAGTCAGAGGTCAAGGTAGCAAGTCAGGCTTGGGTCATGTCGTGCATTGCAATAGAATTGTTAAGAATTTTAATTGAAAAATAAATTCTAAAAAACAGTAACAGCGATGCGGCTAATACAGTATGTGAAAAATATGTCCCAAAAATTTTAAACACTCACCTGTGGGTACGAATGAACATTATCATCATTGGCAATTGTAACAGACTTAAACATATCCGCGCAAATTACTATCAAGCTAGAAACCTGAAAGACATCTTCAAGAATACAAACCCTGAAAACATTTTAAATTTTATTAAAAAAAGTAACCTTTTCAACAAAATATAACAGAACATAACCAATTATCTCCATAGAACCACTACCTTAAAGTCTGAAATCCAAAATAACCTTTTTGGCATTAAATGACCCACAGGGGTTGATATGCCGTTAAACAAAACTCAAACTCAAACTCATTGGCAATTCCGTCACGGAAGACTATGATATAGTTCTTGTGTTCCTGAAGTAACAGCGCTTCTGTTGCATACCTCTTCTTCTTTACTTCTATTTCTTGGACATCTATCTCTTTGGCAGTCTATTCTTCTGATCGTCTTTGGTTTTTCTATCATCTTGACTTGGTCTGGTCTCTGGTCTAGCGTCTTGGATCTGCTAAGGTCTGGACTTTCTTTTGCTATGTTCTTGCTGGCTGGTCGTCCTGGATTCATTTCTTAGTCTTGTTACCAAGACATTCATCAACCACAAGAACATATTACTTATACAAACTTTTATTTCCATAACTATACATTTCATGTAACTAAATATCTGACTAACATAGCGCGCGTGAGTTCCAGTTTAGGCAGGACCTAAAATGGCCGACTTCTCTGCCTGACGTCTAACTGAAAACTGGGGACTCAAAAAGGTCCCACGTGACTTCACACATTTGGCGGGCTTCTGTAATTTTCCATGGAAGGACCCGGCCATGATATGAAAAGGGTCATCCCCTCAGAATTACAGTGGATTATGCAACCGCATAGATTATGTAACACTTCCTATGACTGTGAAATCCAATGTTCGAAAAACATTCTCGACCACAGATGTCGTATGTTAAGGCTGTCCCTGAAGATGTTGATGTACCTTTGTTGCCGCCGCTTTCTCCCGGACCTCTTGGCTTCATGGTGTTGCAAATGAACTTGGGCATGTGGCAATAGTAGCTCTGCCTAGATAATGTCGTACCATTTCTTTTTTTAGGATAAAATCAATTACAATCCTGGTTTAGCCTTGTCGGCTGGGGTGTATATGCCTACTGCACCTCAATTGAGGGATTTGACCCCTCCCAATCGAGTCACCAGTTAGCCGTGGGTGGTATCCCTTGATGCGTGAGGATGGGATCCTGGTAGCTGAGCAGTCCATGGCATGCAACACCCCACTTTGGCAGTTACTTAGGCTAGACGTGCGGTCGGAGAAGCTCTCTCCAACCAGTTGGCTGGTCACACCAAGCGCTAGTACGTACATGATGTAAAATCCAACAACGAACTAACGATCCTGGTGAATCTGTAGTTGCTTTATAAAGAGCTTTTAGTTCTCATTGCATTTTAGGTCGGAGTGATGCCCTTCCAGGTAGAATTTTCAACCCATAGCAGTATCGGTTTTCTATCCAGAAGAACATCATTCCAACATAACATAAAATGAGCACGAAAATTGCTCTGTGTAGCAATTACAGATTCACCTGTCTTAAAGTAAATGCACGCTGTGCACTGGTCCAAGTCATGATCCTAACTGATCGTATCTGGATAAGATGGGAAGAAATTAGTTAGAGAAATCTACCATTACCATTTGCCTAAGTTCACTTGCACCACACAAGTAACAGTTTCATATGTTGTAGTTATTTATGTCGCACCCTGTACAAATAACATCTTAAAAGCTACACGAAATCGAGACTTTTCTATCAAAATGAGACCTTGCTGTATTTTTTTAAAGAATTGTAATTTCAAAATTTCAAAATACAAAGAGAATAGAATCTCGGGCGCTATTTTGGTATGCAATCTACATGGAAACGTGATCAACAAAAGTCACATTTTATTTTAGAATGGGATCTCTCTCTCTCTCTCTCTCTCTCTCTCTCTCTCTCTCTCTCTCTCTCTCTCTCTCTCTCTCTCTCTCTCTCTCTCTCTCTCTCTCCACACACACGCGCACACACATATATATAAGGTGTGCCAAAAAGTATTGTGATTTTTTAAATTTTTTGACACACTTGTATTCTGAAAACAAATAACGTTCCATTCATTCTTGATTTCTATATTGGTAAATAAATACAGATTTAAACTTTTGTCACACCTAGTATTCTGAAAAAAATAGTGAATTGAAAAATTTTTTTTCAGAACATAAGACGTGTCAAAAATGCAAAAATACTTTTTTGACACACCTTGTATATCATTTTATTTATCGTGGCTTTATTATACTTTTATACATTTATTTTTAAAAAAATAGAATTATACACAATTGAAAGATGATTTATTGAATTTATAGGAAAATTGAATTTACAACAACAACAAAAAATAGATTAGAAAAAAATATATCAAACTGTTTCAGTTAATTGATCACGTTTTTGTATTCTGTTTCCATTACTTCAATGATCTCTTGGCTCTTATATATGGGGTATCAAAAGCGTAATAATTATTTGTGCCTTTTGAGTTTTACGTTTGATTTTTATGTCCACACTAAACGGTATATATTCTGATTTAAACTAAAAAGGGAAAATATTTCTAGCACAAAAAAAAAACAAGAAATAAAAACTTGGAGGCCTACACAAAGAAATGTACACTAAAAATGTTTTTTGAGGCTGAGAAAAAAGAAAACCTCCAAGCATTCAATTATGGCGAAATATAATTCACCATAAACGGTATATTTATTGTATTTACGGACATCCATACCAAAAATATCGTTTACATACAAAAAACTTAACAAATTTTAATAAATTTTTAAAAGATATTATTCGCCAATATTTTTTCGCTGTATCAGCCATATTCATTTATTCAAAGTTTTTATATAAAATAACCAAAATACCCGTCAAGAAGAATTTAATCCATGGTTGTCAGTTTTAGAAATATCTTTAAAATCAAAAAAAAAGAAAGATTAAGATAGATATGGAAGACCGTATTCCTGAAAAAAAAAAGGAAATTCTTTAGAAATTTCAAATTATCTGGAATAGCAATATTGTACCGTTTTTAAACTATCATAAAAATGTAATTCTTCTATACGAACACTCAGTCTTTCTGTCATAAGAATTGTGAAAGAAAATGTATTTCTCGGTTCATTTTTATTTTTTTTATCATTGTTGAAATTATTCAGTGTCAGTTTCTGTATCTAAAACAAATTAGCTAAATGATTGAAGAGGGGTTGACGTATGACAACAAATCAATAAAAAAAAACATTTTGTCTCTAGAATTTTCATTAAAAATTCCTTTTAAAAAGGAACACCCTCTTTTACTTATTACTGGCTGTATATACTCGACTTTTCTATACCTATAGTTATTTCTTAAGCGTAGCTTAGATGCGGCACAAGGTACCCAGTGAGAATCGAACTCACTCACAATGGTCTGCAAATCTAGCTTGCTAACCATTACACTAGGCGATGTGAACCTAACTTACACATATAGTTATTTACTAAGGTTAGACACCCAGTTAGGCTCGAACTCACTAGTCTACCTTGCTAACCATTACACCACGAGAGGCGTCCTCGTCATTTACTAAGCGTAGCTTAGATGCGGCACAAGGCCAGAAGTATGGGGCACCCAGTGAGATTCGAACTCACTAACAATGGTATGCTAATCTAGCTCGCTAACCATTACACCACATGCCTATATAATAATACACTTGTGTGTCATGCCCTGTTATCACCTCAGATAAATAATGGACTATTCCATCTTAATTGTGAGAAAAGAAAAGGAAGAAAAATAAAAGAGAGAGAGAGAGGGAAAGGTGGTGGGCATAGAGAAGTAAAAAGCTAAAAAGAGAGATATAGGGGAAGTATGAAAGATAGATAGGGAGGGGGTAGAATAGAGATAGGAAGGGGAAAGAGAGAGAATGGGAAATATAGATTGAAAGGGGGGAGGAAAAGATAGAATAGGGAAAAGAACGAGAGCATAATGCTAATTCATCATATTGTCTGTTTCAATGGAAAGCAGGGAGGAAGGAAGGGGAGGGCCAGTATCGAACCAGGAACCTCAAGGTTCCCAGCCGGACACTCTACCGACTGAGAAGGTCGCAAGTATTGGACATCCAGCGTGGATCGAACTCGTTATTCATTAGAAATGATTCTTCGAACTACCTTGATAACCATGGACTACGATGAAACGCTCTGACTTGGTGATATACTATCCGGCAAGGTTTAAATATACATCTTTTAAATCTCATATTGTTCACCTAATGATACGAAAAAAGAAGGTGGAGAAAATCCTTATGTTTGAATTGCGTTAGTTATGACTATTTTGAAAATACGGAATCTAACTGGATGAAATTATTTTGAAAAATAGTTATCAGTAACGCAATTGATTTGATAAATAAACGTGCCAATATCACCAGGCAATATTTGAATGTCCTGATGAACGTTATAGTTATATATTTATTGTAATTTTAATAATTGAAAAGTTTAAACGTTTAATTGTCCTGGTGAACATTATAGTTATATATTTATTGTAATTTTAATAATTGAAAAAGTTTAAACGTTTAATTGTCCTGGTGAACATTATAGTTATATATCTATTGTAATTTCAATAATTGAAAAGTTCAAAGTCCTGATATTATAGTATCTATGAAAAGTTAAATGTCCTGTGAACATTATATTGTAATTGATAAGTTTAAATGGTGAACATTATAGTTATATATATATTGTAATTTCAATAATTGAAAAGATTAAATGTCCTATGGACATTATAATTCTAAACGTTTAAATATCCTGTGAACATTATAGTTATATATCTATTGTAATTTCAATAATTGAAAAGATTAAATGTCCTGGTGAACATTATAGATTGTAATTTCTGAAAAGATTAAATGTCCTGATGAACATTATAGTTATATATCTATTGTAATTTCATAATTGAAAAGGTGAACATTATAGTTATATATCTTGTAATTCAATAATTGAAAAGATTAAAATGAACATATAATTGTTTTCAATTGAAAAGATTAAATGTCCTGGTGAACATTATAGTTATATATCTATTGTAATTTCAATAATTGAAAAGATTAAATGTCCTGATGAACATTATAGTTATATATCATTGTAATTTCAATAATTGAAAAGTTTAAATGTCCTGATGAACATTATAGTTATATCTATTGTAATTTCAATAATTGAAAAGATTAAATGTCCTGGTGAACATTATAGTTATATATCTATTGTAATTTCAATAATTGAAAAGATTAAATGTCCTGATGAACATTATAGTTATATATCTATTGTAATTTCAATAATTGAAAAGTTTAAATGTCTGATGAACATTATAGTTATTATCTATTGTAATTTCAATAATTGAAAAGTTTAAACGTCCTGGTGAACATTATAGTTATATATCTATTGTAATTTTAATAAATGAAACTTGACAAAAAATTAAGATATTAACAAATCATCTTCACAACACTTATTTTTCCCATTCATTTATGATAATTGTGATTGTATGTTTGTTTAAAAATAACATTATTAAAAAAAAACATACAAACACGCAGTTGAAAACTACTACAATATACAACAGAATGGAATGATTCAGACAGCAGTGAGCATCTCACTTGAAGCTTTCAGAAGTCTTCTGACGTAGAGATTTTCCATCCCGAAATATTAAGAAAATAAATCACAGGTAAATGAATGACATCCTAGTTACCTCATTTTTCTTTACACTTGCATTGTGATAGTCTTCAAAACCAACTGCCAAACGAGTATACACACAATGTTTGAGAAAATTATAAAATTCACACACACACACACACACACACACACACACACATATATATATATATATATATATATATATATATATATATATATATTTCAGGAATTTGTTTTTCAAAAGGACAAAATGGGAATAAATATGGAAATAAATCCGACAATATTAATATATATATATATATATATATATATATATATATATATATATATATATATTATATATATATATATATATATGTATAAAAGTAAATGTAAAAAGTTTATGACGTTTAAAGGCCATAGTCAACATTTCGAGTATCGACAAAGGCCTTTAAAAGTCACAAAGAAAGGCTCGAAAAAGTTTTTCTTTTATATGAATAAAGATTAATAGCCTTGTTGACGGTTTAAATAAACCCAAAACACTATAGCATCGGCTTCAAAAATGTCAATTTTCTACGTATTTCATGTTTTTTCATAAACCTTTTATACGGTTACACTGCCAAATTTATATCCATTTCTTTCTTTTATATATATATATATATATATATATATATATATATATAATATATATAATATATATATATATATATATGTGTGTGTGTGTGTGTGTGTGTGTGTGTGTGTGTGTGGTTTCACGAGATAGTGAATTGCTGTTAACAAAACAGTCAAAGCAAGCTAAGAAGTTATTATACTCGGCGGTTTGTGAAGTATCAAGTCGATCTGCAAAGCAATGTTTATTTTGACACGTTCAGTAACGTCTAGTGTAATCAATCGATATATAATTGACTGTTAGAATGACATCGGACGGCTGCTTCTCACCAGTTAATCTGACTGATTGAAAGAGAGAAAGAAAGAAAAAAAACACACAGTTTCCAACTAAGCCGATAACAGCATTAAATTAATTGCACTGAATCGACCAACACTTGATAAGCAACGTTTCTTCTCGTTTAAAAAACGAGAAAAGGCGTGATTTAAAGCTGATAGCGTTTGCCACCGACATGAGGATATTTTTTTTCAAAGTTAATGATAACACCTATAACAAAGTTTCGTTAGATTTGTAGATGGATTTTAATTGCTATGTATTGGCCTATCAAAGAGCGATGCCTAATCAGTGAGGCTGATAGCTTTTTTTATTTGATGCGTTCTGGGGCGCACATACTTGCTTTAAATGAGTCCCCGGGAAAATTTATGGGTCCCAACTAAAGCCGTCTATCTCTTATCTTATAACCTATCCTGTGTAATTCGTTTCAAAGAAACTATTGAAATGGATTTACAGTTAGCTTGAAACGATAAGGGAAGGTAAATGGAAAGAATTGGGACGCATGGATACGATTTTACTGCGTCCTTTTAGATTTTTTTACGTCAGGGACGCACGACGCGTACCTATCAGCATCTCTGCCTAATCATTGAGACGGTTAGTCTTACTGTGCGGGAGAACTACCTCGGAGATCCGAGAGGGTCAAGATATACGGGAGAAGAAAATGTGGTTTCTCCCAGATTCACAACTTATAAAAAACTGGTCTCGTGTTCAAAGTGAATTTCGCGAAACTAACTTGTAACGTAAGCAGACCCTCACCCCTGGTTTGAAAATACCCGCACTGCAACTCGTGCACCTTCGTTGCACAATAGTGATCCCACGTAGTAATACTCTCTGCTGGTCGGTTCGAAAGGCACGAGTTAGAGACAGGTTCACAAGGGTAAGAAAAACACAACAAAAAGTTTGAAGATCGGGTGCTAATGGAAGAGAAAGGTGTGACACGTTGTGCAGTTTGTGGTGGAGCAGAGGGAATTTAAATTTATGTCGTCAGCTAGTTAGAAAGTTCTCTTAACTATAAATCGACTGCTGGCTTCAAAGATGTGGGTCCCTGCATATTTGCTATCTCTCAACTGCCACGACGTTCTCTGACTGCTGGAGGGAGAAATAAATTTATACCTTTCCCAAGGGTATTAGCGCCAGGTGAAATGCAAACAGCTTTCGTCTGGGAATTGAACTCGGGTCAACGAGTTCATTTCCAAAGACTCTAACCATTACACCTGGCGCCTCCAACAATTTTAATTGCAATATATTCGCATATCAAAGAAGGATGCCTAGTCTCCGAGACGGGTTGCCTTTCTGTGCTGGATAATTACCTCGGAGATTCAAGGAGTCCGAGTGGAGTAGCCTAAACCTACTATAACGAGAGGACAAACAACTTTCCATTGACTCTTACAAATCCAGGGTGACTCTTTTACCTCCGCCTTTGGTGTCGAGGTGGGGGATATATCCGCTTCTGGTTCAGAAAATTCGGAGCTTCCGGTTTTATATAATTAGTTTGGCCAAATTAATAGTAGACATTCACTTGTTATTAGCTGACTTAGATTCGAGTCCTCTGATCTGACTCACAATATTCAATTTTTAAAAAGTCATCCCAGACTCTCTGTTCCCTAAAAACATTCTTTTCTTTCTCTTTTTGTCTCTTTCCGTTTCCACAGAAATTAGGTTCCCATATTTTTTTATTCAATTTAAACTTATCCTCCCGACATCATTAAATCAGAATAGATCATTGACAAAGTTTCTGTAGTCATTTATTTATTGTATCCTGTTTTTAGAGAAATCTGTAAATTGGTTTAAGCTATCGATATGGTCCCCTGTGTAGTATGTCTGTAATAGATCGCTCTGTCGGCTGGGGCTGTAAGATACAACGACTGCACCTCTGCGTAGGAGTAAGACCCCCACCCACCCAATGGGACCACCTGTTGGCCGTGGGTGTCGACCCGTGATGCTCAATGACGAAATCCTGGTGGCTGAGCAGTCCAACACTCCACTTTGGCACTTAGGGTAGACGGGCGGTCGGAGAGGCCCCTCAGATCAATCAGTCACGTCAAGCCCTTGCACCTATATGATTATCCCAACCCTATTGCCCCTATGGCAAGCCTCGACCCTTTTTATGATATATATATTTACCAACCCCTCCGCACGAGCAGGATACGATACAAGGTCAATTTTTTTAAGCGGAGTTTAACAGATTTGAATTCTGAATTTTCCGTCTCCTAGTTCTGACTGGTTACCTAGCCATGGTTAAAGAGCACAATCTACCCTGCTATTTACTCATAGCTGGAGGGAGAATTGGATTCATACCTTTCCCAAGGGTATAAGCGCCATGTGAAATGCAAAGGTTCCAGTCCTGGAGTTCTGTGGAATGTGGAGAACCCCATCATCACCATTACTTCCAGGCCGGAGTGGTAATACCTGTTAATGTCTCATCTATGGGTTGAATAGAAAAAAAACAAGTTTTAAAAATGTTTTTAGAAATTGAGTTTTTAAAAAAATTGAGTACGCACCAAGAATGAATAATACAAAATCTTCTTCGGCATAAAATAACCCAAGGTTTGACATGCCGTAAAACTATCTAATCATGTTAATATATATATCTATCTTCCTATATGTTGTAGAGGAGTTAACGCCCCTACAGGATGGACTGGCTATAGCCTGATAATAGTCGACGTAGTAGTGATCGGGGCGGAAAAATTATATTCGGACAAAATCACTGCGTTTGACTACACACATTTGACCCTCCTCATTCTTGTAAGTGTGTCTTTGTGAATTGTTCTACTTCTTGTTTTATGTAATAAGTATCTGTTAGCACCAGATACAAGTGCTGAATAAAATATATCTCAAGCACACTATTTCTCTGTGTATCTTTTACCACCTCAACGATACAACACTATATATCTTTCTATCTATCTATCTACCTATGTGGATAAATGTAGAACAAACGCGGATTGAAATTCACCAGTCGTAGTGTCGATGTTCGAACAGTTCTGTTTATAAAGAAAACTTCTTCAGGACCATTTAGATACTAGTCAAGGAGAAAAAAGACTTATGTAGTTATATGGATGTGAAATGGTTAATGTAGTGTAATGATTAAAAGTCGTGGAAAATGGACTCGTCGCCCCGAGTTCAAATCCTGGACGTAGTAATTGCATTTCACTTAGCGCCAATACCCTTGGGAAAGGTATGAATCCTACTCTCCCTCCAGCTATGGGTAAATAGCAGGGCCGACTGGGTTCTTTAACCATGGCTAGGTAACCAGTCTAGGAGAAGGAAAACTCTGAATTCAAACCTGTTGAACTCCGCTTAAGAAATTGACCTTGTATCGTATCCTGCTCGTGCGGAGGAGTTGGTAAATATATATATGGATGTTCTGAATTCAAAACATCCACCATCTTTTTAACAACATAAATCTTTTTTCTCCTTGACTAGTTACTAAATGGTCCCGAAGAAGGTTTCTTTAAAAACCGAAATGTTCGAAAATTGATACCACGACTAATAAATTTCCATTCATTGTAACATCCCGTATTTTTTCTACATTTTTCCACATACTGTCGGATTAATTTCCGCATTTTACTCCCTATCTATCTATCTATCTATCTATCTCAATCTATTCATATCAATCTGTCTGTCAATCTATCCCTCTAATAATGTTTATATCCATCTATCTATCTATCTATCTATCTATCTATCTCAATCTGTTCATATCAAGCTGTCTGTCAATCTATCCCTCTAATCATGTTTATATCCATCTTTCTATCTATCTATCTATCTATCTATCTATCTCAATCTGTTCATATCAATCTGTCTGTCAATCTATCCCTCTAATCATGTTTATATCCCTCTTTCTATCTATCTCAATCTGTTCATATCAATCTGTCTGTCAATCTATCCCTCTAATCATGTTTATATCCATCTATCTATCTATCTATCTATCTCAATCTGATCATATCACTCTGTCTGTCAATCTATCCCTCTAATAATGTTTATATCCATCTTTCTATCTATCTATCTATCTATCTCAATTTGTTCATATCAATCTGTCTGTCAAATCCCTCTAATCATGTTTATATCCATCTTTCTATCTATCTATCTATCTATCTCAATCTGTTCATATCAATCTTCTGTCAATCTATCCTCTAATAATGTTTATATCCATCTTTCTATCTATCTATCTATCTATCTATCTATCTCAATTTGTTTCATATCAATCTGTCTGTCAATCTATCCCTCTAATCATGTTTATATCCATCTATCTATCTATCTATCTCAATCTGATCATATCAATCTGTCTGTCAATCTATCCCTCTAATAATGTTTATATACATCTTTCTATCTATCTATCTATCTATCTATCTCAATTTGTTCATATCAATCCGTCTGTCAATCTATCCCTCTAATCATGTTTATATCCATCTTTCTATCTATCTATCTATCTATCTCAATCTGTTCATATCAATCTGTCTGTCAATCTATCCCTCTAATCATGTTTGTATCCCTCTTTCTATCTATCTATCTATCTCAATCTGTTTCATATCAATCTGTCTGTCAATCTATCCCTCTAATCATGTTTATATCCATCCTTCTATCTATCTATCTATCTATCTATCTATCTATCTCAATTTGTTCATATCAATCTTCTGTCAATCTATCCCTCTAATCATGTTTATAATCTATCTATCTATCTATCTATCTCAATCTGATCATATCAATCTGTCTGTCAATCTATCCCTCTAATAATGTTTATATCCATCTATCTATCTATCTATCTATCTATCTCAATCTGTTCATATCAATCTGTCTGTCAATCTATCCCTCTAATAATGTTTATATCCATCTATCTATCTATCTATCTATCTCAATCTGTTCATATCAATCTGTCTGTCAATCTATCCCTCTAATAATGTTTATATCCATCTTTCTATCTTTCTATCTATCTATCTATCTATCTCAATCTGTTCATATTAATCTGCCTGTCAATCTATCCCTCTAATTATGTTTATATCCATCTTTCTATCTATCTGTCTATCTCGGTATGTTCATATCAATCTGCCTACCTATATATCCATCGAATCGTTTTAATTATATATCATTTTATTTTTGGCCATCTCTGAAGAGATTGGCATGCTATTCTCGTAAATAATCACAAATGTAGGCAGGAATTTGTCAACCCACGATCTTTTGCCAATCTATTATTAATGACACCACATTTTGATGCAGTGCTTTGTGTAAATCATTCCTATTATTTCCCATCTCCATGAGTGATCAAATGTATTGGCCTTGTGCCGGACAAAAGTAAGGTCCATACAAAGATGAACAAGTTAAAATCTAATATAGAGCAATACGCCGGGTAAAAATAGAAGCAAGAAACTAATTATATTCGAAAACAATGATAAGATTGAGAAGAATGGGTGAAAGGGTTAAACACCGAGACTAAAACCAAAAAGTACTGATTGCAAATAGAAACGAATACGACTGGGAAAACGACAGAGAGAGAGAGAGACAGACAGACAGACAGACAGACAGAGACAGAGACAGAAAGTGAATAAATAAAAGAACGCCAGCGACATTGACGTCATATAGTTTACCGCGCTGTACAGCATGAATTTCTTGTAAGGGGTCAACAGACGCACATACGGACACAAACACACCAGTGTGATACGCGTAACGATTATAGTCGAAGGAAATGGACTCTGCGAGCCGAGTTCAAATACTACACGAGACTGTTTTCACTCCGACACCAGCTATGGGTAAATATTAGGACAGACAGGGCTCTCTAGCCTTGGTAAGACAATCGGTCTAGAAGAATAGAAACTCTGAATTCAAAATAGCTTCACTCCAATTTAAAAGAAATGACCTTTACAGAAGTTGTAGATTTTTGTTAGAACAGGTTTGGAAGAACAGAGAAAAAAATCGTCTTCTAAAAATAGACAAAGCCAGACTGACCAACGCCAAAAATTCAAAACTCCCGCCAACTAACGGACATTCTGAGAGCCAGGGAAGGGAAGGATTGTAGTAGGAGAGACCAGAAAGGCAGCGGCTGGTGAACAGGCCAGTCACGAATACCAATCCTCCTCGAACCGGGTGAACAAATACAAGTAAGCTTTAACACTAATAAGAATTTGTAAAAAGGAAAATTCATTAACCAAACCACACCTTTGTAATTTGTTGTTCATTTGATACAATTTATAATACACATATAAAGAACAATTTTTATTACGACTCAAACTTCTTTGTGATTATTTGTACTGTTTTGCTTGTTTCTTTAATGTTACATTTCACATAAAATTTATCTCCGACCAACATACAACAATTGGACACATGGCCTAGTAGATAAAGGAGTTAGGTTAAGACAGTTCTAAGTGACAGATATCTCTAGACTGCAGGTTCAATCCTGGTCAGAGTAGCAGTAATATAGAATAATGATTAACACATTTTAACACCTGTACCCCAGCTATGGTTAACGGAATGAGAACAGGATACACCCGTGGACTGAATAAAGGGTTAGGTTCAAAGTTCCGTGATGGCTCCCGATTACGACAAGAAGATTCCCGATTACGACAAGAAGGTTCCCGAGTCCGAGAAGGTTCCCGAGTCCGACAAGAAATACCTGAAGAAGGCCAGAGGGCACATTGGCCAAAACGTTGTACAGATAACAATGGAGATGTGGACAATAGTCCGAATAATACAAATAATACTAATTATCAAGCCTCATCTAAAAATTCAGAGAAAAATAAAACATTCAGTCATATCCTGGCCGTGGCTAAGAAATTGGATTGATACAGGGTGGTCTATTAAAACTGACGCATAAAAAAAATAATCATTTAGTCTTTTCAGTCCTAAAATAAAGTCCAAGGAAATATATCTTTTGCTATTTGTAGATTGCTTCCATTTTCACACATACAAAATTGCACCTTAATTCGAGAATTTTCTATTAATTTGTTCAAGGTTTCTGGGAGTCAATCCTCTACACGAATATTATTCTTGTTTTGCAGCAATGTCTTAAGCTTATTCAAATATACACACTCCTTTGAATAGCTCCACAAAAATAAGTGAGGCAGAAAAAGCAAGCAAATGAAGAAGCTATTTAGATTCTGAATTTCTTTAAATCATACAACCACAAAAATGTTCTTTACATTGAAATTATAAACCTCTCAGTTGAATAATAAAATTCTATTATTTTAATTTGTTCTTTCACATTGTAATTTGAATTTTTGAATTTGTTTAGATTACTTGTAATGTCTGAAAAATAATATAAAAATTAGATTAAAAACAAGAAAGTGGGCGAAAAGAAAGATACATATACACACAGAGAAAGACAGACAGACACACACACACACACAGAGACACACACACATATATACATATATATATACACATTTATTTAAGCAAAATCTGTATCAGCGATTATTTTGGCTCGGAGTCTTAAAGTGATTTTTAAATTAGAAAATTAAATTCATAACTAAAAATGATGTTTAATACATCATTTTTGAAGCAATAAAGTATTAGGTGAAATAATGTCTATCAATGAAATATCCATTTGGCCAAATGTCCGTTCTGCCAAAAGTGACTAAGGATTTTAGTGTCCTGGCTATGACACTAAACTGCATCTAGTGATGAGGTACCAATCCTACAGGGGGTACGGAGTTACCCCTTCATCGCCATTATTCCCAGGTACAATCTGATCCGGAGTGGTATTACCTGTTAGATGCCATCTATAGATTGAATAAATCAGATAAAAAAGTGAGATTTTAAAAATGCTATGTTTAAAAAAATGACTTTAAAAAAAGTTTGAACACCCATCAAAGAATGAATAAAATAAAAATATCATCAGGTTGCAATAACCCAAGGGTTGACATACCAACCAAACGTATATATATAATATATATATATAACAGTCGTCCACCGACACTGTTTTTCATCAGTGTGGCTAGATACATAAACTAACTCCGCCAGAAGCGAACCCAGACTGACTTTATGCCTGACCAATCCGTTAACATCTAGGCCATCGCCAGCTGCCGTTTAAGGAGCGGTGTTTCAACTGTTTTAAATACTTTACGTTCACCAGAGAGATCAAATCTGTAAACAGATGATCATTGTGTTATGCTGGTGGTGAAAGTTTATTAAAGTCGCATCTAAAGAACTCTACCGGTTTACGGGACCATATAAGTCATCCACAGACCCCGTGTTTCGACGTTTCACGTCTCATCAGTAAGACTATACAGCCCCTCGGCACGAGCCGGATGCGACAATAGGTCAATTTCTTAAACGGAATTTAGCAGGTTTTGAATTCAGTTTTCCTTCTCCTAGGCTGGTTGCCTTACCCCGGTTTAAGAGCCCAGTCTGCCCTACTATTTACCCATAGCTGGAGGGAGAATAGATTCATACATTTTCCATATGTGAAATGCAATCAATCTCGTTCAGAATTTGAGTCCATTTCCTATTACTCCACGCGCCTCCATATATCAGGTTTGAAAGCCAACATTTTAATACTGCCCATAAATCTAAAAGAGAAATGAGAATATTACAATTTGACGCATGCGCGTAATATTACTTTAGATTGTCTTACACTTGTGGACAGTTAAACTGTGTTCTCTCTAACGCATATCGCACTCTATCGGCTAGATTTTGTTATGTCTTTGTTTTTATTTTTTATCAATATTGGTGCCTAGCAACGTCCAATTAAAACGCTGCTGTTTCACAATATAAGAGAGACATTCAACACCTACGAACAAAGCAAACGCCACAACAGCAATGAAGAAGAAGAAGAAAAAAAGAAGAAATTACAAAAGTAACTAGAAAATTAGCATAATATTTCCTTGCAATCTGTAATTACACAAATAAATTGGAGATTCGAACCTATAAATTAAGCAAAGTGTCAAAATATAAAGGACAAGCTGTAATGAAACGAAACGTAAAACGCCTGTTGCTAAGCAAAGTCAGTCGCCATCTATGGAAGCCCATAAGTGATTTAATTGTCAATCTTTATTCCGAAATGAAATGCAAATAGTGAAAATAAAAAATAGAATAGAGATAGTCACTTGATGATGTATAGTCCTTTTCTTCGCAAGAATAATGATGGACAAGGAAGATGGCATGGAATCCACGAGGTGCTGAGTCTTTGCCTACGTCTCTCTCTCTCTCTCTCTCTCTATTATATATATATATATATATATATATATATATATATATATATATATATTGGGTACATTACGAAGACACTCTTCCGTCGCCTTACATATCATCTTTCTAAGGGTCTTAGTATCTTGCGTATAACGTTAAAATGCATCTAGTGGTGATGTATCAATTATGGAACTCTGGGTTATTTGGTGTATCCCTTTATTGCCATTACTCCCAGGTCCACCATGACCTGAAGTGATAATACCTGTTAGGGTCCCATCTAAGTGTTAAATAGATAAAAATCAGTATTAAAAATGTGTTAAAAGAATTGAATTTGGGAAAAATTGAATACCAGACAAGAAAGAATAAAACAACATGTTTTCGGCATAAAATAACCCATTAAGTGTTGATATGTGGTAAAATCCAACCAAATACCAACCAACATAATCAGTAATTGACAGGCTGTATTCACAAATCCGTGAAGTCTCGCTCGTTCTCTCGATGAGGTTTCACAAAGTATAGAAAACAGATGATTCCATTGTCCTCATTTAGGTACTATATGATAGGCAATCAGTTTAAGAGAAGATAAACTCTGAATTCAATTCTTTTAAACTCTGTTCAAGAAATTTACCATGTGGCGTATCCAAGTCGTGTAGTAAAGTAAAGTCTTCGGGGTGGCCTAAAGTCGGTATAAGCCGGACAGCGAGGGAGTCTATCCCCTTTTCACTCGTGGAGGTTGGTAAATATATACAATGGTGGATTAGGATTAAATAACACATGAATATTGATATGAAAGCAGAACGAAGAAACCAAACCAAAACCAAACCAAAGCAAACCGATTCATTTTCTACAACGATAACCGTGATGCTAAACGCGCATACAGTTGTGCAATTGCATATACTTAGCTTACAGTAGCGTAAGACCACAAATCTTTGACCCTCTTGTAGAGATCACACTAATTACTGCAGTAATGACCTGGTAGACTAACTCTCCAATCAATGCTCTGCATCAAGACTGGCAAGAAGACACGAATCGTTAGAAGTAGTCGGTATCCGCCGGCTTTTAAATGAGTTTTACAGACCCCCACCATCGTAATTACACTGTGAACAAATGGGGTGTTGCTTTTTCTATGTTTTGAATTGATGTAGGCGTCAACCAATAACCACCAACCCCAGCTCCTACGCATTTTCATCGTAGCAGTAGGAGAGAAAAAATAATTCTAAATAGAAAGTGGCCAATCGATCTGCCAGTGTGTGACTATAGAGTTTACTCGCCATTCCGAGCAGGACCAAATAGTCAAGAGACAAAAACCGTGTGTTGTTTACTCTACTGAAAATAAATGCTTTCTTCGTTTGTTGCATTAGCCGCTCAAAAGAACCTGACAACAGAACAATATTTGGCCTATTAATAGAAGAAAAAGGTGATAAACAAAATCAAATACAGCATCAGAAGTAAAGCCCAATGACGGGCATCAGTGGCCTAGTTATCTAATAGATACAGTTAGGTTTGCAATCATTAAAGGTGGGCAGCTTTCTATTATTATTATTATTATTATTATTCACTCCTTTTGAGTTTTTAAATCAGCGTTAGCTGATGGTCTTTCCCTGGAGTCTGAGTGACAACAAGTCTCCTCAGATCTCCAGGATTCTTCTAAGTATTCTAGCAGATTGCAGCAGTGCAGTAGTCTGGATGGTATCAATCCTTCCTCTGATTTCCAGATTTTCCAATTTCTTTCCAAGCTTTTTGTGACCGTTATTAATTTTTTACTCCTTTTGAGTTTTCTCATCAGCATTAGCTGATGGTCTTTCACTGGAGTTTGAGTGACAGCAAGTCTCCTCAGGTCTCCAGGACTCTTCTAAGTATTCTAGCAGATTGCTGCAGTGCAGTATTCTGGATGGTATCAATCCTTCCTCTGATTTCCAGACTTTCCAAACACTTTTCCAATCCTTTTGGGACCGTTCCAAGTGCACCAACTACAATTGGTATCACTTTGACTTTCATATTCCATAACTTTTTCAGTTCTCTGGCAAGGTCCAGGTATTTGTCCAATTTTTTCATTTTCCTTTAGCTTCACCCTGTGATCTGCTGGAACTGCAAAATCCACCAGTTGACAAGTTCTTTCTTTTTTGTTTATCAACACTAGTTCTAGACTTCTTGCTGGGATAAGGTGATCCGTTTTTATTTCAAAGTCCCAAAGAATTTTATGCGTTTCGTTCTCAAGAACAGGTTCTTGTTTATGCATATACCATTTTGTTGTATGGTATTATTATTATTATTATTATTATAATTATTATTATTATTATTATTTGGGTTTTTCGCACCAGCGTTGGCTGATGGTATTTCACTGGAGTCTGAGTGACAACAAATCTTTTCAGGTCTCCAGGAATCTTCTGAGTATTCTAGCCGATTTCAGCAATGCAATAGTCTGGATGGTCTCAATTCTTCCTCTGATTTCCAGATCTTCCAGTCTTTTTTCCAAGTTTATTGGGACTGTTCCAGGTGCACTAACTACAAGTGGTATCACTTTGACTCTCATATTCCACAGCTTTTTCAATTCTCTGGCAAGGTCCAGGTATTTATCCATCTTTTAATTTTCCTTCAGTTTCAGCCTGTGATCTGCTGGAAACGCAAAGTCCACCAGCTGACACGTTCTCTTTTCTTTTTTTTTTTTCTTTTTTTTTTTTTTTTGTTAATCAATGCTAGGTCTGGTCTCCTTGCTGGGATGATGGTATCCGTCTTTATCTCGATGTCCCAGAGAATTTTGTGTGTTTCATTCTCAAGAACAGATTCTGGTTTATGCATATACCATTTTGTTGTACGGTCAATTTAAAAAAAAAATTCCCAGTGTATCACCTTCCCAACAAAGACGTGCCTAGCTTTGTATTCTCGTTGTGCTAGTTTGCTACATTCACTTAATACATGGTTTACAGTCTCATCTCTGTCACTGTACAGTCTATATTTACTGTTTTGTTGCATCTTATTAATTTTGCTTTGATATAATTTCTTCTTAAGCTATTATTTTGTGCAGCAATTATTAGTGATACAGTTTCTCTCTTGAGGCTTCCTCTTCTTAACCCTGTCCAAGTCTTTTTATGTGCAACCTCTCCGAATTGTCGTTTGAAGTGCCCATATAATTGGTTTTCTTCCCATCTTTGTTTTCTAGTTTTCGTTGTTTTTTCTGTTTGTCCATATATTTTATTTGCTGTTGTTGGCTGCCATAATTAATCTTTCTTTGCTATTTTTTGTGTATTCTTCGAGTCCTTGGATTGTGGTCTTGACACAGTCCTCTATGTTGGCAAGACCACCTTCTTTTCCTGGTACATATAGCCTATCTCTATCATCTCTAGGGTGTAGAGCCTTGTGCGTTGTCATTAATTTCCTAATCCTTTAGTCGATCTGTCTGAGTTCTTTTGTCCATTTTAAGAATGGCTCAGAGTATCTTATAATATAAAATAATATAAAATATTCCTTGGGTAAGATTTCTGCTATTGAGCTTGGTTTCTAAGAACTTTCTTGTTCTTCTGAGGTATTCTTTTTTTAAACTTTTCCTTTCATTTCTGTTTGCTTGATATTGTCTGCTTCTAAAATTCCTAAGTATTTGTAACTTTTTTTCCTTGAAATGATTTTATAGTGTCCTGATTTGGTAGTTGTATTCCGTCCATTAATTCCCCCTCCCCCGCTCCGTTTTATTATTAGCATGGCATAGTTTTGGATTCCGAATTCCATCCCTAGATCTTGGCTCTATATTCTAATGGTTTGTACCAGTGTATCTAGTTCTTTTTCATTTTTTGCAAAAGATTTTATGTCATCCGTGTACATGAGGTGGTTATTATTATTATTATTATTATTATTATTATTATTTATTATTATTATTATTATTATTATTATTATTATTATTATTATTATTTCACTCCTTGCAGATTTTATTTTTTGTTATTGTTGTTACTTTTTATTTGATTTGCAATTTAATGTAATCTTTTTACCGATCTGTTCACCTGAGACCTGAGGTATTAAAATGTTGTGTTTTTTTTTTGTTTGTTTTTTTTTTCTTTTTTTGAGAAAGTTCGACATCATTTTATATTGAGAGAGTTTTCTCTGTGCGATGTTCTCATTAGCACGATCTTTTGTATTTAAGATAAAGATGGATTTCCTAGAATAGTGCTTCTTGTGTTTAAATGCCACACTCTTGCCATTTCTATTTCCAGATCGTCGTATTTTAAAACTTTACCAAATTCTTTTGTTGAGATGTTCTGTAATTTTTTTCTCTTTTTTATCTGATGCAAAGTTTATGTCTAAGAGATAACATTTATGTTATCTAAATTCTTTTATTGCTATATCTGATCTATTGACTTGCATAGAGATGGCAGTATATTATTATTATTATTATTATTATTATTATTATTATCATTATTATCATCATCATCATCATCATCTCTATCTTATTTTGAAATGTTGAAAGCTACGCCATTTTATTTCTTTATAAAGTAGCGGTTGTTCTCTGACAATGTACATTAAGCTGTATCATACACACATACACCAACACACACACACATACACACAAAAACATACGCACATGTACACACACGGAAACTCTGTCTTTTACTCATGTACATATACATACGTACGCATTATCCTATATAACACACACAAACATATATATATACACACAGAAACAGTCCTTTATACTCATACATACATATGTACGCACTCACTTACCAATGTACATACACTTATACACACATGCACATGCATATGTAAATATATATTCCATTCTTTCTTTTCTTTCTTATCTTTCACTCTTAACTTTCTTTCTTTTTTTCTTCCTTTCACTTTTCGTTCCCTCTCTTTCTATTCTTTCTCCGCTCGCTTCTTTTGTCACATCTCTTATTTTTTCTATTTCTTTATTCATTTATTTCATTCTCTTTCTTTTTTCTTTCGTTTTTTCTTTCGTTTTTTCTTTTATTGTTTTCTTTATTCATTTTTATTTCACTCTTTTTCTTTTTTTTTTTTTATTTGTTTCCTTATTTTCTTTATTCATTTATTTGTTTCACCCTTTCTTTCCTTTTTCTTTCATTGTTTTCTTTATTCATTTTTATTTCACTCTTTATTTCTTTTTTTCTTTCGTTTTTTTTCCTTATTTCTTTAATCATTTATTTGTTTTACTCTTTCTTTCCTTTTTCTTTCTTTTTTCTTTCATTGTTTTCTTTATTCATTTTTATTTCACTCTTTATTTCTTTTTTTTCTTTCGTTCTTTTTTTCTTTGTTTTCTTTATTCATTTATTTTTTTTACTCTTTCTTTCCTTTTTCTTTCTTTTTTCTTCCATTGTTTTCTTTATTCGTTTTTTTATTTCACTCTTTTTTTCTTTCGTTCTTTTTTTCCTTGTTTTCTTTATTCATTTATTTATTCCACTATTTCTTTCTTTTTTCTTTCTTTCTTCTTTCATTGTTTCTTAATACATTTATCTATTTCACTCTTCCTTTATTCATTGATTTGTTTTACTCTTTCTTTCCATTTTCTTTCTTTTTTCTTTCATTGTTTTTTTTATTCATTTTTATTTCACTCTTTCTTTCTTTTTTTTCTTTCGTTCATTTTTTTCCTTGTTTTCTTTATTCATAATATTTATTTCACTCTTTCTTTCTTTTTTTCTGTCTTTCTTCCGTTTATTGTTTTCTTAATTCATGTATCTATTTCACTCTTCCTTTCTTTTTTCTTTCTTTCTTTCTTTCTTTCGTTGTTTTCCTTATTCATTCTTTATTTCACTCTTCACTTTCTTTCATGTTTAGCCTGTTATTTTTAACGGAATAATCCATTATAAATTTGAAGGGGTTGAATCAGTGGTGTAATTGCTAACGTTCTGGATTGTGGCATCGTAGTAAACGGGTTCAAATTCCAGTCGTGCTATTACGTTCACTTTTGGCCTAATATCATTGGGAAAGGTAAGAACCCACTCACACTCCCAGCTATGGGTTAAATAATATTTCCACTGTTCCTATTAGTATAATTTTGGCATTGAATAACCCACATGCAAAAGCATCCAAGAAAGACGAACATGACACGCTGGACACTGCTAGAGAAGTAAGGAAGAACTCATAAGTGTCGTTCTCCTGTGGACTACTAGACAGCAACACACCAGTATTAGCAGACCAGCAAAAAACTTGTATACAACACCGTTGTATGGACACTGGATACCGTCTTGATAACCTGTCAACAGCGATGACCGAGAGGGACGGATGGAGAGAGAGAATCAAGTGAATCCGTTCTGTCGGTACTACTTGATGGTGATGTCACCATGTCGGCTGGGACAGTAGAATACACAAACTGCACCTCTGCAGAGGGTAAAATCCCCGAATGGGGCCACCTGTTGGGCCATGGGTGGTGATTCGTGATGCTTAAGAACGGAGTCCTGGTGTCTGAGCTGTCCATGACATGCGAGACTCCCCTTTGGCCTTTACTTTGGCTAGACGGGCGATCAAAAAGCCCCCCTCCGATCAATCGACTGGCCACCTCATGCCTTAGCACCTATATATATTTACCAACGCCTCCGCACGAGCAGGATGTGACACAAGGTCAATTTCTTAAGCGGAGTTCAACAGGTTTGAATTCAGAGTTTTTCTTCTCCTAGACCGGTTGCCTAACCAAGGTTAAAGAGCCCAGTCTGCCCTACTATTTACCCATAGGTGGAGGGAGAGTAAGATTCATACCTTTACCAAGGGTATTAGCGCTAAGTGAAATGCAGTTACCACGTTCAGTATTTGAACTCGGGGCGACGAGTCCATTTCCCATGAATTTATCCATTACACCACGCGTTTCCTATATGATTGTTCCAACCCTATTGCCCTTATGGCAAACTCCCAACCCTTTTTATCATATATGTACAACGGCGGCTGAGGGCATTAGTGTCCTAGGTGTGACGTTAAACTGCCTCTAATGGTGAGGTTCCAATTCTGGAACTCCGATGAATATGGACTACCCCTTTATCGATATTACTCCACGTCGACCTTGACCCGGAGTGGTAGTACCTGTTAGGGTAGTACCTGTTAGGGCCCCATCTATTGATTAAATAGATAAGAGTGTGTTAAATTGAGTTTTAAAAAATTGAATACCCATCAAGAATGAATAAATCAAAGTCTTCGGCATAAAATAATCCTAGTCGGGTTGACATGCCGTAAAATCTAACCAACCAACCAACCAGCCAACCAACTTTTATGATGATGGTGATTTTGGTGTAAGTGTTGTTGCTATTAAAAACAAAATCACAAGATAAAAATCGTTTTTCAATATTACGTTCTTGATTAAATTATTCAGAAGCGGCTATGTTATGGTGCCTACCACAATTTCAAATCGATAAAATAATCTGTGAGAACCGCCTTCAACTTTTCAGGGAAGGAGGGGGCGGCGGTGAAATGAGTATTGATCATGACAAAAAAAAAAAGAAACCACATTTTGACTAAGTAATTCAACAAATTTAGTTGTCGATTTAAAATTCATTAATTCTTTTTTAAGTTTTAACATTTCTGTTCTATAATTCTGTCTAAATATTTCAATATTTATTTGGCATTAATTTAACATTAATTTAGATTTAACTATTTGTCCAGAAATTAAATTTTCTTTACGTCAGCTTAAAATAATGATATGTTAATACTCTTCTGCACACGCTGCTCTGTCGGTGAGGCTTAGAATACGCTGACTGTGTCCTCTGTATATAAATCCCTCAAAAAAGAACCCAGCCTTTTTTATCATGTATGTGCAACAAGGCGGTGGCTGAGGATGTTTAGTGCCGTGTGTCTGACGATACATTGTATCTAGTTGTGAGGTACTAATTCTGAAGATCTTGGGAGTGTGGAGTACACCTTCATTACCATCACACCCAAGTCCACCCGATCCCGTGTGATAATACCTGTGAGCCTCAGACCAGGAACCACTAGGTTCCTGGTTCGATACCAGCCCTCGCCAAGCTCAGCGTATGAGTAGCACAGGGATCTGTGCGGTAAAGTAGGAATGATAGTAGGTGTGGCGCTCTACCTCAGATGCAAAAAATAATCACCTTGATCTAGCGTTATTGAAAAGGGGATAGACTCCCTCGTTGTCTGGTTCATACCGATATTAGGCCTCCCCGACGACTTTTTTTACACAAAGTCTGGAGGCTGCTGATAAAAGTCCATCAGTTGGCAAGTTCTCTTTTTTTCCCTTTTTTTTTTTGTTTTTGTTTTGTTTTTGTTTTGTTTGTTTTTTTTGGTTTTTTTGTTAATCAACACTAGGTCTGCTCTCCTGGCTGAGATAGGGTGACCCATCTTTATCTCGAAGTCCCAGAGAATTTTATGCGTTTCATTCTCAAAAACATATTCTGGTTTATGCATATACCATTTTGTTGTATGGTTAAAATTTAGTTCTTTGCATAATTCCCAGTGGATCACCTTCCAAACCCAGTCGTGTCTAGCTTTGTATTCCCGTTGTGCTAGTTTGCTACATTCACTTAATACATGGTTTACAGTCTCACCTCTGTCACCACACAGTCTACACATACCGTATTTGTTGTGTCTTATCAATTTTTCCTTTGATATAATTTGTTCTTGGAGAAGTATAAACTTAGATTTAATCTGTTAAACTCCGTTTAAGAATAGACGTTGTATGAAATCCGGATCTTGAGGAGGAATTGTTAAATACGTACATACAAGGAACCTGATTCTCTAACATCTAGGCATAGAATAACCCAAAACGGGTTGACATGTCATTAAAATCAATCGATCAATTAATCAATATCGGGAACATACAATACAGATCAAGAATACTGACACGTCAAGACCGGTTGGCCGATAATTCAGTATCCATGTTGATTAGAATCGAAGGTTTATCAATACGTTCACGATTAAATGAACGTGAATCCAATTAGTTCCGCCCCTGTCGCATTTCTCCGAGGCAAAATGTTAATTTGATTAAACAACAATCCGCATGATCTCCTCATCTCGACGTGATGTCTAGTCGCCTTTGTTTACACAGATAGAAAGAATATTGTGCGCTGCGAAACGGCGAAAACAAACAAAATTTTAAATTAAGGATAATTTCTATTGTTGCTTATTATTATTATTATTTTCGTACCATGTTTGTTGGAATATTTTGGATATAAGATGTGCTACAATACTCCACTTAAATGTATAGACTAAGCAAGGTCGGGTGGTTTAAACCTGAGCCAATCAACAACCCGAATACGTGTTTGGTTGACTACTTAATAACTGATACTTAGAGACGCCAATTTATAGTCATTGACGAGGAGACACTTGCAAGACTGAGGAGCACCACGGAACAACCAAAGGATTCTTTACCAAGGATTTCCACCCACGGCCAACAGATGACCCCATTGGGGCGGGGTCTCACCTGTTTGCAGAGGTGCGGCCGGTGTAATATAAGGCCCCACTCGACATGGCTGTACTAATATGACGCAGACCGGCAAGTTCGTCGAGCGACGAAGTGATAATAAATAAATTCAAATGTTTCTCAACAAATGTGTGTCTATTGTGTGTCAATATCTGGAATATATTTTTTCTTTTTTTTTTTTCTTTCATTTTTTAACTATGTCTCTTCCGATACCCCATATATATTTACCAACACCCCCGCATGAGCAGGATGTGACACAAGGTCAATTTCTTAAGCGGAGTTTAACTGGTTTGAATTCAGAGTTTTCCTTCTCCTGGCCATAGTTAAAGAGCCCAGTCTGCCCTGCTATTTGCCCATAGCTGAAGGGAGAATTGGATTCATACATAGTATAAAAATGCAAAGCAAGAACAATCTTTCTCCTGTGATCTTTCTTAGATAAGGACAAGAACTTTTTCATGTATATCTGTATCTATCTATCTATCTATCTATCTATCTCAGTCGGATTTATATATATATATATATATATATATATATTATATATATATTTCTCTATCTATCTATCTATCTATATCTATATATCTCTCTATATAAACACACACACACACATGTATATATATATATATATATATATATATATATATATTTACCAACCCCTCCGCACGAGTAGGATGTGACACAAGGTCAATTTCTTAAGCGGAGTTTAACAGGTTTGAATTCAGAGTTTTCCTTCTCCAGGCCATTGTTAAAGAGCCCAGTCTGCCCTGCTATTTGCCCATAGCTGAAGGGAGAATTGGATTCACACCTTTCTTATTAGCACCATGTGAAATGCAAATAGCTTCGTCAGGAATTGAACTCGGGTCGACGAGTCCATTTCCTAGGACTCTAACAATTAAACCACGCGCCTCCAATCAGATACCCTATATATTTGTGGTTCATATGCACTGGCCACGAAGATTCTTGTATATATTGATTCAATGTCGGGAGATGGTCTTTAGTTTGATGTCTGACAAACCATAAACTAATTCCAGAGAAAAGACGTGCATCAGTGGGAAGGAAGTCAATAAAAGTGTGCATCGGTGTAAGTGCATATCTCTGCGTCTGCTGTGTGAATGAAAATCGCATCTAAGCATATATATATATATATATATATATATATATATATATATATATATATTATATATTGCTTAGACACGATTTTCATAATATAAATATATATAATATATATATATATATATATATAAGAAAAAAACCTTTGAAAACGTTCTTATCTGAAGACGTTGCGTGTAAGTTTTTGTCACCCGAATTCCATGGTGCATATGATTTTCTTTCAAAGTTGAATTTATCAAAGAAACATCTCTATCCACAAGAAAAAAAATATCTGTTGTCAGATACAAGACAGAATAAGAATAAAATAAATGTACTGTAGCGACGAGGTCGTATCTTTCTTGCATCATCATCATTATCAAGTCATGCTGACTACATGGATTCCCTTGACTCTCTCTCTCTCTCTCTCTCTCTCTCTCTCTCTCTTCTCTCTCTCTCTCTCTCTCTCTCTCTCTCTCTCTCTCTCTTACACACACACACACACACACACACAAATACACAAACAACACACACACACTCTCTCTTTCTCTCTCACACATGGATTCCCTTAACTAACTCTCTCTCTCTCTCTCTCTCTCTCTCTCTCTCTCTTACCCATACACACACACACACACACACACAAATACACAACACACATACACACACTCTCTCTTTCTCTCTCACACACACACACAAACGCAATACACAAACACATACACACACACACATACTCTCTCTCTCACCACACACACGCACACACACACACACACACACAACCTGTCTCTGTCGGTCCTCCTTCCCTGCTTACAGTACCTACTGTTGTTTAAGTAAAGTCGTCGGGGTGGCCTAAAGTCGGTATCAGCCAGACAGCGAGGGGGTCCATCCCCTTTTCACTAGCGCTAGACGAAGGAAATTCTGTTCGAGTCTGAGGTGGAGCGCCGCACCGACCATCAGCTCCTTACTTTACCGCACAGATCCCTGTGCTACTCATACGCTGAGTTGGCGCGGGCCGGTATCGAACCCGGAACCTTGTGGTTCCTTATCTGATGCTCTACCTACTGAGCTGAACCCAATTTAAATTGAACAGGCTCGTCGTTGCTCAACCGTTTTCAGTGTCACTTAACCATAATCGCTGCTGAGAAGTTTTCAGCACGGCATCCATTGTCCGAACATACCGTATTTGACGGCATATAGGAGGCACTTTTTTCCAAAACTTGGCTCAAAAATTGCCAAGCGTCTTATACATCGTAGGTGAAGTTTAAGACTTATTATTATTAATTTTATTATTATTATTATTTGCTGCTATTGAGATGTCTTGTGTATGCTTATTGCTTGCCTGTACTGCCAAATTACTTTTATACAGCTATGTTTCTGCTTGTGTAATACATAACTAGGCTGATTTCAACAATATATGCTTAAATACACTAAAAGCTTTTTTTCCTGAATCTGACCTGCTCAAATGGGGGTGCATTTTATATATATATATATATATATATATATATATATATATATATAACCAACCCCTCCGTACTAGCAGGATGAGACAAGGTCAATTTATTAAGCGGAGTTCAGCAGATTTTGAACTTGGAGTTTTCCTTCTCCTAGGCCGGTTGCCAAGGTTAAAGAGTCCGGTCTGCCTTACTATTTATCCATATCTGGAGGGAGAGTAGGATTCATACTTTTCCAAGGGTATTAGCGCAAAGTGAAATGCAATTACCGCATCCAGGATTTGAACTCGGGTCGACGAGTCCATTTCCCATGACTTTAGCCATTACACCACGCGCTTCCTAGGGGGGGGCGTCTTATATGCCCGTGCGTCTTATATGCCGTCAAATACGGTAACTGTTGTATACAAGTTTTTGCTGGTCGGTCAACAGTTTCTTATAAATTTTTTTCTTTAATTCTAGTTTGTATTTTTCTGTTTGTGTGTGCAAAATGGTTTACACAATTAATATTCAACAGCAGGAAATCAATTTTTCCATTACTCGCAAGTCATGATTAATGTCCGGTTAAATCGAAGTTAAATAAATTCCACCATCGTATGTCACCCCACCGAAGGAAAAGAAATAGCAAAAATTAGGTGATTAACCGAATTAAATGAAATTTTTTGTATTGATATATTAATGAATAAAAGATATAATGCACCAGTTATTTTATCTAAAAACTTTTACATTTTTTCTGGTCAGTTAACTTTGAACCACGTATCTTTGCGAATCTGTGTTAAGCCTCAAAGATACGTGGTTCAAAGTTAACTGACCTGAAAAATGTAAAAGTTTTTTGTTTTTTTTAATAAAATATCTGGTGCCTTATATCTTTTATTCATTAATATATCAACACTGAAAATTTCATTAAATTCGATTAATTCCTTTATTTTTGCTATTTTTTCTTTTCTTTCGGCGGGTTGACATATGATGGTCGCATTTTGATCCGTTAAGTTCGAGTTAATCAAGGAGTCCCTGTAGATCACATAGTTTCTTCGTTTATTTTGCAAGGACACTAATTTGAAGTAATTGTATTTCACCACAAAATGACATTTTGCAGTTATTGCCTGATGTAGACTTTTAAAAAGTGTATATCTTAATTACTAAATATGTTAAGTTAATTTATCGAGATTATTGTATGTCTGTGGGGAAGTGCGGTGGTGTACTGGTTAGAGTCGTAGGAAATAGACTCATCGACCCGAGTTCAATTCCTGGATGAAGCCACAGTTCTCATAGCGCTAATGCCCTTGGGAAAGGTCCGAATCCAATTATTCTCCCTCCAGCTATGGGTAAATAGTTGGGCAGACTGTGCTCTTTAACCTTGATTAGGCAACCAGTCTAACAGAAGGAAAACACAGAATTAAAGCTATTAAATCACCGCCTAGGGTGTTCACTACTAGAATAGGCTCAAGCCTACTTAGTGATCAATTTCAATTTCTGGTCTTCCTTTTTAATTTAATCTAATTTTCACGGGATTTTATGTATATATTGAGCACTTTTATATATTCGTTATTATTCTGACTTATTTGGTTTCTTTCTTTTTTAAGCGTGTTTGTGAATGTGTGTCTGTGTGTGTGTGTGTGTGTGTGTGTGTGTAAAAGAGTTTACAAAATTAATATTCAAGAGTAGGGAATTAATTTTTCCATTACTCGCAAGCCGTGATTAAATGGTTTTTAAAAGAAGAAGACCCGCTGGCTTAATGGTCATAAATGTGGAAAATGGAATCGATAAACCAAATTAAAATTCCAAATGAATCTGCTGGCAATTCTCTTTGCATTAATCCCTTTGAGGATATGAATAAATCAAGGAAATATTGCATAAACTTAGAACATCATTACGGACTGATATTATATTGGGAACCCAACCAAGATGATGATCCTC
>CM042150.1:27441416-27448916 GCA_023376005.1 Doryteuthis pealeii | reverse complement strand
AAGATATTGCACGTGTTCATAATATACTTATCTTTATGATAAAAGAAAAGAACGAAGAGGGTTTCATTTGCGAATTTGAAAAAAAAACTGATGAATTTGTCTGCATATAATCATTTGAAAAAGGCTACAGAAATTGCTTTAAATACAGTGGTACCTTGACTTACGACTTTAATTCGTTCTGTTATTGATTCAATTTCCTCGTAAATCAATTAATTTTCCTATTGAAATAAACTGAAATGCTATTAATCTGTTCCAGCATCCCTATAAAGAAAAAACACCATGATTTGTTTTTAGTTTGTTTTTGTTTTTTTGTTTTTTGTGTTTTATTATTTTTTGTTTTTTGTTATTTTTTGTTTTGTTTTTTGCGATGGGTGATTTTTTTTCAAATAAGTAAAATACCACTATATATAAGATATAATAAAATTGAATGTAATGAATTATGTGCTGCAATATATTTTAATATGTTTTATAGATAATATTTTTCTTTGGTGTAATAAATTTGGAAACTAGAGAACCTGTTAACATAAGCTTTCTTGTTGCTCATATTTTAGCTCGCAACTCAAAGCAAAAATAGTCCGAGTGACAGCTCGTAACTCGGAAAAACTCGTAAGTTGGTATACGCGTAAGTGACGGTACCACTGTATATAGAAAATATTTTTTTATGAATCTATATATGAACATGGATAAGAGATTTGCTTTTTTAACTTTCAAGATCCCAGGTAACGCCGGGTAGTTCTGCTAGTACATGTATACATCGTATGTCAAGGTACCACTGAACGTAGTTTCTCCCAGTTTGGCGAAGGACCATTTAAGGAATCCGGAATGCTTAGCTACTATTCTAAAGACAATGTGTTTTACGTTTTACGAGTAGTTACGATTCTACTAAATAAAAATAAAAAAACTCAGTGAACATTCTCTAAGCTTTTTTTTAAATTGTAATAGATCACTAAGTAGGCCTGAGTATATATAGTAGTGACAAGATTTGAATTCAGAGTTTTTCTTCTCCTAGACTGGTTGCTTAACCAAAGTTAAAGAGTCCAGTTTGCCTTACTATTTGCCCATAACTGGAGGGAAAAATAGATTCATACCTTTGCCAAGGGTATTAGCGTTATGTGAACTGTGGCTTCGTCCAGGAATTGAACTTGGGTCGACGAGGCCATTTTCTGTGACTCTAACCAGTACACCACCACACTTCCTATGTAGTTTGCTAATTCTATCACTTTTTCCAGGGGTAGTAAAATATTTAATTGCTTCTCCTGGAGATTTTATGACAGCTTTAATTCATTTAGGCATGGATTTCACTAATTTAAAGCAATATTAACTTTTTCAATTAAAAGTCAATGGACCTTATATTAGCGCACAAAACACATATCAGTTTTTTAACCCTTTCACTCTGCCTGTCGGCTGGGGCGTTAGAATGCACCGACTGCACCTCTGCAGAGGGGTAAGACTCTCCCAATGGGGCCATCTGTTGGCCGTGGGTGGCGACCCGTGATGCTTAAGGATAGAGCCCAAGTGGATGAGCAGTTCATGACATGCAATATTCCACATTGGCCCTATCTTGGGCTAGACGGGCGGTCGGAGAGGCCCCCTCCGATCAATCGGCTGGTCACGTCAAGCCCTAGCACCTATATGATTTTCCCAACCCTATTGCCCTTATGGCAAGCCCCAACCCCTTTTATCATATGGGTGCTAGAAGGCGGTGGCTGCGGGTCTACATGTCCTGGGAATGACGTTAAACTCTATCTGATGGTGAGGTTCCAGTTTTGGAGGTTTGGGGAATGTGGAGCACCCCTTCATCACCATTGCTCCCTGGTCCACTCTGACCCGGAGTGGTAGTACCCGTTAGGGTCCCATCTATGGGTTAAATAGAAAAACACGAGTTGATAAACAAAATTGTATTATCCATTAAGAATTGATTTGTTTCAAAACTTTATCGGCATTAAATGACCCACTGAGGTTGATATGCCGTAAAAAAAAAAACAATAACCCTTTCACTATTTTGATTGCTGCACTTGAAAAAAAAAAGGTCTTCGATTTACTGACACCGATTGTTGTTAGTTATTTGATAGATTATTGGATTTAGTGGTGAAGTTCCCATTCGGGAGCAGCCCTGTCGGCCGGGGTTGTAGAAGACACAGACTGAACCTCTGCAGAGGGTTAAAATACCCTAATGGAGCAACCTGTTGGCCGTGGGTGGTGACCCGTGATGCTTAAGGATGGAATCCTGGTGGCTAAGTCCATAAAATGCAACACTCCTTGACACTTACTAAGGCTAGGCGGTCGGTCGGAGAATTGGATTCATATCTTTCCCAATGGTATTAGCGCCATGTGAAATGCAAACAGCTTTGTCCAGGAATTGAACTCTGCGGCTCTAAACATTAGACCGGGCACCTCCAAATACACCCATATACAACCCCTGCCAAAAACAAATATGGAGTCACCACTCTTAAAAAAAACGTTTCCTTTATTATTGTAATCCATACAAAATGACGCTCACATCTCCGATCAAGTGGCTGGTCACATCAAGCCCTAGCACCTATATGATTGTCATAAAACTACTGCTCTTATGAAAAAACTCCCAACTCTTTTTATCATATATATATTTACCAAATCTCATGGGATTTGCGCACTTAGTGTTCACTGAGATATTTTTATTTATCAGTAAATAAACCAATACCAGCCCTCGCCAGCTCAGCGTATGAGTAGGTAAAGTAAGGAGCTTATGGTAGGTGTGGCTCTCCACCTCAGATGCAAAAAATAATCACCTTGGTCGAGCGCTAATGAAAAGGGGATAGACTCCCTCGTTGTCTGGTTCACACCGATTGTTGTTAGTTATTTGATAGATTATTGCATCTAGTGGTGAAGTTCCCATTCGGGAGCAGCCCTGTCGGCTGGGACTTTAGAATACACCACCTGCACCTCTGCAGAGGGGTAATCCCCCCCCCTCAATAGGAACCTCTGTTGGCCGTGGTGGTGGGAACCTCCTCTTCGAAGTCCACGCAACGGATATAAGGGTTGAGTTAATACAATTGCAAGTGACAACCATCTCTTACATTCTGACCCGGTCATGGTTAACGGGACGAGAACAGTCTAGCTTGGTGGATTGAATTCGTTTCCACCAGTTCCGTGAAGGGTCCCGATTGCGACAGGAAGGCTCCAGATTTCCACAAGAAGGTTCCCAAATTCGAAGAGAAGGTTTTCGCCATCGAGAAGGTTCCCGAGTTCGACAAGAAACACCAGATGAAGCCCGGAGGGAACATCGGTCGAAACGTTGAGTATATAACAATAGTCCGAATAATCCAAATAATCCATATTATCAAGCCTGTTCTAAAAAATAGTATTTCTCATCTCAAACCTCTATCTACACCTGAAATATATCTTTTTAAAGTGGTTGTTGTTTATTACATATAAAATTGTCCTCTAATCTTATTATAATGGAGATTGTGTGTTTTTCTGTCTGTAACCGAAACTATATTACTACTCAAGTCACAATTCCCTTAGTTATTGACAATCATATTCTCCATTATTTTATTTTAACTTTTTTAATAATTAATAACATTGTTTTACATTATTCATACTGTTAACCATATCTACATACGAATAACATGCAATTATATTTATATATACAACAAAATAGCGGTTTACAGTGTGAACGGGAAGGCTAATTTGCATATTGATATTAAAAAATCGAATTTAATAAATATGTGCTCAGTGTTATTGATTTCTAACTGTTTGGTTTTATTTTAATGAATATAAGCAAAAATCTCTTCAATGAATCTTAAATGAAATCCATTAAACAAGATAAAATAACTGTAAGTTTATTCTTACTTCCTATTTTTACTAAATACTTACATTAGAAAAAAATAGCAATGAAAGACGAGAGTGATGGAAGAGTAAGTTTCAGTTGTTCTATGTTTCACATCTTTTGATCTGCATTCTTATTTAGTTTCATTAGCCTTTCTAATTTTAATAATATCTTATTACATTCAAACTTAAATACTTGCACCCGGAGGGTGCATATATTTGCTAGTTGTTATAATATAGATATATATTGGCACCACATTGTTAATGCAAAATAAATTTTAAAAAATATATAAAAGTTTTTTTTAATTATACAGAAAAATAGCCATCACCAGGGCAAATGTTTGATATTTGAAAATGATTATCATTATTTTATTTTTAAAATAATAATAAATAGAATACAATGTGTACGAGAATATCCTCTCTTTTTATACACTAAAATAATGCAATATTTCTACATTTAAAATCTTATTTTCATGATTTGTGTGGAGGAGATATTTCCATTTTTTGAAGTGTATTATTCTCCCTTCACAATCTATAAGTATACAGCAATCAATCTAGGAGAAAGATAATATTGAATTTCAAACCAAGATCAGGTTTCCCTAAAGCAGTCAAATTTTATCTTTAACGTCGCTCCTGTAACTTCTGAGCCGACAATGGTCCCTACAGTATTGTCACTATCTTTTCACTTGCGCAACATCGGTGCAGTGAAGAGGAAGTACTGCATAACAAAAATCATACACCGTTTCCCGGGTCTCGCCTAACTACAGGATATCTAAATACGCACGAGCAGGATGTAACACAAGGTCAATTTATTAAGCGGAGCTTAACAGGTTTGAATTCAGAGATTTCCTTCTCCTAGTCTGGTTACCTAGCCATGGTAAAAGAGCCCAGTCTGCCCCGCTATTTACCCATAGGTGGAGAGGAGAATTGGCCTTGTGTTATTACTAAAAAAATCTAAATGCCACAGAGAGAGAGACAGACAGACAGACAGATAGTCGTTTACTTACTTGTTATCTTCTTCTCTTTCTACTTCGGCCATGAAGTGATCGCCTAGTACTTGTTTGGTCGGGCATTTTGTCTCTTGTAACTTGTTGCTTCTTTCTACTTTTAGCTCATGGTTTCTTTTAAGGGCATCTTTTAATTCATGTAATAACTAATCCACAAGACTATGGCTTTGATCAAAGGTTTTATTTTAGCCCTTTTTCTAACACCTCTCGCGGGGTGAGCCCAGCCCGTAATCACACGTCTGTGCTGCGTCACATTCTAGCTGGAACCGACTTAACTAAGTCAAAATCACATGACGTGCGAGATTTCCGGCTTTACAAGGGTCTGGTGTTTTTCCACGGAAACCTAGCCGCCTACGTTCTGATTTGAAAGCCCTATTCTAAATGTGCTTGTCAATAATCTAAACTCTCACATAGATTATGTTTACGAAGAAAAAAACAAAAAAGTAAGGAAACATACTACTCCTAGCAAATCTCGTGGGATTTGCGCACTTAGCGAGTGTTCACTTAGATATTTTTATTTATCAGTAAATAAACCAATAACAAATTAGACACAAAACAAAATAGCTGGCGGTGGCCCTAACTTTCCAAATGACAGTTAAAAAAAAACAAGTGCAAATCCTCAGTGTGTTATTTCCATAAATATTATTGAAAAGTATTTGTATTATATAGGAACACTTTATAACATAAAACGACATTGAAAATCTTTTTAATCATAAATATAAATGTGTTTATATATTTACCAACCTCTCCGCCCTGTTCCCAATACAAATAACTTATACTGTTATATAATTTCAAGTAAGTGTGCATCTATTAATGATAGAGATTCGGTCTATATGTGTTTGTAACCGGAACTATGTCACTGTAATTAAGTAATTTATAGTCAGTATCTTTTAAATATTAAAATTCTAAGAAAAATTAATTAATAGTCAAATTTTCACGAACATCTCAATACTTATTCACATGTAGAAGGATTTATGTTTAAAATAGATTTTTTCTAAGATATATTAGGGTAATTTTTTTACTAGATTGACAGCCCCTTATTTAATTTTATGAAATCCGAACAAAATATATTTACCCGTACGATTTAAAAATTTTCTCTAAAGATATGAGTCAGAAAAATTAAATCAGAATTTTTAAAAAACCTTTTGGAGGTCCCTACTGTCGTAAAACAAAACAAATATCTCAGTGGATTGGAGAGAATATGATGAATTTTAAGTACGTAATTAATTTTGAAAAAATATTAAACATTTTAACTCATTTAAATGTCCCACCCACCTCAGGCAATATTTTACAAAAATTAATCTTACACCACCCAGAGGGTGTTTTTTGTTTGTTTTCCCTACTGTCGAAAAAATAAAAACAAATATCTCAGTGAAGTGGAGTGAATATGATGCTTTTTTAAATAAGTAATTATTTTTTCTAAATATAAAATGTTTATTCTATCTATTTAATTTTCCAACCCCTTCAGACATTATCCTGCAAATATTTATTTTTACACCACCCGGAGGGTTTTTTGGGTTTTTTGTTTTTTTTGCTAGTATCTAATAATAATCATTTGTTTGCACACAGTAATATGTTTTTAAGTATTCTTATATGAGTCAAAAAGTAATGGCATTTTCTTTATTTCATATGAGTTTTTTTTTAAACTAAAGCCTATATTGGGACCCTAACGAAGCTCAGAGCAAGTATTCGACGAGTAAGACCCAACTGGCCAATGTCCTTCTTCTCCATGACAATTCTCAACTACACAAAAGCATCAGGACAAGGGAGAAAATCGCCTTATTCAGGTGGACAACCTTTACCGCATCCTGCATACTCACCAGATTTAGCGCTTTCTGGCTATCATCATTTCGACCCCATGAAAGAAGGTCTGAGAGACAAACATTATTCCAGTAAAGAGAAAGGGAAATTTGTAGGGAAGAAGTGGCTCAAAGAACAGTCAACAGAATTTTACGGGGCAGGGATACATACTCTCATTCAAAGGTGGAACATTGCTATTGAGAGAAACAGTGACTATGTGGAGAAGTTGGGATGTGATTCATAGAGGTCTAGCTGTATTTTGATGTATGATACATGTTTCAGTGTTAGTAATTATACCTGTCCTAAACAAAATGTCATTACATTTTGATTCACCCTCGTATAATGCAATGGATTTGTACAGAGCTGTATAGTTTCAAGTAATCTTATCCAGTATTGATATACGCATTTACCCAACCCCTCCACACGAGCAAGGTTAATATATAAGAGTTTAACAGGTTTGAATGTTCCTTCTTCTAGCCCGGTTGCCATACCAAAGTTAAAGAGCCCAGGCTACTATCTACCAGCAGGGGACAGTTGGGTTTATGCCTTTCCCAAAGAATTTAGCTCTATGTGAAATGCTATTAACCTTGTCCATGATTTGAACTCGTTTCGCTGTATCCATTTCCATTGACAATAACCTTTACACGATGGGTGCCTCCAGAATCTAGTTCATTTAATGTATATTTTATTAAGCAAGAATGTTCGGATATTAAAGATGAAAAAAATGTCGTGTTATCTGTTATTATTCTATTTACTGCTAAATAAATAACCTAAGAGAAAATCTGTGTTGATTTCCTGATTTCAGCCAAAGGTTGGAAACAAAACAGAAGAAAAATGGACTCAGGTGAAGAATCTAGATATGAAAGACAAGGAGATGAATTTTTAA
>CM042150.1:27436416-27438916 GCA_023376005.1 Doryteuthis pealeii | reverse complement strand
AAATGCTGGCAATCTTTAAGTAGAATTTCAATGTTATTTCTACGTATATTTCATTTTTTTAATATCTTCATAATTTTGAAACAAAAACCAAGAATCAGTGATATTCAACGTGTATATATATTTACTTTGGAGAGTAGTTGGTTGCATACCTTTCCCATGGGTATTAGCGCTATGTGAAATGCAATCAGCCTCGTGCAGGATTTGAGTCCATTTCCCACGACTCTAACCATTACATCATGCGCCTCCTTGCCTCATTGGACGCCCCATACTTCTGGCCTTGTACCACATCTAAGCTAAGCTTAGTAAAAAGCTAGGGCACCTCACGTTGTGTAATGGTTAGCAATCTAGATTTGTAGGTCATTGTTAGTGAGTTAGATTCTCATTTGACGCCCCATACTTCTAGCCTTGTGCCATCTAAGCAAAGCTTAGTAAATAATTAGTGCACCTCACGTTGTGTAATGGTTAGCAATCTAGAATTGCAGATCATTGTTAGTGAGTTCGATTCTCATTGGGCGCCCCTTACTTCTAGCCTTGTGCCATCTAAGCAAAGCTTAGTAAATAATTTTTGCACCTCACGTTGTGCAATGGTTAGCAAATTAGATTCGCAGATCATTGTTAGTGAGTTCGATTCTCATTGGGCGCCACATACTTCTAGCCTTGTGCTGCATTTTTGCAAAGCTTAGTAAATAACTATATAAAGTGTTTCAAGATTTCTGACTTCTAGTGTGTTTATCAGCTTTAGCATAAATGTCTCCTATGTTCAAAAAGAAAGTAAAAAAGGGGGGAATATTTACCAAGATAAATGGTCATTGTTTTTTTTCCTTTGAGATGTTCAGCATGTCTCTTGATCCAATTGCATTACTGACGGCATCTGTTTCTATTCTTGACAGATAACATAAAACATCAAGTAATACGATATTAAAAATACTGAAATAAATCAACGAATATCTGATAATGAGAAATAGAAAGCGCGTGTTAGTGACAGACATTTCTTTCTTTTTTTCCACAATTATGATTCAAAATCAATTCTTTTTCTACGTACAACAGAAGATAGAATAACTTCCGTTTCAAGCCTTTTAATTCATTAGCCCAATATTTCTGCCAGAGCTATATTTTACTATACACCGTAATCTCGATATTTTGTAATGAATTCCATTTTACAATGCGCCCTGTCGACTGGAACAGAAAAATGAATCGACTGAATTTCTGAAATGGGGTAAAATCCCCCCCCCCATGAAATCACCTGTTGGCCCTGGGTTGCGACCCATTTTGCTTAAAGATGAAACGTGTGGCTCTTCAGTGTGATTAATTTGAGTATGCTTGCATATATATAAAACCTCAAAAACACCCATATATATATTTACCAACTCCTCTGCACGAGCAGGATGCGACACAAGGTCAATTTTTTAAGCGGAGTTTAACAGGTTTGAATTCAGAGTTTTCCTTCTCCTAGACTGGTTACCTAGCCATGGTTAAAGAGTCGAGTCTACCCTGCTATTTACGCATAGCTGGAGGGAGAATTGGATTCATACTTTTCCCAAGAGTATTAACGCCATGTGAAATGCAAACAGCTTCGTCCAGGAATTGAACTCGGGTTGACGAGTCCATTTTCTGCTACTCTAACCATTAGACCGGGCACCTCCAAATACACCCATATACAACCTCTGCCAAAAACAAATATGGAGTCACCATTCTTAAAAAAACGTTTCCTTTATTATTGTAATCCATGACGCTCTGTCGGCTGGGGTTGTAGGTAGAAGACACAGACTGAACCTCTGCAGAGGGTTAAAAATGGAGCAACCTGTTGGCCGTGGGTAGTGACTCGTGATGCTTAAGGATGGAATCCTGGTGGCTAAGTCCATAAAATGCAACACTCCTTGACCCTTACTTAGGCTAGGCGGTTGGTCGGAGAAGCCATCTCCGGTCAAGTGGCTAGACACATCAAGCCCTAGCACCTATATGATTGTCCTAAACCTATTGCTCTTATGACAAACTCCCAACTCTTGTTATCATATAAGAGCTAGAAGGCGATGGCTGAGGGTCTTAGTGTCTTTGATATGACATTAAACTCCATTTGATAATGAATTTCCAAGTACAACTAAATCACCATTACTCTAAGTGGTAGTACCTGTTAGGGTCCCATCTATAGGTTGAATAGAAAAAATGAGTTTAAAAACGTGTTTTAAAAAATTAAGTTTTTAAAAAATCGATACCCATCAAGCATGAATAGATCAATAGCATAAAATATCCCAACAAGTGTTGACATGCCGTAAAATCAAACAAATAAATCAAACTAACCATTTTAGTGTACACCTGAAGACAGACAAAACGAGCGACAGAAAGACAGACAGAAAGATGACAAAAAGGACAGACAATGACAGAGAGAAAGAAAAAAGAGACAGACAGACAGACAGAAAAGAAAGCGACAAAGACAGTGACAGAAAGAAAGAGACTGACAGACAGAGACAGAGACAAATAGAGACAGATAGTGACAGAGACA
>CM042150.1:27416416-27431416 GCA_023376005.1 Doryteuthis pealeii | reverse complement strand
TCTTGCGCACTATTCTACATTAGTATATTGATTTTATTTGTATTTCTAAGATCAAAATAAATAAATTAACGTGATTATGAAAAATAAAAAGGTTTTGTTTACAATTGACGAACAACGGGAATTTATAAAACAAAGTTGAGTTGTCGTTAAATGTTTTCGTTTGATTTGTTATTTAATTCACTGTAAAAAAATTCAATGTATGAAAAGACATACTAATTGCATATTTAGAAAGATTTTTTTCTAACCAAATAAATATTTTAAAGATAGGAACAGAAATATGCGATTTTATGTTAAAATTTTAGTATGAAAAAACTATACTACGAATTCTAGGCTGACTGAAGCAAAATATAATTTTTTTTAACTCGCTGTAAAAAATAATTCCATCGATAAAAACTCAATCAAATTACATATTTAAAGAGATTATTTCATTCTCTTTCGAACCATATAGATATCCTAAAGAAGATTGAACCGTAAATAGGCGAGAAAAAAGAATTTGTTTTTTTGTTTTTTCTTAAAATTTAGACTGAAAAAAATCATACTTATCAGCTCGCCGAAGCCAATTTTTTTTTAGCTCGCTGTAAAAAATAATTCAATTGATAAAAACGCTTAAAAATTATTTTCTTTCCAACGATATAAATATTTTAAAGATTGGGCCAAGAATAGGTGATAAATTCCTAGCGGAACGGCTTAGATTGTGAAATTTATTCACTAAAATTACACTTCACTGCTGTAATGAATCGCTGTTACAAAAAGTCAGCCAGCGGACAATATTTTATTATCAGCAGGTGCTGCTCTACGGACAGTTCCGTAAATTGGGTGATTTTGGTGAGGGGTATTAATCATCTGCATGTGTTACAGTCAGCGTATTCTAAACCCCGCGAAGACGTTTTCAGTGCCATTTGTATAAACATTGATTTCAGGCTAAAATGAAAACCTTTGTTTTTTAAAAGGTTACAAAGTTAAGCAACGTCCATCCTGATCAAGACAGATTGGAATACTTATTTTTAAACTCTTTCAAAGAAACCTTTCTACTCCTGGGAAATCAGTCCGGCTGCTGTATAAGAAGTGAGAGAATCTATAAGTAACCGACAATTTTGGTTTAGACTTACAATTGGAATTTTCAAAATCGATACTAACTAAAAAGTAACCAACTCAGTTTTTGTCTGAAAGTTCTGATAGTGTGTAGCCCTGTCATCTGGGGCTGTAGAATGCGCCGACTGCACCTCTGCAAAGCGCGCTAATCAAAAATATAATAGGGAAAGTGTTTAGTTTGATTTGATATCTTTGTTGACATTACTTTCAGTAGATGAGATATTGCAACCGAGGTATATGAACTAGTCAACTAATTTCAGAGGGTTATTTAATGCTAAACCCATCCTTATAGAAAAACAGTAGTGGTAATATTTAACCCATAGCTGGGAGGATCAGGTGGTTCATACCTTTCCCAAGGGTATTAATCCGAAAGCGAACTAAATAGCGCCACTGGGTTTTGGCCATTGATGTTGCCGTGAAGTGAATCAATCTCTGGAACATATGTTTGTATTCAGACAAAGATGGCAGCATCATATCGGTATGTTCGTGACTGATTCATTTCACAGCAATATGGCATCGTCGATAGCAGCCTTATGTTCCTTAGAGGACCCAGATTTTGTCGAAACTTGGATTAGGTATTAACTGCGTTATTCGAACTATTGTCCTCATCTTCATTGTTATCTGTACAACGTTTCGGCCGATATGCCCTCCGGCCTTCTTCGGGTATTTCTTGTCGGACTCGGGAACCTTCTCGGACTCAGGAACCTTCTTTTCGGACTCAGGAACCTTCTTTTCGGACTCGAGAACTTTCTTGTCGTAGTCTTGAACCTTCTTGTCGTAATCGGGAGCCATCACGGAACTTTGACAATAGACCGAATAACGCAGATAATACTAATCATCGAGCTTCATCTCAAACATTCAGAGAAATACTTTGATTAGGTGTTTTGCAGCATTGGCTAGGGTGAAGAAAATAAAAGACCAGAAAGCCCCCGGAGGGGAGAACGAAATTACAGATTTATTTTTGGCTTCAACGGGATGTGAAGCCGTACAAAAAATATCAATAATGGTATACCCCAAAATACAGGAAAATTTAACATATGAAGAAATCTCAAGTATTATAAAAATGAACATACATCCAAAGAAAAAACTTAGTATTGCAGAAATAACTACGTTTCTGGAAACCAGACATCATTGTCTGAATACAAACGTATGTTCCAAAGATTGTTCACTTCACAGCAGATGTACATTTTCTCTCTGACATCAATAATTATTCTTGTCTTTTAGTCTTCATATATAAAAAAATGAAAATGATTTTTTGGGGTTAAATCGAAAAAAAAGCACCTAAATTTCACCATCACATATCAGTCCGAAAGTGAACGATTGGAGTTCAAACTTGCTTACTATGATGTCCCAGTCCAGCACGTTGCCCACTATGACACCGGAACTCTCTCGCCTTGTAGAACAGCAGGAGTACAATTTAACCCGTAGCTCGGGAATGAGGAGGTTCATGCTTTCTCAAGTGTATCAGTCCGAAAGTGAACGTAATAGGCCGACTGGAGTTGAACCTCGCTTACTACAGTCCACCACGTTAACCATTGTTGTATATTGTACAAACGGAAATAGGAATTTCCGGTTAGATTAAACAAAGAAAAGACGAAAAAATGACAAAGGGTTTTTTTTCCCGGTAAAAGCGAACAAAGAAGTTAAAAACGGAAGAGAGGGCTTCCGGTCAAAGAAGCAGGGAGAAGATAAAGAAATATATAACAAATGTCCGTTATCAGAACAAAAGATAAAGATGCGGAGGCGTATCTATCAATATAAAGGCGAGAAGATTCGAGCCGACACACAGAGACGCCAGCCAACAACCAAAAAGAACACTTCACGTCTCCCGTCAGCAAACACCCCTCAGGCACTCATTGGGAACACTGTGCTCTTCGCCAGCCAACGGCATTTTCATTGTGAATCTCTACGCCTTTACTACCCACACACCGAAGAAAATAAAGAAGGGTCCTATTTTTGTATATACGTATCTGTTGTTTATTGAAGTCAAGTAGTCGGTAGTAGCCGACTACTACATACTCGCTACCTGACCATATATACCCGCAACGTATACAGATACATGATTTAGCAGCGTGAGTTTGAGGAAGCCGCTATATAACATATAGAATTTGATGCCAGTATATAACACCATTACACTATAAGGATTCCCGTACCTTGAAGTGAAAAAGTAGTGGTATTTAACCTATAGCTGGGGATAAGGGGGTTCATGCCTTTCCCAAGTGTATCAGTCCGAAAGTGAACGTAACAGCGCGACAACATTTCTAACCGGCTTAATATAATGTCGCAGTCCGGCACGTTTCTCACTTCACCACGAGGACTCTCTCACTTTGTAAAAGAACAACATTATCACTATTTAACTCATAACTGGTAGGATGAGGGGGTTTATAATTCTCACAAGGGTATGACTCCGAAATCAAACCCACTTCATGGGGTGGAGACCAACTTTAAGGAAGTCTAGAAAGGAACAAGTCATTGTGGCCCGATTACACATTGGTCATACAAGACTAACGCACTCCTATATACTCAAACAAGAACAACAACCACAATGTGAACATGTCAAACACCTTTGACTGTCAAACACTTATTCATGGAATGCCGGTTTTTTGCTCACATCAGAAACCGTTATTTTAAAGCAAACAATATGAGGATCTATTTGGAAATGTCAACTTTTTTAGGGAAATAAAATTATACCATAGAATATAGACATGAAACTAATCAATACCATACACCATAATCCCAATAATTCTAACACATTGTTAAAACCAATTACTAAAAAGTATATATAATATAAATACACGATATGTATTACTTCTAACCGTTAGGCATGACATAACCCCAAAGGGGTTGATATGCCGTGAAAACCATAAACCAACAAACCGAAATTGAACATAATAGTTGGACTGGAGGTCGAACTCGTTTACTACTGTGTTGCAGTCAAACACGTTAGTCACTGTGCCACATGGACGTCTTGTGGAAGAACTTGATGTTTTTTTAATGCGAAAGCCATTCTTGATGAACTGCAGTAGTACTATTTAATCTATATCTGGGGGATGAGGAGGTTCATGCCTTTCCCAAGTGTGTGAGTCCAAAAGTGAACGTAATAACGTGACTGGAACTCAAACTCGCTTATACGATGTCGCAGTCTAACGCATTAGCCACCACATCACAAGGACTTGCCCTAAGATGGAAAGGGAGTTAAATCGAACTCAACGGACCTAAATTCCACCATCATATGTCGACCCGCCGAAAGAAAAAAAACACACCAAAAATCAGGAAATTAACCGAATTTAATGAAATGTTCAGTGCTGATATATTAATGAATAAAAGATATAAGGCACCAGTTATTTTATTTTAAAAAATGTATATTTTTCACGTCAGTTAACTTTGAACCACGCATCTTTGAGGGTAACACAGATTCTGAGAAATACGTTATTCAAAGTTGACTGACCTGAAGAAAATGTAAAAGTTTTTAATTAAATTAATTCGCTACTGATGAATATTAATTTTGTAAACCTTTTATACACACGCACGCACACACACACACACACACAAAACAAACAAACAGGCACATTCACAAACATACACACAAACACGCCAAAACTTAACTTTGAACCACGTATCTTTGAGGCGTCACTCAGATTCTTAAAGATACGTGGTTCAAAGTTAACTGACCTGAAAAAATGTTAAAGTTTTTAAATAAAATAACTGGTGCATTATATCTTTTATTCACTAATATATTAACACTGAATATTTCATTAAATTCGGTTAATTCTGTAAGGTTCAAAGTCATAATTGAACATACAACTCCGACACATTTCTGCGACAAAACATTTTATATAATACAACACATGAATAAACAAGATACATAAACAATAGAAGATGGAATAGAAGAGTGTACATAAACATACATACATAAAAGTCACGGACAAGATAATATTAAAGTACACATAATATAAAGGTACAGACATGAGACTAAGAATAGTCCATGCTGTATAAATCATTTACAGTGACTAGTAGCCGGCGTTGAAGGCCGAAGCCCCAACGAGAAGGGAATGACAATTGTCTAACCCATGAGGGTACCTACGAGGAGAGGTAGAAAAGAGGAAGCGAAGTTTAAACCAGGCGCTTAAATACCAGAGGTCCCCCAGTGGGAACAAACAGCAACATCGCGGGAAGATAACTCTTCCTGGCAAAGGGAAGATAATCCCCCACAATTCCATGAATTTTGGTATTTTTGTTTCTTTCGAGGGGGGCATATGATGGTGGAATTTAGGGTCCTTTAAGTTTGATTTAACCGGAAAGGGTTAAGAGAGCTTCAGAGTATTGACATGATTTACCTATTACGCTCGGATAAGTTATAATGTAGTCTCCACTGATCACCAGACACAATCATCCGAGTCTCCTCTTAGGAATAATAATTAAGCATTGAATTCGATCGTGCCTGTACGCCACGTGACATCGGCCGTCAGTTAGGTTCAATTAGCACGTGCTTCGGTGTTCGGAACAACTTTATAGCTAATCAGCTCTGGCACTATTCACCCACCCCACCCACCCAGCAGCAGCGCAAATGTGAAGGAAAGTGTAGAGAAAGACGCAGGCAGTGAAACATTTCTTCGTTTTACCGCTCGCCTGGAGACATCAGTCAGTCTAGACTCAATTAAAAAACTTAACCCTTTTGCGGGCAGGGTGACAGTTTTATTATTCTGTAGCTCAATGTAAGGCGTTTTTCTACTGCTGCTCGTTGATCGATTAAACGTTAAATTTCATTCATTTTTTTTTTTAGTTTTAATGAATTTTGATTCAGTGGGATGGGTTTAAAAACGCATTAAAAATGCGTGGGCCATACCTACAACATAGTTAACTCCCTCTCCACTCACACTCACTCATACACAGACAGTATGTATCTCTCTCTCTCTCTCTCTCTCTCTCTCTCTCTCTCTCTCTCTCGTTTATTGTTGTTTATAGAAAAATAAGGTCTCATGTAAGATCAAAGAGTACATTGCAAATTCTTATGTCATAGATTTCCCATCATATAAACATACCTACAACATTGTTAACCCCCCTCTCTCTCTCTCTCTCTCTCTCTCTCTCTCTCTCTCTCTCTATCTATCTATCTATCTATCTCTCTCTCTCTCTATATATATATATATATATATATATATCACACACTGACACTTACATGCACACACACACACACACTCTCTATCTCTCCCTCTCTCTCCCTCTCTCTCTCTCTCTACATGTATCTCTCTCTCATACACACACTCATACACATGTGTTCTCTCTCTCTCCCTCTCCCTCTCTCTCTCTCTCTCTCTCTCACACACACACACTAGGGCGCAGTTTAATGTCATATTCCAGGACACTTAGACCCTCAGCCACTGCCTTCTAGCATATATATGATGAAAAGGGTTTGAGGCTTGCTATAAGAGTACTACGGTCGGGACAATCGTATGGGTGCTAGGGATTGACGTGATCAGCCGATTGATCGGGCGCCTGTGGGGGAGGGCTGCATGTCATGGACTGCCAGCCATCAGGAGTCTATCCTTAAGCATCACGGGTCACCACCCACGGTCTTACAGGAGGCCCCATTGGGGGTATTTTACCCTTTGCAGAGGTGCAGTGTTATAACTTAATTGCTTGTTGTAAAACTATAGAAAATATGCACATTTTTTTACATGAGGACTGAATAAAACCCACATATAAATCGACTATTCAAATAATATTTCGCCTCGGTCTTTTTGCGGAGCTTTTTCGAATCTATTCTCAGAATAAATTCGAAAAAGCTTCGTAAAATACCGAGGCGAAATATCATTTGAATTTAGTTGTTGTGTTGTTTGATCCGCATTTTCCTCCCATATTTTCAACCACATTTTGTTGGATTTACCCAATATTTTACTCCTCATGTATTTATACGTAAGTTATATAAACAATAATAGAAATATTTAGAATTGAATAGTTTTTCGAGATTCGTAATTGTAAAGCTGCAATACTTTCAAGTACCAGCCCTTAAATATAGTCAACCATTATGTTTTTGAAAATTCCATTATCGAGGTCACAAAAGCAAACTTTGAAGAATAAAAATGTCTTTTCCATTTACTTTTGGCATAAGCAATTAGGAACTAACGCTTTCTGTCCAAGAACAGGAAAAAATATAACATTTGTTACGTTGTGCTAAACAAAGATGTCGACCATTTAAAGAGAAAGACGCTTTGTTCTACATTATTTTTTTCACTTTTCCTCATCTATCGTTTCTTTATTTGTTTTAGAAATTTTCCTTTCTCTCTCTCTCTCTCTCTCTCTCTCTCTCTCTCTCTCTCTCTCTCTCTCTCTCTATTTTTTTGGGGGGAAGTCCCGGTTGTGTAGTGGCTAACCTGCAAGACTGCGATATTTTAGTAAGCCAGTTTAAACTCCAGTCACGCTATTACGTTGATTTTGGAACTAGTACTCTTGGGAAAGGTATGAACTCCCTTATCTCCTCAGCAATGGATTAAATAGTACCGCAACTGTTCTTCTGCAAGGATGCGTTTGACCTAAAATAACCCACGAAGGTTGATGTGCCATTAAACAAAAAAATTCTCTATTATTGTTATAGGGAGACAAAATAGAATTGTCCCCCTTTTTACATTGAACGAGTAGCTTTCATTCGTCACGTGTCTATTTTGGTCACGTGTCCATTTTGGTCACGTGTCCATTTTGGTCACGTGACAAGGCGAACCCAAAAATCCTCCTCTTTTGGCGTTGGAAGCGACAGCCGTTGCCTTTTCGCGTCCTCAGCAGCAACGCCCACGATGCCTGTCTTTGTTCCCAGGCCTACAGAAAAATAGTAAGTGATTTCCACCCCCTTTGTTGTTTAAATCTTTCTTCGTGTTCCTCAAACACCTTGTTTCTCTTTTGATGTTTGGGACGGGAAATTGGTTCCCTCTTTTTATGATTTATAATTAAATTTTATATTGTTTTAATTGACTTGTCTTTATCCCTACCGAATATTCAGTGTCCGGTTACTCTCTTTTGGATAACCTAATATGAGTTTGTGTATTAGCTACTAGTTACTACACCACACATTCTTATATTGTATACTCTCCTTTTTATTGTTCATAGTATCTTAATTTAAGTTAAGATTGTCTCTCTTAGTCGCATAGGGGATCTCCTTAAGCATCACGGGTCACTACCTACAGCCAACAGTTAGCCCCATTGTGGGTTTTACCCCCCTCCCTGCTGAGGTGCAGTCGATGTATTCTAAAGCCCCACCTGACAGGGCTGGGTCCTACCTATAAACAGGTGACAACATGCAACAATCGCATGTCAATCCCATCATGCAATAGTTCCAATCCCTTTTCGTTTGTTTTGTTGTTTTTTTTTTCTTTTTTTTTCGATTATTTTATTTCATTTTTCTATTTTTTTATTCTTATTTTTATCTATTTCTTTCTTTCTTTATTTATTTATTTGCTTATTGTGTTCTGCTCGCCTCTTTTAACGCCTTCCATGCTACTATCCGACATCCTATTAAAATACTTCCTCTTTCACTTAAAGGTTTAAATGGATGGAATTTAAATGCAAATGTAACGAATAGAATGAAAACGGGACAAGAGATATTTAGTTGACATTTTGTCGACAGCAATGGCTTTAATTCCGTTTGCATTTTTTTCTTTTCATTTTGCTTTTATTTTATTTTATTCTTATTTCTTCTTTTTCCTATTCTTTCTTTTCTCTTAATTTTCTGATTTTTTCATATTCAAAATACTTCCTTTATTTTCTTTTTTTTTTCATTTGGCGGGGGGTTACGCTTTTTTCGCTTCTGTTCTTTTTTATTAGGCTATTATCTAAGATAAATAGAGATAGAGATAGAGATAGATAGATAGATAGAGAGAGAGAGAGAGAGAGAGAAAAGAAAGAAGAAAGAGAGAGAGAGAGAGAGATGCTGATAGTGTTCGGTATCAATGTCTATAATTCTGTCGGTATTTTTTTTCTTCTATTTTTATTAAGCTATTATATAAGAAAAATAAAAATAGATACATAGATAGATAGATAGATAGATAGATAGATAGATAGATAGATAATGTTAATATTTTGTCGGCATCAATGTGAATAATTCTGTCTGCATTTATTTTCGCTTTCTTTTTCTCTTTTCTTCATTCTTTCATTCCTGTCACACTCAATACACTACTTTTTTCTTTTTTTTCTTTTTCTTTTCTTTTTTTCTTTTTTCTTTTTTTTATTTTCATTTTGTTTTTAGGGGTGGCATATGTTTTCGCTTCCAACCTATTCATATTTGAGAAATGGAGTACGCAAGCGGGAGAGAGAGAGAGCGTGAGAGAGAGAGAGAGAGAGAGAGAGAAAGAAAGAAAGAAAATGAGAGATAGAGAAGTTGTTTTCATTATTATTATTATTATTATTATTATTATTATTATTATTATTATTATTATTATTATTTATTTATTTATTTATTATTTATTCTTTTTGTTTATTTTATTTTATTTATTTATTTAATTTTTATTTATTTATTTATTTTTCATATTTCCAAATTTGATTATTTTATTGACATCCTTTCGGCTAGTTATTTATTTTATGCTTCCTAGAAAGAAAGGAAAAGGGTCTGTAGCATGTCAAAAGCGTGACAATCTCCTCCACAAGAAATTCTAAACAATTCTTCCCACACCGAGATGGCAAATTTCCTTTTTTTTTAATATTCTATCAACTCCTCCTTCTCCTCCTCCTCCTCCTCATCCTCTCCTCTCCATCTCCTCCTCCTCCTCGAAAATATGTTCCAAGTAGTGCGTAAAAAAAAAGAAGGATTTTACTTCGAAGAAAGACTGAAGTTTAGAATCAGTTCACTGAAGGTCACATGACATAATTCAATTTCTTGAGTGGCGAATTCCTGCAGTTAGAGAAATGCTATTTTATCCATGTTAATTTCCCCGGTGGTTCACCTTGTATTGTTTTTTTTTTTTTTTTTCTTTTTTTTTTTCTTTTTTTTTTTGTTCTTTTTTTTTTTTTCGCTTTAGTTTTTTCTTTATTTTTTTTATTTATTTTATTTTTTGTTTGGGTTCTGTTTTTTATTTTTACTTGCTTTTTAGTTTTGGGTTTTTTTTTTTTGGTGGGGGCGTCTGTAGCCTCTCTTCCATTTTTATTAGGTTATTATCTAATAGAAATGTCGAGGAGTAAAGAGCGAAGAAAGGAAGAGACAGTTTAGAATCGAGGAGTAACTTCCATCAAATCGATTCCTGAAGAGCAAACGATGATGACTGATAAAATAAAAGTTATGCAATTTCAATTTTTTTACAACTTGTCATCGAAGTTTATTGACAACACGTGAACAGCTCTATTATTGCATTTGCACGCATGTGCGTGCTCACACCGGATATCCGATGGTTGCTAAGGGAGATCACACAGCAGAACCTCCCTCATGTCCCCAATATATCCTCTGTTACGGCACAGATCTCCAGTATCCTCGAAGTGCATTTGTATTCTATGAAAACACACCACACACATGCGCACACACACACACACACACACACACACATATATATATATATATATATATATATATATATATATATAGTTAGTTAGAATAGCGGAGACACAGAGTTAACAACACTTGGTTAACAGTCAGTTTTGGGGGGAGGATCCTCAGACTAAGTTGTTAGAGGGGTTGGGTAAATACATTATAGTCTCATTAGTAGAAGTTTCATATGTTTTCTGTCAACTCACGCATGAGCAAGACCATTTCCTGTATAGAAGGGGGGGATAGAGGGGGGAAATAGATATTTGAGTCCACAAGTTCCTGCTGAGGTGGGGACTAAAAAGAAGCGAGTTCACCGTCTTCTCGCAGGCCAAACTTTCTTTTGGACAACACAGTCTTCGTCTTCGACCAGCAGCTGAAATCCGTCGTCGTCGTCGTCGTCAAAATAATTTTTTCTGACTGCCGTCTCACGTAAGCCGAATGCTTCACCGCTTGTTACCACACGCTCCACTCGCTTTGGTTATTTATGGGCATATTACCCAAACATCCGCGCACATCAGTCAAACCTAGCGTCCGTCCAGTGCCTAAATCGCATTTGTTTTTGCATGCGGGAGGACGCGGGTTCGATCCCGGTAGGCAAAACCATGTCTTGCTCTTTTTCTTTCTCGTTCTCCGTCATATCCTGTTTGTTTGTTTTTTGTTTTTTATTGTTTTTTTTATTATTATTTGCAAGCAGCCAAGAGGCTGAGAGCACAAAGATAGATCTTTAGTACACTGAGACTTCTGAAGAATCTGCTTCATAGTAGACATACACAAGTGCTGGTAGCACTTGGCACTTTATCCTTTTGTTTTCGAAGGTGACTCACTAGACCAGTTCTGGATATACGCACTCTTACATATAAACTACAAGTTGGAACTTCTCCACTTTAGATGTTGATAGACTCAAATTCACCCTTTCTAACATCCCGTTTCGATTGTTGGACTCAAATATTTTCAGAGACGGTGGCTTTCTTGCCAGGTTCGTTAGAATCTAGTTTCTTGGGTAAATACATAATTGTCTCATAACAGAAATCTTTATGTATCAACTAGGATACAAGCATCAGATGGAACTTCTTGAGAATTTAATTTATATCATTTAGTTTATATATATATATATATATATATAATATATATATATATCTTATTATAATGGAGATGTGTGTTTTTCTGTCTGTAACCGAAACTATATTACTAATCGAGTCACAATTAACATAGTTATTTACATCACATTCTTCATGATTTTATCTATATTTAAAATTGTCTCACCTTTTTATTAGTGTGTGTACGGGTCAAAGTCCCCAGGTGAAATTGCGTCGTAGCCCTGCCCCTTTAAAGAATCGACGCCGTTAATTATATCAATGGTACTGTTGACCATATCAACATACTAATAACATGCTATTGTATTTATATATAAAAAAATAGCGGTTTGCAGTGTGAACGGGAAGGCTAATTTGCATATTGATATTAAAAATGTGATTTTATTAAATATGGGCTTAGTATTATTATTTCTAACTGTTTGGTTTTATTTTAATGAATATAAGCAAAAATCTCTCCAATGAATCTTAAATGAAATCCATTAACAAGAAAAAATAAGTAATTTTATTCTTTATTTCCTAATTTAACTAAATAGTTAAATAAGTAAATTTCAGCAATGAAAGACAGCTGTGATGGAAGAGTAAGTTTCATTTCTATTTTTCTATTATACCCCTACTCTGTTTCAAATCTTTTTATCTGCATTCTTATTAGACTTTCTAATTTAATACGATATTTTAGTACATTAAAACTTAAATACTTGCACCCGGAGGGTGCATATATTTTGCTAGTATATGTAATATATCAAGAAAAATGAAAAAACACAGGTTTAAATGGGTTAAGTGGTGAGTTTATTGGCCGATGCTGCAGTGTTTCGATCTATTAAATAGATCATCTTCAGGGCATAATACTCACACCTTAAAATAGATCATCTTCAGGGCATAATACTCACACCTTAAAATAGAATAGTTGATGTCATATTTCAAAACCGTCTCCTTTTTTCAAACTTCAGAAAAATTTTTAAAAGACTGAATAAGAAGGATTACCACTCACTTTTTCTCATCATTCTGTGATATATAATTTCTTATCTTATGCCCTGAAGATGATCAATTTAATAGATCGAAACACTGCAGCGTCGGCCAATAAACTCACCACTTAACCCATTTAAACCTGTGTTTTTTCATTTTTCTTGATATATTACATACCGTCGGATTTACTTCCTCTCTTCACATATATATATATATATATATATATATATATATATAAGAATATATTACATTCTAACCAGAAGACCAGGATAAAACTAAATGATATAAATTAAATTCTCAAGAAGTCGTTTTTTGTTTTTTATTGTTTTTTTTTTAGAGATTTCTCGGTGGCAGCAGGCCCTCTGTAGAGAACTGTTCATGTCTGAAGTCACCCTGGCACAACGCCATGAAGCTAGGAGATCCGGAAGAAAGCAGCGGCAACATAGCACCGGCACATCAATATCTTTAGAGACAGCCTTCACGTTCGACATCTATGGTCGAGAATGTTTTTCTAAAATTGGACTTTACAGTCACAAGAGGCGCTGTAACTTCAGGGGCATAAAAAACTATATTATAGTCTTCCGAGATTGAAATGCCAATATATATTTCTATATATATACATATTTACCCACCCCTCTGCACGAGCAGGGTAACGTACGACTCTAACCATTACGTCACGTACCACTCTCTCTCTCTCTCTCTCTCTCTCTCTCTCTCTCTCTCTCTCTCTCTCTCTTATATATATATATAATATATATATATATATATATATATATATATAATAATGCTTAACAAGCTGGATTCTTACTAGATGCCCAATAGTTGCAACCTTGTGTCGCATCCTACCCGTGGCGAACGGGGATTTGTAAATACCTAATTTTCCCAAGAGTATTATTGCTATGCAAAATGCAACCAGTCTTATCCACGATTTGAACTCGTGTCGCCCGACTGACCAGGAGTGATAGTACCAGGAAACCTAGGAAATAGCCTGTACGCGACCTTTTTTTTTAATTAGTGAAAGATCACCAATTATGACTGAGCCTATTTTAGTAGTGACTATTCCAAGCGGAGTTTTACTTCTCCTAGACGGATTGCCTAACCAAGGTTAAAGAACCCAGTTCGGCCTACTATTTACCCATAGCTGGAGGGAGAAGAGTTGGATTCATACCTTTCCCAATGGTATTAGCTCTATGTGAACTGTAACTACGTCCAGGATTTAAACTTGGGTCGACGTGTCCATTTCCTACGACTCTAAGCATTACACCATGGCCTCCAATCTTCGAACAAATATCTGGATGAAACTTTCTGCAAAACTTCCAAGAAAACTTAGTTTATGTAAACCAACACCTGAGGGAGGCCGTAGCGTGCAGCAACCGCCGTGATATTGTGAAGCAATAAAGAAGAGACTGTTCTTATCTAATCACTGTATAAATATTTCAGCTTCGTGGGGCGTTTGTTATCATCACATATTCATGGCCTACCAAAACCAGAAGCGGTGCCTGAAAATAGATGGGTATATTTCCCGACAACAGAAATGAAAGGAAAACAGCGAAGAGAAATTATTTTCCAAAACCAATTATCGTCCTGTCAACCAGGGCCTCGAGATTATTAATTCAAAACATGACAGTTTTGTTTTTGTTTTTGTTTTTTTTTGTTTTTTTATCTCTCTTTTTTTTTTAGTTCAGTTTCTTCTCAGAAGAAATCAACTACGTTTTGTCTTCACCAACAATAATGGGGCAGTGGAAAAAAAGACAGGAGAAAAAGACAGAAAAAACTGGATTCACTTAAGACTGGAACAATTCCCATTTTCTTCGAATTTACTTTGCTCATTTTCGGTTGATGCAATTCCCTCCACAATCCAAGAAAACAAATAGTTCTTGTAATTGAACACGTTTATTGGTTGTTATTTTTTTTTTCTTTGTTTCTTTGGTTATTTTTTTTTTGTTTTTTTTTAATTTGTTTACATAGATTTTTTTGGTCTATTTTTGCTTTTCTCTGAATTTCTAGATGTATTTCTGGATCGTATACATTTTCGGAAAAGACAAACAATTGAATTGTTGTTTTGTTTGATTTGATTTTTTTAAAGATACACTTGAATATTTCTATTAATAAGACTCAGATTAAAACCAATAATTACTTGGCTTTCCAATTTGACGAAGAAAAATATGACAATATAGAAAACATTTTTAAAGAAAACAGAAACGAATTTATCTTCGTTGTAATGATTTGCATGTGTTTTGTCTCTTTCACTTGATTTAAGATTTATTCAAACGTAATTATATTCAATAAGTATCGTTATAGAAAAAGTATAGACAGTGGTACCGTGACTTACGAGTTTAATTCATT
>CM042150.1:27403916-27411416 GCA_023376005.1 Doryteuthis pealeii | reverse complement strand
TAAATACAGTTTTAAACTTGGTACTTATTTTGTACAATTTGTATTCTGAAAAGAATTAAGGAATGGAACTTTTTTTTTTCAGAATACAAGGTGTGTCAAAAAAGTACAAAAAATGTTAATACTTTTTTGTCACATTTTGTATATATATATATATATATATATATATATATATATATATATATATATATAATCTTTCTGTTTGTTTTGTTTTATTATTTTATGTATTGCGCAGTATTCTGAGAGAGGGAATCTATTACTCAGATGAAAGCCGTCGGCTATTTCCTGAACAGAGAGGATGTTGCAAACGAACTAGAGGAACAAATGATCTATTATATATAGCCTAACACATTCTAAACAAGGTTAACATAATGATGAATAATGTATCTATAGCATGGATAGACTAAAAAAAGACATATGGCATGATCACACTGAGATAGATGATAGAATATTTGAAAATGTTTTAAAATTTCAGAGTAAGTTGTAAAATTTTTCATGAGAGATAAGACAAACTGAAGAGTAGAAGTAGCTGATGAAGAATAAATCCTTGCAGAGATTTTTTTTTTAAATACACAATAGAATAACAACAGCACATGTGGTGAGAGAGATGAAACAGTTAATCGCATCATAAGCGAATGCAGAAAACCAGCTCAAAAGGAATACAATGTTAAGCATGATTGGGTGGGAATTGTCATCCACGGGTAAATGTGCAAGAAAGTAAGGTTTGACCATGATGACCATTGGTATATCCACAAATCCGAATATGTCCTAAAAAAGGAGACGCTTAAAATTCTAAGGCTATTTTGAAAAAAATTAGTGAAGTGAATTTGCATATATATATATATATATATATATATATATATATATATATATATATATATATAAGTCGATACACGTGTCTGTTGATGACCCTATATGCTCCCCATCCCCTAGGGTTGAGCAGTCTGGGGGGGATCTCGCTGACGGCCGCCAACTCAAGCGTAAACGCAACGCTCTTCTATATAAGGAATGGGGCACTCTGTGACGGCCTTTACACACAAAGCTATGTGTGTATTAAAACACTTAAAATCCCCTTCCCATTCTGTAAGTGAATCCTAATGGTTAAGGTGCCAGACTGACACCCAACCGATTGGATTTCAATTCCGGCTGTAGGTAGCTTACAAAATGTCAAGCCACACTGAAGAGACTTGATAAGTCAAAACACGTGTCTGTAGATGACCATATATATATATATATATATATATATATATATATATATATATATTATTCTAAACACCAGCAGTATAAAAAATCCCGGCTCTATAATTTGTAATTACACATTACAAATCTTTGCCTAGAAAAAGAAATACATAAAAAAGACCAAATCATGTCCTTTCGTTTTTTTATAATTAAAAGGGAATGGTCCATTATTTAGCTGTGGTGACAATACTCATAAGAAATAAGAATTCGGTGGATAAGCGACATCAAATGAGGATTTACTTTTGGACGGTCTCATTTTTAACCAGAGGGTGTTGCAAGATAACTGTCGGAAGATTAAGGAACAATAGCTTTAAGAAAGTCTAGAAAGGAACAAGTCGTTGTGTCCAGATTACGCATTGGTCCCACAAGACTAACGCACTCCTATATACTCAAACAAAAACAACAACCACAGTGTGAAACATGTCAAACACCTTTGACTGTTAAACACTTATTCGTGGAATGCAGGTTTTTTGCTCACATCACAAATGCAAACAATATGAAAGATCTATTTGAAAATATCAACATGGAGGACATTCTGTCCTTTTTGAGGGAAATAAAATTATACCATAGAATATAGACATGAACTTACTCAATGCCATACAACATGATCCCCAATGGTGCTGACACATTTTTAAAACCAATTACTAAAAAGGTATAAGCGTAAATATACAACATATATTATTTCCTAACCGTTAGGCATGATATAACCCCAGAGGGGTTGATACGCCGTTAAAATCAATCAACCTACCAAACAACCGTTGGAAAGCTGCTTGAAATCAGAACTATTTCCGAATGTGTCAGTCTTAATGCAATATCTTATTCCACGAGTGTGTGTTAGTTCGTAAATTAAGGAACAGCTGGCATGAGAACTTAGAACGTGGGGTTAAATGTTTTATTGGCTGTAGCCTTATATTGTGAGCAACCTGCATCTAGAGATAATAAAATAAGAAACAAGTAAACGCGATTAACGGATAAAAGCGATTAACAGATAAGGCCCTTATTTTCAGCCCTTGCAGATTATCGATTATCTTCGCAATGTTCTCAACTTACATCCTTTTAAATCCAATACTCTAATGGTGAAGTTCCAATTCTGGATCTCTTGGAAGTGTGGAGTACCCCTTCAACGCTATTAATCCCAGGTCCATCCTAGCCCGGAGTGTTGGCCGTGTTGGTCGTGGCTGGCAACTCGTGGTGCTTAAGGATGGAACTGGTGGCTAAGTAGTCCATGATATGCAACACTCTACTTCGGCCCTTACTTAGACTAGAAGGGCGGTCAGAGAGACACCTATCAAATAATTGGCTGGCCATGTCAAGTTCGAGCACCTATACGATTTCCCGACCCTATTGGCATGCCTTCAATCTTTCTTTATCATATATGTAATAGAAGGTGATGGTTGAGGGTCTTAGTGTCCTGGATATCAGGTTAAACTTTATCTAATGGTGAAGTTCCAATCCTGGAGCTCTGGAGAATGTGGAGTATTCCTTCATCGCCATTACTTCCAGTGCCACCCTGACCCCGAATGGTAGTACCTGTTAGGGTCCTATCTATTTGTTAAATGGAAAAAAAGTGAGATTAAAAAATGTGTTTAAAAGAATTGAGTTTTAAAATTTTTTGAAATTCAGTACACGTTGTTGGGTTCAAAGTAATAGCATCGATTATAATTGTTGGTTGAACAAAACAACTCCGACCAAGAGTGTGAAATGTAACAATGGACTTTGATATAAGCACATGGAGAAACATTTAATCCATAAAATACATATAATGTATTTCCCATTGAAGTCGGATGTCGGGAATTTATTACCAACTCAACCTCGGCATTTTTGTCTAGACTTGGACTTTCTCCACCAGACAAGAGGAAATACTTAAAAAACATTCAGCAGAAAGCTCTAACCGCATCAGCGTGGATATGGCAGTCCTATATTGTGGCATAAAACCGACAAAGTCTGGTGGTATCGTGAGATATTGCTGGGGCGCTCTGGGTTAGTGGCAATGATGCTTCGGCCCCAAAACCATGCCTGAACCCAGAGTCATCCTCTGATGAAGGCTTTGTTGGTTGCAATACTACTGTGTAAATAGCAGTCATTGTATGAACATTATTTACATGTGAGAAGATACATAGTAGATAATATACGTACATAGAAAAGGGATAAGATATAAAAGTTATGGAGAGTTATGGAGAGTCCATAGGCTAAAGTCACTTACTAGTGGGTGTGTGTTGGGGTGAAGCCCCCACACAAGGAGGGTGTAGACATAGACGTCTAACTCATTGTTGTCAAGTCCCGGGGAAGAAAGAGAGTTCGAATCTGGCGCTTGCCTGCATAAATAACTGTAAAAAGTTTTCCAACTGGAGTCTGTTCAAATGACACCAGTAATCACTTTCGTTTCTGCAAACTTCTCTACTAACTGAGCGATTCTTTGCCGTTTACGTCGGGGGAATTGGTCATGCCCATTACAATAGCAAAACATCTGGAGGTGAAAGTGTAACGGAGAACGAGAAAGAAAAAAGAGCAAGACATTGTCTTGCCTGCCGGAATCGAACTCGCGTCCTCCCGCATGCAAAAACACATGCGATTTGAGCACTGGATGGACGCGAGGTTCGACTGATGTGCCCGGATGTTTGGGTAAATATGTCCATAAATAACAAGTGGGTCGAGCGCTTGGCAGTCTGCAGCAGCAGAAGCAGTCGACGAGCTTTGCGAACGACCCAGTAATGAAATGGATTTTAGTCCAACAGAAACAAAACTAAATAGGAAATGCGATTTTGAACTGTCAAAGATTATTTCGACTACGACGACGGATTTTCCAACTGCTAGACGAAGACGAAGAATGTGTAGACCAATAGAAAGTCTGGCTTCTGAGAAGACAGTGAACACGCTTGTTTTTGGTCACCCCTCAGCAGGAACTTCTTGATTCGAATATCTATTTCCCCCCTTCTATAGAAAGCTAGAAACAAGAGGGGAGATAACTCTTCCAGCCAAAGGGAAGACAATCCAACAACATCAATAATGAATAAAACAAAATGACTTCGGTATAATATAACCCAACAAGGGTTGATATGCCGTAAAATCCAACCAAATAACATACCTAAATCCAACACTTTGGCCTATGTGAAATTGGTTCTTATACTTAAGTATCTGTATATCGAAACGATTAGATCTTATCTAAAATCTCAGCGATGTCGATGAGTCTTAGAATACGTTGACTGCATCCTGTGAAGAGGGGGAGGACCTCCATCTCATCAAAAAAAGGATGTCTTGTTTATCCAACCGTTTGCAACGGGTAGGATGTGACACAAGTAAGGGTGCATCCAGCGATGATCGAACTCGCTATGCAGTAGTAATAGATATACAAGATTAGCTTCCTAACCATTACACTGGCCTTAATTTACAGTAAAGTATAACACAACACAAGCCTTATTTAACCTACAGTTCAAATACTTTTAGCTCACTCTACAAACACACACACACACAAACACACACACACACACACACACAATATATATATATATATATATATATATATATATATATGATTGGCATCCTTCCGTCTACTAAAGACGATAGCGTAGTGTCGAATTTCCCCCCCCTTTAATCTGCAGCTGTGTGAATGGCTGAAAAGTCTACCTCTTGAAAGACAATCACTGTAAGCAAACATTGATACCTGCTGGAGTTGCTCTTTTTCACTCCTTTACGTTCCTTGTTTGACAAAGAGTCACTAGGTCGCACGGTCGTCTGCACAAGCCTCCCATATATATATATATATTATATATATATATATATGTGTGTGTGTGTGTGTGTGTGTGTGTGTATGTGGCATCATATAAATATATTATATACATATATGTAGTCATCCATAAAGACCGTGTTTCGACGTATCAAATCGCTTCAGTGTGGTTAGACATTTACTGGCTACCTCCAACCGAATGATTCATCATCATCAGTCAGGTTTCCTAACCAGTCGGCTATCACCACCTACAAACAGGGAAGGTGGTTTAATTGCTAAATGCACTCATCTGTATATATGTAAAGACCGACAGAGAGTGCTCCACCCGTTATATATATATATATATATATATATATATATATATATATATATATATATATATTAAGAGCGAAAAAGCGTATACATTGTAAAATATTGAATTTCTGAAAAAGAAAAGCTAGGGAACCCTTATGTCTTAATTTTTTATTTTATTTTTTTTTTTTTTTCGGTCAATCTCTTTAGAGAAATTCACTTGACAAATGTTGAAGGACGTACAAATTGGATAATAACGAACGATTCAAAGGGATTATGAGATGATATATATATATATATATATATATAATATATATATATATATATATGAGGCATCAAATAAGGATCGAACTCGTTATTCAGTCATAATCGATCTCCAAGATTAGCTTGATAACCTTTACACCACGATGGGAAGCCTTACCTTTTCCAATAGTATTTGTGCTATGAAAAATGCGTGCAGCTTCGTCTAGGATTCGAACTCTGATTGCGGAGTTCACTTCCAACGATGATAACCGTTACGGGACCAGTTATTTTTTTTTACGCTGCACCAATTCGCCAACCTTTTATTAGAAGGCAGAGATATCAATCAATGTCGCAATGAAAACGCGAGTTTGGAATGTTCAGGCATTTGTCTCCAAGAAAATAATTTATCTGCATGATATCGGCGTCAACCAAGTCACTGGTCGAGGTGGTGTCACGCGGGTCGTTGGCCGGAGCGGTACCAATCAAATGTGCCCACTGCGTCGATGCGTTTAGCTGAAAATCACCACTACCCGCCTCAAGGATGAAACAGCGCCATTCCTTTATTACACGTCTCGCTTATCTGGTTTTCATCTCCTGTTTGGTCCCAGTATTGAAAGTGAGGACAAAAAAAAATCGAAAGGATAAGCAAAGTTGGTGGCGCCAGGCAAAGTAACCAAGTCAACTGCTCGTTTCTTTCTTTTGTCAATAGAGAGAATTTTGTTGTGACAAACTGAACCCGACTTTATCGGCATCTATCAATCAGTTACTATTCATTATGTGAGTAGAAAGGTTGCAAGTGATATCCTTTATATATATATATATATATATTAAATTTTTACTTGAAGGCACTTACAACGCATGTATCGCATAAAATTCGATACTTTTTCTTATAGAAAATGAACTTGACAAGTGTAATCCCAGCAAAGGATGGCTCGATGTGTAGACTACACATCGAGCCATCCTTTGCTGGGATTACACTTGTCAAGTTCATTTTCTATAAGAAAAAGTATCGAATTATGCGATACATGCGTTGTAAGTGCTTCAAGTAAAAATTTAATATATACTTTATTCAGCAACGTTTCTAAATAAACAAACATCCAAATATATATATATATATTATATATATATATATATATATATATATATATATGTGTGGTGTGTGTGTGTGTGTGTGTGTGTGTGTGTGTGAAGAAAGGAAGTGAATCCGACGGTATGTAAGTATATTGAGAAAAATGAAAAAACACAGGTTTAAATGAGTTAAGTGGTGAGTTTATTGGCCGACGCTGCAGTGTTTCGATCTATTAATTAGATCATCTTCAGGGCATTTGTTGGTATGTGTAAGGTGATAAGAAATTATTTATCACAGAATAGTGAGAAATGCGAGTGGTAGTCCTTGTTATTCAGTCCGTTTTAAAAAAAAATTGAGGTTTGAAAAAGACGGTTTTGAAATATGACGTCAAATATTCTATTTTATGGCGTGAGTATGGAACGCTGTATTCTGATGACAATTGTGTTAATGTAGTTATAATTATGTGAAATATATATATAATAGTGAAGATAGGAGGGTTGGAGTAAAATCCGACAGTATGAGGTAAGGTAAAAGGAAAAGTGGACAAAAAATAATGACTCAAACAAGTAGAAGTAGGAGAGAAATATTTCGTACCGCTTTGCGCGAGGAACTTCATCGGACTATTTATTCATAACAAGTTACGTACATTTGTATATAGAAAAGAAAGTGAGTCGGTGATGAAATTCAGGGGAAAGGAAATTTTGTGAAGATTTGGTTGATCAGAGGATATCTATCATGGAGAGTGGAGGGGGAAATATAAGAGGATTGTAGTTTGTACGGGGAGATAATAAAAAGTGGCCAGTAGAGCAGTATAAAGCATGAAACTAGTAGAAATTAAATTGTCAGGAGGGGGTGCCTAAACATCCATTTACTTTAAGTATATATATATATACTAGCAAATATATGCACCCTCCGGGTGCAAGTATTTAAGTTTTGA
>CM042150.1:27356416-27401416 GCA_023376005.1 Doryteuthis pealeii | reverse complement strand
ACAGTCAATACCTGGTCACTCACAGTTTATCGCCTATGGGTTCAGGTTTTTGGCCTGAGGTTCGCATAGGCGAGAAACTGTCAGTAACCAGATGTTGACTGTCCACTCCATGTCCAAGTTACCTTAACTTATATATATAATATATATTATATATATATATATATATATATTTAGTAAATGAAGAAAAACTCTAAACTTGTTTCATTACAATAATTTATTTCAACCGTATTAATACGGCATCTTCAGGTAATGACAAGAACATGACTCTTACTGAGAATTTCCCAAAGTAACATCTCTTCTATATCTATCAATTTAACATTAACATTTAATATATATATATATTGGGAGAATATGTGTTTAATTGAAGACGTAATTAATTATTAATTTTCAAAATTAGGTACGACTTCAATTATGCATATATTCTCCCAAAAATTGTCGGCTAAAAAAGCCATATCAAAACAGATCGTTGTTTATTTACCTCTCATATATATATATATATATATATATATATATATATATATATATATATATACGGGAATAAAAAGATGAAATCAAGTCGACAATATGTGGAGACAAGTAGACAAACAAGGAATGTAGTACTGGATGCATGTTTATTATAGCTAGTGATGTCGACGTTATAACGATCCGGTCTGTTAGACTTTCTTCAGGACAGTGGACTGAGTTCTTGTGTTGAAGGATGCCGTCCTCATACTGTCGAGTGAATGGGGAGGGGGTGGTCAGTGGCTGATGTCACTGGGAATGTTTAGGATAAACATCAATCCAGAACTACATCCGGTGTTTGTCTACTTTCCTCCACATACGCACACACACGCACACATATATAATATATATATATATATATATTATATATATATATATATGTTGTATTTTAGGTGGTCTAAATAACCACAAATTCACTATAAATCTATCGCATAGTACAATAGCACTTCATTTTAATACCTTATTTATCACACAACCTTACAAAACACATTGTGACTCCTCAAATAGCATTTTAATAGAAGCACGCATTTTTCCAATACAACGCAATCTTAGAAAAACAATCAGAAACTAAAATGGATTCTAAAATACAAACACATCATGGAGGGATTTGAAACGCAGACATCGGAATTCTCCGTTATTAATAAATATTTTCACAAACGCTGCCTAACTGTCGATAACAAACAACAGAAGACAAGGAAGGCCGTTTAAACAGTAATAACATTCATGTTGATAAAAGGTATCTTAACGAACATGAACAAATTTATGACAAAAAATAAATGATTTTCTCAAGCACAAACAAGACTCGCGGGTTACTGGCGTGACGTTTCGTGCACATTATTGGGTTGGTTGTGGCGTGTCTGTTGAGGCTGGGCATGTTCTCTATTGTTGGGGGGTTAAGTGTAGTTGGTGGTCGTAGTTCGGTTTTGATGGGTTGCGGGGGGAGGAAGGAAACCGAGGAGATCATTATTTTTTGTCATAAATTTTCATGTTGTTAGATACCTTTTATCAAATGAATGTTATTACTGTTTAACGGCTTCCTTGTCTCTGTTGTTATCGACAGTGGCAGCGTTTTGTGAAATATTTATAATAACGGAGAATTCCGATGTCTGCGTTCAATCCCTCCATGTGTGTTTTGTAATTTTAGAATCCATTTAGTTTCTGATTGTTTTCTAGATTGCGTTGTTGGAAATGCGTGTTCTATTAAATGCATTTGAGGTGTGTAAGGTTGTGTGATAAGGTATTAAAATGAGTGCTATTGTATCTATGCGATAGATTTATAGTGAATTTGTGGTTATTTAGACCACCTAAAATACAACATATATATATATATATATATATATATTATATATATATATATATGTGTGCGTGTGTGTGCGTATGTGGAGGAAAGTGACAAACACCGGATGTAGTTCTGGATTGAGTGTTTATCCTAAACATTCCAGTGACATCAGCCACTGACCACCCCCTCCCATTCACTCGACAGTATGAGGACGGCATCCTTCAACACAAGAACTCAGTCCACTGTCCTGAAGAAAGTCTAACAGACACGGATCGTTATAACGTCGACATCACTAGCTTAATAAACACATGCATCCAGTACTACATTCCTTGTTTGTCTACTTGTCTCCACATATTGTCGACTTGATTTCATCTTTTTATTCCGTATATATATATTATATATATATATATATATATATATATTATATATATATGAGAGGTAAATAAACACGATCTGTTTTGATATGGCTTTTTTAGCCGACAATTTTTTGGAGAATATATGCATAATGAAGTCGTACCTAATTTTGAAAATTAATAATTAATTACGTCTTCATATAAACACATATTCTCCAATATATTATATATATTAAATGTTAATGTTAAATTGATAGATATAGAAGAGATGTTACTTTGGGAAATTCTCAGTAAGAGTCATGTTCTTGTCATTACCGTGAAGATGCCGTATTAATACGGTTGAAATAAATTATTGTATGAAACAAGTTTAGAGTTTTTCTCATTTACTAATATATATATATATATATATATATATATTATATATATAAGTTAAGGTAACTTGGACATGGAGTGGACAGTCAACATCTGGTTATGACAGTTTCTCGCCTATGCGAACCTCAGGCCAAAACCTGAACCCATAGGCGATAAACTGTGAGTGACCAGGTATTGACTGTCCACGCTACCCAACTAACTCAAATATAAACGCTCTTCAAAGATACTGTTCTACTTGGAAATATAGCCCATATTATCTACAATTATATATATTATATATATATATATATATAATATATAATATATATATGGGTGTGTATGTATGTCTGAGTGTGTAGGTGTATGTGTGTGTTTGTATATGTTTATGCGGTGTGGCGTGTGCCTATAACGCACGCGTGTTAGTAAGTGGGTATGTCTGTGTATGTACATATATCAGTCAGTTCGTAGTCATATGATTATTCATATTTAAACTTATATAACGTGAAATTTATTATATTTTTTCTATAAAATAATATCTATATATGAATACTGCGAAAATCACATTGGCGAAAAATGTCAGTTACCAAGTGCTACCCCTAACGTAATTACCCTAAAATATATACGAAACAGAAATAGCCCTGATATACATACAAACATACATACCCTAATATATAACGAAGTTAAGCAGTGATGAAAACTGTTTAATTCTTAATTGGGTGACAACTTAAGCAACAGCTAGTACTGTAAGCATTGGGCTGTCAAATATTATATATATATATTATATATATATATATATATATATATATATAGATAGATAATTTGTGTCTGTGTGTACGTGTATGTGTGAGTGCGAGTGTGTCTGCATATCTGTGTTGCATCTGTGAGTGTAAGACAAAAAGTGAGAGAAAATGTGTATATATTTATTAGGGAGAGTGGGAGAGAAAACGAGACAGAGAGGTATATATAGTGGAATCATATACACACACACACACACCCACACACACATATATATATTATAATTTAAGACACACACACAAACACATATAATCACACAAACACACACACATATACATATATATATATATATACGTTTTTTTAAAAGCGAATGTAATAAATATTCCAACTGCAGTTTCTTGCCGTAGCAATTCTTCAGGGATATATATCTATATAAATCAAAAATTCATACTGTTCAAGCCAAGTGATGGTTCTATTGATTCAACAAAATGTATAGATAGACACATAGATAGAAAGACAGTAAGATCGATTAGTTTGCAATAAACACAGACAGATAGAGAGCTAGATAATGAATGTATATATATATATATATATATATTATATTATATATATATATATATATATATATATATATAATATAATATATATATATATATATATATATATATATATTAGATAGATAGATATAGATATATAGATATAGATAGATAGATAGAGAAATATATATATATGATATATATATATATTATAGTAATATATATATATATATATATATATATATATAATATATAATATATATAATAATATATATATATATATATATTATATATATATATATAGTAAGCCGACTGAGATAGATAGATAGATAGTTAGATAGATAGATAGAGGTATACCATGAAAAAGTTCTTGTCCTTACCTAAGAAAGATCAATTTTATATAATGTAATGTCATCACAAAAAATAAATTTAAAGTTTTAAAAAGCCAAAAGAATTTTCTGACGCCAACCAAACATTTTAAATCGTGACTTTTTTTTAAATGGGCATCAAAATATGCGAATTTAGCAAACATGGACAGGGAGTGAAAAAAAGAATTTGAGTAGTTGAAATGAAAATACGCGCATACACGCACACGCACACACAGACAAAGACTGAAAGACACACTTACGCGCGTGCGCGCACACACACACACACGCGCGCCGCGCGCGCACCACACACACATACACACACACATATATATTATATATAATATATATATATTTGTGTGTGTGTGTGTGTATGATAAACACAAACGAATAAAATTGCAACAAAAAAGTTTCACGCTGTAGAGCGATCATCATGGAAAAAAGGAATACACGCCTCTCTCTCACACACACATATATATATCTTATTATAATGGAGATTGTGTGTTTTTCTGTCTGTAACCGAAACTATATTACTACTCAAGTCACAATTCCCTTAATTATTTCCGTCAATTCTCAATGATTTCATTCTTTTAAACCTTCAGTATTTAATAAAATTGCTTTACTTATTAATACTGTTGACAATATCTACGTACTAATAACATGCAATTGTATTTATATATACAACAAAATAGCGGTTTACAGTTTGAACGAGAAGGCTAATTTGCATATTGATATTTAAAATTTTATTTTGATAAATATGTGCTTGGTATTATTGATTTCTAATTGTTTGGTTTTATCTTAAGAAGTATAAACAAAAATCTCGTGGATAAATCTTAAAAGAAATTTATTTACAAGAAGAAATAACTGTAATATTATCCTTTACTTCCTATTTTAACTAAATAGTTAAATTAGGAAAATTTACCAATGAAAGAGGGGAGTAGGGAAAATGATGGAATAGTTTCAAAGTTGTTCTATTTTCGATTATACCCTCTGTTGCAGATCTTTTTATTTGCATTCTTAGTCAGTTTCATAGCCTTTCTAATTTGATATGATATTTTATTATATCAAACACTTAAATACTTGCACCCGGGAGGTGCATATATTTGCTAGATATATATATATATTAAAGTAAATGGATGTTTAGGCACCCCCTCCTGACAATTTAATTTCTACTAGTTTCATGCTTTATACTGCTCTACTGGCCACTTTTTATATCTCCCCGTACACTACAATCCTCTTATATTTCCCCTCCACTCTCCATGATAGATATCTCTGATCAACCAAATCTTCACAAAATTTCCTTTCCCCTGAATTTCATCACCGACTCACTTTCTTTTCTATATACAAATGTACGTATCTTGTTATGAATAAAATAGTCCGATGAGTTCCTCGCGCAAAGCGGTACGAAATATTTCTCTCCTACTTCTACTTGTTTGAGTCATTATTTTTTGTCCACTTTTCCTTTTACCTTACCTCATACTGTCGGATTTTACTCCAACCTCCTATCTCACTATTATATATATTTCACATAATTATAACTACATTAACACAATTGTCATCAGAATACAGCGTTCCATACTCACGCCATAAAATAGAAATATTTGACGTCATATTTCAAAACCGTCTTTTTTCAAACCTCAATTTTTTTTTTAAACGGACTGAATAACAAGGACTACCACCTCGCATTTCTCACTATTCTGTGATAAATATTTTCTTATCACCTTACACATACCAACAAATGCCCTGAAGATGATCTAATTAATAGATCGAAACACTGCAGCGTCGGCCAATAAACTCACACTACTTCATACTCATTTAAACGCTGTGTTTTTTCATTTTTCTCATATACTTTACATACCGTCGGATTCACTTCCTTTCTTCACACACACACAATCAAACACATACACACAACACACTACACACACACAAATTATTATATATATATATATATATATTATATATATATATATATATTTGGATGTTTGTTTATTTAGAAACGTTGCTGAATAAAGTATATATTAAATTTTTACTTGAAGGCACTTAACAACGCATGTATCGCATAATTCGATACTTTTCTTATAGAAAATGAACTTGACAAGTGTAATCCAGCAAAGGATGGCTCGATGTGTAGTCTACACATCGGCCATCCTTTGCTGGGATTACACTTGTCAATGTCATTTTCTATAAGAAAAAGTATCGAATTTTATGCGATACATGCGTTGTAAGTGCCTTCAAGTAAAAATTTAATATATATATATATTATATATAAAGGATATCACTTGCAACCTTTCTACTCACATAATGAATAGTAACTGATTGATAGATGCCGATAAAGTCGGGTTCAGTTTGGTCACACAAAATTCTCTCTATTGACAAAAGAAAGAAACGAGCAGTTGACTTGGTTACTTTGCCTGGCGCCACCAACTTTGCTTATCCTTTCGATTTTTTTTTGTCCTCCACTTTCAATACTGGGGACCAACAGGAGTGAAAACCAAGATAAGCGAGACGTGTAATAAAGGAATGGCGCTGTTTCATCCTTGAGGCGGGTAGTGGTGATTTTTAGCTAAACGCATGCGACGCAGTGGGGCACATTTGATTGGTACCGGCTCCGGCCAACGACCCGCGTGACACCACCTCGACGCAGTGACTTGGTGACGCCGATATCATGCAGATAAATTATTTTCTTTGGAGACAAATGCCTGAACATTCCAAACTCGCGTTTTCATTGCGACATTGATTGACTATCTCTGCCTTCTAATAAAAGGTTGGCGAATTGGTGCAGCGTAAAAAAAAATAACTGGTCGTAACGGTTATCATCGTTGGAAGTGAACTCCGCAATCAGAGTTCGAATCCTAGACGAAGCTGCACGCATTTTCCATAGCACAAATACTATTGGAAAAGGTAAGGCTTCCATCGTGGGTGTAAAGTTTCAAGCTAATCTTGGAGATCGATTATGACTGAATAACGAGTTCGATCCTTATTTGATGCCTCATATATAATATATTATTATATATATATATATATATATATTATATATCATCTCATAATCCCTTTGAATCGTTCGGTTATTATCCAATTTGTACGTCCTTCAACATTTGTCAAGTGGAAATTTCTCTAAAGAGATTGACCGAAAGAAAAAAAAATAAAATAAAAAATTAAGACATAAGGTTCCCTAGCTTTCTTTTTCAGAAATTCAATATTTTACATGTATACGCTTTTTCGTTCTTTAATATATATATATATATATATTATATATATAATATATATATATATATATATATATAACGGGTGGAGCACTCTCTGTCGGTCTTTACATATATACAGATGAGTGCATTTAGCGAATTAAACCACCTTCCCTGTTTGTAGGTGGTGATAGCCGACTGGTTAGGAAACCTGACTGGATGAATGATGAATCATTCGGTTGGAGGTAGCCAGTAAATGTCTAACCACACTGAAGCGATTTGATACGTCGAACACGGTCTTTATGGATGAACTACATATATGTATATATTTATATTTATATTGATGCCACATACACACACACACACAACACCACCACACATATTATATATATATATATATTATATATAATATGGGAGGCTTGTGCAGACGACCGTGCGACTAGTGACTCTTTGTCAAACAAGGAACGTGTAAAGGAGTGAAAAAGAGCAACTCCAGCAGGTATCAATGTTTGCTTACAGTGATTGTCTTTCAAGAGGTAGACTTTTCAGCCATTCACACAGCTGGCAGATTAAAGGGGGGGGGGAAATTCGACACTACGCTATCGTCTTTAGTAGACGGAAAGGATGCAATCATATATATTAATATATATATATATATATATATATGTGTGTGTGTGTGTGTGTGTGTGTTTGTGTGTGTGTGTGTTTGTAGAGTGAGCTAAAAGTTATTTGAACTGTAGTTAATAAAGGCTTGTGTTTTGTTATACATTTACTGTAAAATTAAGGCCAGTGTAATGGTTAGGAAGCTAATCTTGTATATCTATTACTACTGCATAGCGAGTTCGATCATCGCTGGATGCACCTTACTTTGTGTCACATCCTAGCCCGTTGCAAACGGTTGGATAACAAGACATCCTTTTTTTGGATGAGATGGAGGTCCTCCCCTCTTCACAGGGATGCAGTCAACGTATTCTAAGACTCATCGACATCGCTGAGATTTTAGATAAGATCTAATCGTTTTCGATATACAGATACTTAAGTATAAGAACGCATTTCACATAGGCCAAAGTGTTGGATTTAGGTATGTTATTTGGTTGGTTTTTACGGCATATCAACCCTTGTTGGGTTATATTATACGCAAGTCATTTTGTTTTATTCATTATTGATGTTGTTGGATTGTCTTCCTTTGGCGTGGAAGAGGTTATCTCCCCTCTTGTTTCTAGCTTTCTATAGAAGGGGGGAAATAGATATTCGAATCAAGACCAGTTCCTGTGAGGGGTGACCAAAAACAAGGTGTTCACTGTCTTCTCAGAAGCCAGACTTTCTATTGGTCTACACATTCTTCGTCTTCGTCTAGCAGTTGGAAAATCCGTCGTCGTAGTCGAAATAATCTTTGACAGTTCAAAAATCGCATTTCCTTTTTAGTTTTGTTTCTGTTGGACTTAAAATCCATTTCATTAGCTGGTCGTTCGCAAAGCTCGTCGACTGCTTCTGCTAGCTGCAGACCTGCCAAGCGCTCGACCCACTTGTTATTTATGGACATATTTACGCCAAACATCCGGGCACAATCAGTCGAAACCTCGCGTCCATCCAGTGCTCAAATCGCATGTGTCATGCGGGAGGACGCGAGTTCGATTCCGGCAGGCAAGACAATGTCTTGCTCCTTTTTTTCTTTCTCGTTCTCCGTTACACTTTCACCTCCAGATGTTTTGCTAATTGTAAATGGGCATGACCAATTCCCCCGACGTAAACGGCAAAAGAATCGCTCAGTTAGTAGAGAAGTTTGCAGAAACGAAAGTGATTTACTGGTGTCATTTGAACAGACTCCAGTTGGAAAACTTTTTACAGTTATTTATGCAGAAGCGCCAGATTCGAACTCTCTTTCTTCCCCGGGACTTTGACAACAATGAGTTAGACGTCTATGTCTACACCCTCCTTGTGTGGGGGCTTCACCCCAACACAACACCCACTAGTAAGTGGACTTTAGCTAATGGACTCTCCATAACTCTCCATAACTTTTATATCTTATCCCTTTTCTATGTACGTATATTATCTACTATGTATCTTCTCACATGTAAATAATGTTCATACAATGACTGCTATTTACACAGTAGTATTGCAACCAAAAGCCTTCATCAGGGAATGACTCTGGGTTCAGGCATGGTTTTGGGGCCGAAGCATCATTGCCACTTAACCCAGAGCGCCCCAGCAATATCTCACGATACCACCAGACTTTGTCGGTTTTATTGCCACAATATAGGACTGCCATATCCACGCTGATGCGGTTTAGAGCTTTCTGCTGAATGTTTTTTAAGTATTTCCTCTTGTCTGGTGGAGAAAAGTCCAAGTCTAGACAAAAATGCCGAGGTTGATTGGTAATCAATCCCGACATCCGACTTCAATGGGAAATACATTATTATGTATTTTATGGATTATGTTTCTCATGTGCTTATATCAAAGTCCATTGTTACATTTCACACTCTTGGTCGAGTTGTTTGTTCAACAACAATATAATCGATGCTATTACTTTGAACCCAACAACGTGTAACTGAATTTCAAAAAATTTTAAACTCAATTCTTTAAACACATTTTTTTAATCTCACTTTTTTCCATTTACAGCCAATAGATAGGACCCTAACAGGTACTACCATTCGGGTCAGGGTGGCACTGGAAGTAATGGCGATGAGGAATACCCACATCCTCCCAGAGCTCCAGGATTGGAACTTCACCATTAGATAAGTTTAACTGATATCCAGGACCTAAGACCCTCAACCATCAACCTTCTATTACATATATGATAAAGAAAGATTGAAGGCATGCCAATAGGGTCGGAAATCGTATAGGTGCTCGAACTTGACATGGCCAGCCAATTATTTGATAGGTGTCCTCTCTGACCGCCCTTCTAGTCTAAGTAAGGGCCGAAGTAGAGTGTTGCATATCATGGACTACTAGCCACCAGTTCCATCCTTAAGCACCACGAGTTGCCAGCCACGACAACACGGCACACTCCGGGCTAGGATGGACCTGGGATTAATAGCGTTGAAGGGGTAACTCCACATTCCAGAGATCCAGAATTGGAACTTCACCATTAGAGGTATTGGATTTAAAAAGGATGTAAGTTGAGAACATTTGCGAAGATAATCGATAATCCTGCAAGGGCGTGAAAATCAAGGGCCTTATCTGTTAATCGCTTTATCCGTTAATCGGCGCGTTTACTTGTTTCTTATTTATTATCTCTAGATGCAGGTTGCTCACAATATAAGGCTAGCAGCAATAAAATTTACCCAGCGTTCTAAGTTCATGCCAGCTGTTCTTAATTTACGAACTAACACACACTCGTGGAATAAGATATTGCATTAAGACTGACACATTCGGAAATAGTTCTGATTTCAGCAGCTTTCCAACGGTTGTTTGGTAGGTTGATTGTATTTTAACGGCGTATCAACCCTCTGGGGTTATATCATGCCTAACGGTAGGAAATAATATATGTTTTATATTTACGCTTATACTTTTTAGTAATTGGTTTTAAAATGTGGTCAGCAACCATTGGGGATCATGTTGTATGGCATTGAGTAAGTTCATGTCTATATTCTATGGTATAATTTTATTTCCCTCAAAAGGACAGAATGTCCTCCATGTTGATATTTTCAAATAGATCTTTCATATTGTTTGCATTTGTGAATGTGAGCAAAAAACCTGCATTCCACGAATAAGTGTTTAACAGTCAAAGTGTGTTTGACATGTTTCACACTGTGGTTGTTGTTTTTGTTTGAGTATATAGGAGTGCGTTAGTCTTGTGGGACCAATGCGTAATCTGGACACAACGTCTTGTTCCTTTCTAGACTTTCTAAAGCTATTGTTCCTTAATCTTCCGACAGTTATCTTGCAACACCCTCTGGTTAAAAATGAGACCGTCCAAAAGTAAATCCTCATTTGATGTCGCTTATCCACCGAATTCTTATTTCTTATGAGTATTGTCACCACAGCTAAATAATGGACCATTCCTTTTAATTATAAATAAAAACGAAAGGACATATTTGGTCTTTTTTATGTATTTCTTTTTCTAGGCAAAGATTTGTAATTGTGTAATTACAATATTATAGAGCCGGGGATTTTATACTGCTGTTGTTTAGAAATAATATATATAATATATATATATATATATATATAATATAGTAATATGGTCATCTACAGACACGTGTTTTGACTTATCAAGTCTCTTCAGTGTGGCTTGACATTTTTGTAAGCTACTACAGCCGGAATTGAAATCCAATCGGTTGGTGTCAGTCTGGCACCTTAACCATTAGGATTCACTTACAGAATGGGAAGGGGATTTTAAGTGTTTAATACACACATAGCTTTGTGTGTAAAGGCCGTCACAGAGTGCCAATTCCTTATATAGAAGAGCGTTGCGTTACGCTTAGGNCTTTATTCTTTCCACACCCACAACAACACACACACACACACATATATATATATATATATATATATATATATATATGTTGTATTTTAGGTGGTCTAAATAACCACAAATCACTATAAATCTATCGCATAGTACATAAGCATTCATTTTAATACCTTATCACACAACCTTACACACCTCAAATGCATTTTAATAGAACACGCATTTCCAACAACGCAATCTAGAAAACAATCAGAAAACTAAATGGATTTCTAAAATTACAAAACACACATGGAGGGATTGAACGCAGACATCGGAATTCTCCGTATTATAAATATTTCACAAACGCTGCCACTGTCGATAACAACAGAGACAAGGAAGCGTTAAACAGAATAACATATCATTTGATAAAGGGTATCTAACGAACATGAAAATTTATGACAAAAAATAATATAAAAAAAATAGTGAATCCAAATACTCCATAATATCGAGTTCATTCATTTATATTTCTTTAATGCTTCGTAATAACGCTCAACTTTAAAAAAAAAAAAACATTTAAAAAATATATATATCTTATTATAATGGAGATTGTGTGTTTTCTGTTGTAACCGAAATATATTACTACTCAAGTCACAATTCCCTTTAGTTATTTACGTTACATTCGCCGTGACTTTATTTTTATCTAAAACTCAATTACTAATAAAATTGTTTTACGTTAATACTGTTGCCTTATCTACATAGTAATACCATGCAATTGTATTATATATACAACAAAATAGTGGTTTACAGTGTTAACGGAAGGCTAATATGCATATTGATATAAAAATTTATTTTATTAATATGTGGCTTAGTATATTGATTTCTAATTGTTTTGGCTGAGTCTTAATGAATATGCAAAAAAATTCGATATAAATCTTAAACGAAATAATAAACAAAAGAAATAACTGTAATTGTAATTTTGTTCTTGACTTTTCTATTTTCGCTAAATAGTTAAATTAGGAAAATTTAGCAATGAAAGATGGAAGTGATGGAAGAGTAAGTTTCAGCTGTTTCTATTTTCGATTATACCCCCTGTTTCAACTTTTTAAATCTGCATTGTTATTTAGTTTCATTAGTATTCTAATTTAATTCTAATATTTTTATTACATTAAAACTTAAATACTTGCACCGGAGGTGCATATATTTGCTTAGTATATATATATATATATTATATATATATATATATATATATATATATATATATTTGCTAGTACTATAATATATATATATATATTCGTGGATAAGTACCTATTAAAAAATCACCTAAGGTACTCGTTCAATACTTTCACTTTCAATAACTCTGATATGATGGAATCGTTACTCCGAGATATTTAGTTTGAAAAGAAAACAAAGTATAAATAAATTTCGAGACACATATTGCATTGGTAAATTGCCTTCTCAAATCTTTATATTAACACATACACACAATGTGCTTCAATTGATCAATAATACCAAACAAACTTTTATCTTCAATATGTCCCGAGCAAAGGCTGTATTATTAGATAAAAATTTAAAGAATTTCGAACATTTACCACGCGCAGGAACAGCCAAGCCCCGAGTTAACATCACAGGAATTAGACCGATTTACATCACGGTAAAAAAAATTTTTTTCAAATATACGGCGTTCATCACACTTCCTTAAACAACAGAAGATTACAATATCGCGCGTGGATAAGTACTATTAAAAAAAATCACCTAGTACTTTCAATACTTTCAACTTTCAATAACTCTGAAGATGGAATTGTACTTCCGAAAATATTTAGTTTTGAAAAAGAAAACAAAAGTTAAATAAATTCAACACATATTGCATTGTAAATTGCCTTCTAAATCTTTATATTATATATATATATATATATATATATATATATATATATATATATATATATATATACTATCGAAACTGTACAAATGAAGTTTTTATGGACTCATTCAGTTTTCATTGCGAACAAACAAAATATTTGCATTTTTCATCAGCGGAGTCTTTTCAAATCAATTAATCTAGTTAATTGATTGTCTTCAAGTGAAAATATCAATATTTGAATTCAACTTTCTGGAGGCGATTTTTCTGGCTACGTTTTTTTTTTTTTTTTTTCTATTATCGTTTGGTTTGTAATGAAAATCTCAATCTAGAGCACGAAAAATACTACCAAACAACAAATCTAAAACAGATATTCTACCAAATAAACCCAGAAAAACTACTTGGATACATAAAAGAAGCACATATCTACAACAAAATCTAAAAATCTTCCAAAAAAATGAAAACACAAAAATATATGTTAAAAAAAATCATCTAAAAGTTTCATTCAAAAAATATGGCAAAAAAAAAACCTTTAGAAAATTAAACATTATCACCAATTCATTTCAAAAACGTAGTCGGCATTAAATGACCCATTGAGGTTGATATGCCGTAAAACAAGAACAAAATCAAAAATCAAAATCAATCTAGAGCCATTGTTTATGTCTCGATGATAAGATAAACAAGAGACACTACTTTCGGTGAAAAAAAAAACACTCTCATGAGCACGGCATGCAGTCACTTATTCATCGGTAGCAAATATGTATAGGGGATGGTGATGAGTTAGTTTGAAAAAGAAAATTCTATCAGAGAAGTTTGTTATAGACAAGCGTATTTTATATATCCGGCTAAAGGATATATTAATAGAACTAATAGTGTGGTACACTCGAGCTGGTTAGTAGGAAGCTGGTGCGACCTCGTAGTAGTAAGTGTAATAGTATTAGGCGTAATAGTAGTAGGTAATTGTACCTCTACATTGTTCGGTATTTATAGCTGACATCAGCCAATCATATTACTGTGAGGGGGGAACCCAGATATATGCATACTCATTACATCAGTATTCTTACAAGGTTTTGTTTGGTTTGTTCGTTTTATGGCATATCAGTTTTTGACAATCAAAACCGAAACATGTCATTTTGATAAATGTGTGTTACTTCATACATTTTTAGACCATATTATTACCTTTCGACCAACTAACTAGTCTTTCGTTCTATTTATCTATTATAACTTGAGCCAGATTTAGGTGTAGTCTATTTTACCTTATTTATCAGGTTTGTACTTATTCTAGTTATTTACCAATATTTATTATTAATCATTTGTTTAAGTCGCTGTGTTTTAAATCATCTTGTTAAAAAGATCAGGCTAAAAAAAATGAGAGGAATCGTTGTTTACAAAGTTGTAAAAAATACTAATTTAATTTCAAAAAATAATTATATCGAAGACATGACGTAATTAGTATTGTATTATTCGAACTATTGTCCTCATCTTCATTGTTATTTGTACAACGTTTCGGTCGATGTGCCCTCCGCCTTCTTTTGGCCGATTCCCTTTTGAGGTATTTTTTGTAGGAATTGGGGAACCTTCTCGGACTCGGGAACCTTCTTGTCGTAATGCTTAACACCTGTGCCCCAGATCTGGTTAGCGGAATGAGAACAGGATACCCCGTGGACTGAATAAAGGGTTGGGTTCAAAGTTCCGTGATGGCTCCCGATTACGACAAGAATGTTCCCGAGTCCGACAAGAAATACCTAAAGAAGGCCGGAGGGCACATTGACTGAAACGTTGAACAGATAACAATGAAGGTGAAGACAATAGTCCGAATAATAGAAATAATACTAATTATCAAGTCTCATCTCAAAGATTCAGAGAAACATGACGCAATGTTTGGATTCTTCTCAAAGGAAAATGGATGATTGATTGTCAAATCATTGGTCTTTCATGAAAAATTAAATGTTGTACGTCATTCATCTAGGAAGAAGCCCCTCCTCTTTTTTCTTACACAGTTACTTTGTATTTTCAAAGAAGATGAATGAATGAATAAAAACAATTATTACAAACGAAGGAATATTATCTAAATTTGGTTTGGTTTGTTATAGACACGTGTATTCTTACAAGGTTTGTTTGGTTTGGTTTGGTTTGTTTTATGGCATATCAGTTTTTGACAATTAAAACCGAAACAAGTCATTTTGATAAAAGTGTCTCTATTTCAAGTTCTTAATATCTTCAAATTGGTATAAATGATATTCATTAACTTCATTTGGTTTGGTTGTTCGTTTTACGGCATATCAACACTTTTGGGGTCATTTATTGCCAAAATAATTAATTTTGCTAAACGTTTCTATGTTTAAAGTTCTTAATATATTCAAATTGGTATAAATAATTTTCATTAACTTATTTGGATCGAATGGTTTTGTGAGAGTTTCTGATAAAAGTTGTCTTTACAGGTGTATTTTGTGGATGTATCTAATATCTGATTCATGATTTTTCTATACATTTTATTTCTCTTAAGAAGGACAAAATCTGTTTATTTTTATTTTGCTTTAGAAGTGGTACAGGCCTTCTCCAACTAGCTTAGAGGTCAGAAGCGAGTTGAAGTGAATCCATTCTAGCCCGGTGAATGTAACCTTGTTCTGGTAGGTCAAGCGAGTGGTGGGGTGTGTGAGTTGTTGATAAACGGACAGTTGCCTCAACTTCTGTTCGAAATGGGATGGGTCTCTCGGCTTTTACTACAGGTCCGGGTTGAACAAACCTTTGTGTCGCTTGTTGGCTTTTTTATAGCCCTATTCGGGGTAGAATCAGCTCCAGAAAGTTTTAGGTAAAGTTTATGATTGATTGGAAAAAAGGGATCATATCTCTTTAGTCTTTTTCTCCCCTAACAAGGTGTCTAAGGATGAATTGTACCGACTAGAAACCACAAAGTTCCTGGTTCGATACCTACCCATGCGAACTCGGCGTATGAGTAGCACAGGTAGTAGTGCGGTAAAGTAAGGAGCTGATGGTAGGTTTTGCACTCCACCTCAGACGCAAAAAAATCTCCTTGGTCAAGCGCTAGTGAAACGGGTATAGATTCCCTTGCTGTCAGGCTGATATCGACTTTAGACTACCTCGATGAGTTAATTTACTTCTACTTACTCATGTTATTTTGTACGCCTTTAAAATCACACACCGAGTGAAGCAGTGCACTAACATGTGTTTATTTAACATTTTAACCGGATGCATGCGTGGAGCCTACATGCGTAGTGACGTGTTTTATTCCCTTTGTGGTAGGCTACCTTCAACACGATATCCGGTTAATGTTAACTTCAACTAAAATGTTGTTTTTTTTCGGGTTCTCTTTCCAAGCGTTTTTGATTTGTTTATTTATTTGTTTTTTTTGTTGTTGTTGTTTGTTTTTTTGTTTGTTTTTTTTTCTGCTGAATGTGCGCATCCAGTTAGTGAGGGAAGTTGATAATCAGAAAATATTTCGATTACTGTTGTATAATAACTTATTCAGTACAGCTGTAGTTCTTGTAGTTATTGATTGATTGATTGATTGATTGATTGATAGGTCGATTTTAAAGGCATACCACCCTGTCTGGGTTATTTTCTGTTTCGAGGTTAGGGAATCACATTCATAGTCTGTTCCTATTTACATTTTTGTTACAATTACAATTCTTTTTGGAATGCTAGTGTTGCATAATTGTGTAGTAGCGTGGGTTTTTGACAAGCCCTGTAGCGAGAATTCTATGGGGCCATTGTTTTCAGATCAGGGGATGGGAAAATACCAAAACGTTGGTACCTTTGACCCCAAAGGCGGAAATCTTGCACGAGACGTGTTTGAGCTTGTTAGGAAGTCAGTTTCAACCTAAATGGGACTCAGAGCAGACGTGCGACTGCGGGGTTGAACTCGAACCGCGCGGTGAATCAGGATGGGCAGTAATAAAATCTTTTACAGATTGGGAAGTAGTAAAATTTTGTTAATTAATTTAATTGCATGAATTAAAAAGAAGCCCTAAGTTAGAAACAACTAGACAAGAACTTAGAAAGAAGACAAGAAGAGACTAGACAACGACCGGCAAAGGAAAGAAGATGAAACAAACACTAGACAAAGAATCAAGTAAGTCTCAATCTTAACTCTATCTGTCTGTCTCTGTCTCTGTCTCCGTCTCTCTCTCTCTCTCTCTCTCTATATATATATATATTATATATATATATATATATATATATCACACGAGAACTCTCTAGATGTATATAACCAACGAGGTTATACAACACTGACTCTTGAAATATTCTAATATTTTTTTTTTTTAGTTTCTATTTTTTCTCTGTTAGATAATCTGGTTTACTAAAAAAAGATGAAGCTGTTACGATAATCTCGTAAATTCCCACCAACACACAAAACCTTCGTTACGCACAAGAAGTAAAAACAAAAATAGGGTGTCAAGTCCTTCGACGTCACGCATGCGAGGCCTGTAGGAGAACAGCTACCCCACGTCCAGTAGTCTGTTGTTAAAATGCCTCGCTGCTATCTTAATCAAATAAGTCTGTAGTTAAAAAAATGACAGTTTTTCGAACGGTTTTCAGAAAGTAAATGGGACAACCCAGTCGGCGACCACCTCACCAACTCGCTACCAGGATATAGAAAGAGGGAGGAGGAGAAAAATAATTCTCACACGTCTTCTCCTTCTCTTCCTCCTTCCCCACCCTTCTTATTCCCTTTTATGTACCTTTTCTCCTTTCACTCAGTTTACGTCTCGTTCTCCTTCCACCTTTTCTCCTTTTCGTGTTCTTCTCTGTCTTCTGTATTAACTCAACCTCAGTTGTTTCATTTGTTTCCTTATCTACATCTTTTTTTTTCTTCTTCATCTTCTCTTACCAATTCTCCTTCCCCTTCCTCCAACTATTTCTCCTTCCCCTCATTCCTTGTCACGTTCTCCTTACTTTTCTTCTCCTTCAACCACAATCGCAATCGCGCCTAGATTTTTCACGCACACACCCACCATCTACTCCTCTTCTTTATTCTCCATCTCTACCTTTTCTTCTTCTCCTTCTTCTCGTTCTACTCTTTCTTCTTTTTTTTCCATCATTATCCGTCTCGTTCTCCCCATTCTTCTTCTCTTTCAACCTTCCTCTATTCGTCTCGTTCTCTCACTCTTTCAACCTTCCTCTCTATTCGTCTCCTTCTCCTCACTCTTTCAACCTTCCTCTCTATTCGTCTCGTTCTCCTCACTCTTTCAACCTTCCTCTCTATTCGTCTCGTTCCTCCTCACTCTTTCAACCCTCCTCTCTATTCGTCTCGTTCTCCTCACTCTTTCAACCTTCCTCTCTATTCGTCTCGTCCTCTCCTCTTTCAACCTTCCTCTTCGGTCTCGTTCGTCCTCACTCTTTCAACTCTTCCTCTCTATTTCGGCTCGTTCCCTCACTCTTTTCAACTCTTCCTCTCTATTCGTCTTGTTCCCTCACTCTTTCAACCTTTCTCTCTCTATTCTGTCTCGTTCTCTCTCACTCTTTCACCTCCTCTCTATTCGTCTCGTTCTCCTCACTCTCTTCAACCTTCTCTCTATTTCGTTTCTCAGTTCTCCTCACTCTTTCAACCTCCTCTCTATTCGTCTTCTTCTCACTCACTCTTTCAACCTTCTCTCTATTCGTCTCGTTCTCTCACTCTCTCAACCTTCCTCTCTATTCGTCTCGTTCTCTCTCACTCTTTCAACCTTTCCTCTCTATTCGTCTCGCTTCTCCTCACTCTTTCAACCTTCCTCTTCGTCTCATTCTCTTCACTCTTCTTCAACCTTCTCTCTATTCGTTCTTCGTTCTTCCTCACTCTCTTCAACCTTCCTCTCTATTCGTCTCGTTCTCCTCACTCTTTCAACCTTCCTCTGCTCGTCTCGTTCTCCTCACTCTTCAACCTTCCTCTCTATTCCTCTTCTTCTTTCACTCTCTCACCTTCCTCTCACGTTCTCGTTCTCCATCACTCTTTCAACCTTCCTCTCTATTCGTTTCGTTCTCCTCACTCTTTTCACCTTCCTCTCTATTCGTCTCGTTCTCTTCACTTCTCTTCAACCTTCCTCTCTATTGTCTCTTTCTCCTCACCTCTTTCAACCTTCCTCTCTATCGTCCCGTTCTCCTCACTCTTTCAACCTTCCTCTCTATTCGTCTCGTTCTCCTCAACTTCTTCAACGCATCTTCCTCTCTATTTCGTCTCGTTTCTCCTCACTCTTCTCAACTCTTCCTCTCTATTCGTCTCCTTCTCCTCACTCTTTCAACCTTCCCTCTCATATTCGTCCCTAGGTTCTACACTCGACTCTTTCAACCTCCTCTCCTCATCGAGTGTCTCGCTTCATCGCTCACTCTTTCATTACCTTATCTACTCTTCTAACTTTCGTGTCTCGTTCTCTTCACTCTCTTCAACCTTCCTCTCTATTTCGTCTCGTTCTCCTCACTCTTTTCAACCTTCCTCTCTATTCGTCTCGCTTCTCTTCACTCTCTCAACCTTTCCTCTCTATTTTCGTCTCGTTTCTCCTCACTTCTTCAACCTGTCCTCTCTATTCGTCCCGTTCTTCCAGCACTGCTTTCAACCTTCCTTCTCTGATATCGTTCCCGTTTCTCCTCACCTCTCACCTTCCTCTCTATTCGTTCTCGTTCCTCCTCACTCTTTTCAACCTTCCTCTCGTATTCGTCTCCCTTCTCCTCTACGCGGGCAAAGGTGTATTTCTAATCTTCATAATTCTCATTTATATCAACTCAGAATCAAACGTCTAATAATCCCATCATATTATTGCTCTAATGATACTCAAATTACTACAAATTCACGTTAACTCTATAGTAATCATCTTTCCTAGATCTTAGTGATATCACTTGTACAGAAGATGATATATTATAGCCCAACCTTTCTATCAATGATAACGACAAAAGCTATATTATATCTCACTGCACTCTAACTTGTCAAGCCTGTATATTTAGACCATAATCCAGACCCGTTCTCATATAAAAAATGAAACACAGAATAATCTTAAATACTTTCATTATGTATGCTAAAATAAAGTAAAACTATCAAGTAATAAAAATTACTTTAAACCTTTAATATATCAATAAAGACAACTAAAGAAAAAAAGCCAGCAGATACTCTTTACATGCAATAATAAGTAACTAATACCTCCATCTTCCTCTCTATTCGTTCTCGTTCTCCTTCACCTGTTCAACCTTCCTCTCTATTCGTCTCGTTGTCTCCTCACTCTTTCAACCTTCCTCTTCTATGTCTCCTCCTCTCACTTTCAACCTTTCCTTTCTTATTCGTTCTCGTTCTCCTCACGTCTTTCAACCTTCCTCTCTATTCGTCTCGTTCGTCCTCACTCTTTTCAACCTTCCTCTCTATTTCGTCTCCTTCTCCTCACTCTTCAAACCTTCCTCTCTATTCGTCTCGTCTCCTCACTCTTTCAACCTTCCTTTTCTATTCGTCTCGTTTCTCCTCACTCTTCAACCTTCTTTTCTATTCGTCTCGTTCTCCTCACTCTTCAACCCTTCCTCTCTATCGTCTTCTTCTCCTCACTCTTTCATAACCTTCCTCTCTATTCGTCTGCGCTTCTCCTCACTTTTCAACCTCCTCTCTATTTCGTTTCTTCTCCTCACTCTTTCCCTTCATCTCTATTTCGCTCTTGTTCTCCTCACTCTTTTCAACCTTCTCTCCTATTCGTCTTCTTCTCCTCATCTCTTCAACCTTCATCTCTATTCGTCTCGTTCTCCTCTACTCTCTTCAACTCTTCCTCTGTCTATTCGTCTCGTTTCTTCCTCACTCTTTCAACCTTTCCTCTCTATTCGTCTTCTTCTCCTCACTCCTCAACCCTTTCCTCTCTATCGTCTCGTTTCTCCTCACTCTCTCAACCTTCTCTCTCTATTCGTCTCGTTCTCCTCACTCTTTCAACCTTTCCTCTCTATTCGTCTCGTTCTCCCTCACTCTTTCAACCTCCTCTCTTTTCGCTCTCATTCTCCTCACTTCTTTCAACCCTCCTATCTATTCGTCTGTTCTCCTCACTCTCTCAACCTTCCCTCTAGTCGTCTCGTTCTCCTCACTCTTTCAACCTTAATCCTCTCTATTCGTCTCGTTCTCCTCACTCTTTAACCTTTCCTCTCTATTCCCTTCTTCTCCTCACTCTTTCAACCTTCATCTCTATTCGTCTCGTTCTCCTCACTTTTCAACCTTTCCTCTCCTATCGTCTCGTTCTCCTCACTCTTTCAACCTTACCTCTCTATTCGCTCTCGTTCTCCTCACCTCTTCAACCTTCCTCCTATTCGTCTCGTTCCTCACTCTTTCAACCTCCTCTCTATGCGTCTTCTTCTCCTCACTCTTTCAAACCTTCCTCTCTATTCGTCTCGTTCTCCTCAATGCTTTCAACCTTCCTTTCTATTCGGGCTCGTTCTCCTCACTCTTTCAAACCTTTGCATCTCTATTCGTCGTCTTCTCCTCACTCTTCAACCTCCTCTTCTATTTTCGTCTCGTTCTCCTCACTCTTTCAACCTTCAATCTCTATTCGTCTCGTTCTCCTCACTCCGTTCAACCTTCCTCTCTATTCGTTCTCTTCTCCTCACTTTCAACCTTCCTTTCTATTCGTCTTCGTTCTCCTCACTCTTTCAACCTTCCTTTCTATTCGTCCGTCTCCTCACTCTTTCAAACCTTCCTCGCTATTCGCTCTTCTTCTCCTCACTCTTTCCAACCTTCTCTCTATTCGTCTCGTTCTCCTCACTCGTTCAACCTTCCTCTCTATTCGTCTTCTTCTCCTCACTCTTTCAACCTCATCTCTATTCGTCTCGTTCTCCCTCCACTCTTTTCACCTTCCTCTCATTTCGTTCTTTCCTTCTCCTCACTCTTTCAACCATTCATCTCTAATTCGTCTCGTTCTCCTTCACTTCTTTCAACCGTTTCCTCTCTATTTCGTCGCGTTCTCCATCACTCCTTTCAACCTTCCTCTCATTCGTCGCGTTCTCCTCACTCTTTCAACCTTCCTCTCTATTCGTCTCGTTCTCCTTCACTCTTTAACCTTCCTCTCTATGCGTCTTCTTCTCCTCCCACTCTTTCAACCTTCCTCTCTATCGTCTTCGTTCTCCTCACTCTTTCAACCTTCCTGTTCATTCGTCTCGCTTCTCTCACTCTTTCAACCTTCATCTCTATAGTCGTCTTCTTCTCCTCACTCTTTCAAACCTTTCCCTCTATTCGTCTCGTTCGCCTCACTCTTTCAACCTTCATCTCTATTCGTCTCGTTCTCCTCACTCTTTCAACCTTCCTCTCTATTCGTCCCGTTCCTCCTCACTCGGTTTCACCTTCCTCTCTATTCGTCTCGTTCTCCTCACTTCTTTCACCTTCCTTTCATTCGTCTTGTTCTCCTCACTCTTTCAACCTTTCCTCTCTATTCTCTTCTTTCTCCTCCACTCTTTCAACTTCCTCTCTATTTCGTTCTCGTTCTCCTCACTCTTTCAACCTTCATCTCTATTCGTCTCGTTCTTCCTCACTCTTTCAACTTCCTTTCTATTCGTCTCGTTCTCCTCACTCTTTCAACCTTCCTCTCTTATTCGTTCTCGGTTCTCCTCACTCTTTCAACCTCCCTTCTCTATTCCGTCTTCCTTCTCCTCACTCTTTCAACCTTCCTCTCATATTTCGTCTCGCCCCCCCTTCTCCTCACTCTTTCAACCTTCCTTTCGGATTCGTCTCGTTCTCCTCACTCTTTCAACCATCCTCTCTATTCGTCTCGTTCTCCTCACTCTTTCAACCTTCCTCTCTATGTCGTACTTCTTCTCCTCACTCGGTTTCAACCTTCCTCTCTATTTTCGTCTCGTTCTCCTCACTCTTTCAACCTTCCCTCATTTCGTCTTTTCTTCTCCTCACTCTTTCAACCTTCATCATCTATTCTCTCGTTCTCCTCACTCTTTCAACCTTCCTCTCCTATTCGTCTTCTTTCTCCTCACTCTTGTCAAACCCTCATCTCTATTCGTCTCGTTCTCCTCACTCTTTTCAACCTTCCTCTCTATTCGTCTCGTTCTCCTCACCTTTCAACCTTCCTCCTATTCGTCTTCGTTCTCCTCACTTCTTTCAACCTTCCTCTCTATTCGGTCTCGTTCCTCCTCACCTTTCAACCTTTCCTTTCTATTCGTCTCGTTCTCCTCACTCTTGTTCAACCTTCCTTTCTATTTTCGTCTCGTTCTCCTCACTCTTTCAACCTTCCTCTCATATTTCGTAATTCTTCTCCTCACTCTTTCACCTTCCTTTCTATCTCTCTCGTTCTCCTCACTCTTCAACCTTCTCTCTATTCGTTCTCGTTCTCCTCAACTCTGCAACCATTCCTTTCGTATTTCGTCTCGTCTCCTCACTCTTTCAACCCTTCCTTCTCTATTCGTCTCCTCTCCCTCCACTCTTTTCAACTGGCCTTCTTCTATTCGTCTCGTTTCTCCTCACTCTTTCAACCCTTTCCTCTCTATTCGTCTTTCTTCTCCTCACTCTTCAACCTTCCTCTCTATTCGTTCCTTCTCCTCACTTCATTTCAACCTTCCTCTCTATTTTCGCTCTCGTTCTCCTACTCTTTCAACCTTTCCTCTCTATTCGTCTTCTTCTCCTCACTCTTTCAACCTTTTCCTTCCTATTCGTCTCCTTCTCCATCACTCTTGTCAACCCTTCCTCTCTATTTCGTCTCGTTCTCCTCACTCTTTCAACTTTTCCTCTCTATTCGTCTCGTTCTCCTCACTCTTTCAACCTTCCTCTCTATTCGTTCGTTCTCCTCACTCTTTTTCAAACCTTCCTTTCTATTTTCGTCTTCGTTCTCCTCACTCTTTCAACCTTCCTCTCTATTCGTCTCCTTCTCCTTCACTCTTTCAACCTTCCTCTCTCCCCCATTTCGTCTTCGTTCTCCTCACTCTTTCACCTTCCTCTCTATTTCTTCTATCTCCTCCACTCTTTCAACCGTTCCTCTCTATTCGGCTCTCCTTTCTCCTCACTCTTTGCAACACTATCCTCTCTATTCGTCTCGTTCTCCTCACTCTTTCAAACTTTCCTCTCTAGTTTCGATCTCGTTCTCCTCACTCTTCAACCTTCCTCTCTATTCGTCTACGTTCTCTCACTCTTTCCAACCTTCCTTTCTATCGTCTCGTTCTCCTCACTCTTCAACCTTCCTCTCTATTCTCTCGTTCTCCTCACTCTTTCAACCATCCCTCTCTATTCGTCTCGTTGTCTTCCTCACTCTTTTCAACCTTCCTCTCTATTCGTCTGCTTCTCCTCACTCTCAACCTCCTCTCTATTCGTCTTCTTCTCCTCACTCTTCTCAACCTTCCTCTCTATTCGTCTCGTTCTCCTCACTACTCTCAACCTTCCTCTCTATTCGTCTCGTTCTCCTCACTCTTTCAACCTTTCCTCTCTATTCGTCTCGTCTTCCTCACTCTTTCAACCTTCCTCTCTATTCGTCTCATTCTCCTCACTCTTTCAACCTTCCTATCTATTCGTCTCGTTCTCCTCACTCTCTCAACCTTCCTCTCTATTCGTCTCGTTCTCCTCACTCTTTCAACCTTCCTCTCTTATTCGTCTCGTTCTCCTCACTCTTTCAACCTTCCTCTCTATTCCTCTGCTTCTCCTCACTCTCTCAAACCTTCCTCCTATGTTCGTCTCGTTCTCCTCACTCTTTCAACCTTTCCTCTCTATTCGTCTCGTTCTCCTCACTCTTTCAACCTTCCTCTCTATTCGTCTCTTCTCTTCACTCTCTCAACCTTCTCTCTATTCGTCTCCGTTCTCCTCACTCTTTCAACCTTCCTCTCTATTTCGCTCTCGTTCTCCTCACTTTCAACCTTCCTCTCTATTCGTCTCGTTCTCCTCACTCTTTCATCCCTTCGTTCTCTTCACTCTCTCAACCTTCCTCTCTATTCGTCTCGTTCTCCTCACTCTTTCAACCTTCCTCTCTATTCGTCCGTTCTCCTCACTCTTTCAACCTTCCTCTCTATTCGTCTTCTTCTCCTCACTCTCTCAACCTTCCTCTCTATTCGTCTCGTTCTCCTCACTCTTTCAACCTTCCTCTCTATTCTCTCGTTTCGTCTCTCACTCTTCAACCTTCAACTCCTCACTCTTTCAACCTTCCTCTCTATTCGTCTCGTTCTCCTCACTCTTTAACCTTCCTCTCTATTCGTCTCGTTCTCCTCACTCTTTCAACCTTCCTCTCTATTCGTCTCTTCTCCTCACTCTTTCAACCTTCCTCTCTATTCGTCTCGTTCTCCTCACTCTTTCAACCTTCCTCTCTATTCCTCTTCTTCTCCTCACTCTCTCAACCTTCCTCTCTATTCGTCTCGTTCTCCTCACTCTTTCAACCTTCCTCCCCCCCCCCTCACGTCCTTTTTCTCTGTCCTTATTACATTTTTCGCCTCACTTGATGGCAGTCCACTGTAATAACGAAATAGCTTCGTTTGGGCGGTATGGCTACGCATATTATGATTTGGAGATAGTAAATCTGATCGAGATCAGGCTTTTTTGATCATTTGCAATCACTGAGCATTACCCCACGGCACAGATCTGATTGGTCTCGCTAAGGCAACAGAAAGAAACTACGCATGCGCGCGCACAGGCGCCGCGCGCATTCTATACGCAACGTCATGAGACGAGCGTATCGCATATTTGATAAACCATCTCTATCTCTGATCGTTGGAATTTAGCATTCTATTCCTTTTGATAATCTTCTTACATATATTCTTATTTCCTCCCGATATCTAATATGTTTAGTATACACTATGTACTAAAAATGCCATGATGCTTCGGCCCCGAAACCATACCTGAACCCAGAGTCATCATCTGATGAAGGTTTTGTTGCTACTGTTTGAATAGCAGTCGTTGTATGAAGTTATTGTTGTGATTCAGAATTAAATTATAAGATTTTTAAAAATAGCGTATATTACTTTACAATCACTCTGTGGAGTATACAGGGAGAAAATACGAAAGCAAAGTATTCTAAAAAAAAAAGATAAATCTGGAATTTTTGGGTATATAGTTATTTACTAAGCTTTGCTTAGATATGGCACAGGGCCAAATGTGAGAGGCACCCAGTGAGGCACGAACTCACTAGTCATGGATTGCCAGTCTACCTTCTTAACCTACACTACGAGAGGTATATATATATTTATTATGTTTTTAAAATAAATACATAAATGTGGCACAAGGCCGAAATTGGGGAGGGGGAAAAGGTCTGGTCATCGCTATCCTAACTTTTAACCTAGCTATTCTTATTCGTGACCCAATTCATACTACAATTATCCATTCACCATAAGAATCGTTCGCACAACAGTCACCAAAACTTCTCAATTACTCTATGATTATATCCTACTCTAAACCCGTATTTACATATAAGGCGTGTGCCAGACGGTCACTTCTACTTATAGACTCGTTGACTATCACGTGACCTGAGAAAGATTCCTATTATCCAATCACTGACAGTGCTGCTGTTGGTGTATTTATATAGGCCTGATTCTAATCTTAACTTATTCACACTCGGGCGTCGGACCTAAAGAACACTATCCCACAAAGACTTATTGGTTTACTCACTTGTTTACTTTAAGTTCTTTTACAACTGGAACCAAGGATGACGGCCAGTTACTCAACAATTCTATATGGTGAGGTCGACGTTAAAACTTTTCCGTTTTTAATAAACCTTCAAGACATTAAGATGGAAAAACTGTTGACTGAACAGTGATGGATTTTTTTTTAATAAGGGGAGATGAGAAAGTGTATACAGAGAAAAGTTCATAACCGTTTGGCAGCGTTCGTTTTTGAAAATTGTGAAGTGATTGGTACAAGTGAAGACGCTTAAAATATGTGACATATTTCATTTGGGATACAGTAGATTAAAATATGAGTAAAGTATTATTTGTCCGAGTTTTTTTAGAAGTTGAAGAAAAGGAAAGAAAACAAGGAAAAAGGAAAAGAAAACTAACAGACTATACGTAATTGAGTTAAGTATAGACCTTATTAATATCGAACGTGTGTATAATATTAACATCTATGTTTTTTTATTATTAAGTAGTTCGATTTTATATACACTAGCAAATATATGCACCCCCGGGTGCAAGTATTTAAATTTTAATGTAATAGAATATTATATCAAATTAGAAAGGCTAATGAAACTAAATAAGAATGCAGATAAAAAGATTTGAAACATAGAACAACTGAAACTTACTCGTCCATCACTTCCGTCTTCCATTGCTAATTTTTTCTAATTTAACTATTTAGTTAAAATAGGAAGTAAAGAATAAAATTACAGTTATTTCTTCTTGTTAATGGATTTCTTTTAAGATTTATTGAAGAGATTTTTGCTCATATTCATTAAGATAAAACCAAACAATTAGAAATCAATAATACTAAACACATATTTATTAAAATCAAATTTTAATATCAATATGCAAATTAGCATTCCCGTTCACATTGTAAACCGCTATTTTGTTGTATATAAATACAATTGATTGTTATCAGTATGTAGATATGGTCAACAGTGGCTTCGGCCTCTGGACCATTGCTATAATTAACAGCGTCGATCTCAGGCCCCCCCCCCAGGCAACACCTGCCCCCTCGATTTAAAGGGGCAGGGCTGGGTTTATTGCCCAACGCCTGAGGTGCTCCCCTTGAGGGGGAATGCCGACGGGATCGACGCAATTTTTCACCTGCCACCCCATGAGTCTCGGCTTGTGGGTGGTCCCACATAAATAGGGCCTTTGTGCCTGACCCGTACAAGTGGGGTACGTGGAAAATATCATGGAGATATGGTCAACAGTATTAATAATGTCAAACAATTTTATTAATAATTGTGGTTTAAGATAAAATGATAATCATGGAGAATGTGACGTAAATAACTAAGGTAATTGTCACTTGAGTAGTAATATAGTTTCGGTTACAGATAGAAAAACTCACAATCTCCATTGTAATAAGATACTAGAAGCGGCTTCCCAGCGTCATTTGGGTAGAGGTGGGAAATTAGTCTCGCAGATCCAGTATTGTCGAATCGTGAGTTTGATCCTCATTGGACGCCCCATTAAAATCCCTATGCAAAAAAAGAATTGCGTTGATCCAGCCACTCTGAAAAGAAAGATTAATGTCTCCTATTTAGAATACTAAATGCAAAAAAAAAAAAACATGCTGTTATCATCTAAATTTTATTTTTTAATTATCTTCCCAAATATGAATCAAATCTCTATTATTCTTGCTCAGAAACCACACCCTGGTGATATTTAATGTGTATATATATATTTACTTTGTCGCTAATTGTTTTATTTTCGAAGTTTCCTCCGGACATACATATACACACAACTGCGCTTTATATATGTATAGATAGATTTATGCATTAAATAACCCACGGTGGTTGATATACCGTAAAACAAAACAAAACAAAACAAACAAAATTCTTGCTATTTAGAATTAATTTACCTAAGAAAGTGGATAGACTGAAAAACCATGTATATGTGAGAGAGAGAGGGGGGCGTCTAGAAGTAAAACTGACCTTGTGTTGCCTACTACTCATTCGGAGGGGTTAAGTAAATATAATTGGGAGGGGGTATCATAATGAAAAATCCCCCCTCCCCCAGAAAAAAAAAATTAATAAAAGAAATAAATGTCTAAACAGTTATTCATTTCACACGATATCAATAAATAACACAAGTGAAAATATCGCAATAAATCAAAGGCAAAAGCGAAAAAGATGTAATTCAAAACCGGATATTAATTCGGCTTTATTAAAACGCAAAGTAGACAGTAAAATATAGCGTTGCTTGTCAGCTGTTAATTAATTTGCCAATTCTTTTTTTGGTGTTTATCATTTACTAGACAACTTGTGAACTTGTTGTAACTGTGGTCTATCGTCATATTGATTAAGTTGTTGAGGAATGTGTAAAGGATTTTAATAGGCAGTTCATGTTTATTACTATTACCATAACTAGCACAAAAAAACACACTCTGGGCGGTTTAAAAATTAATTTTTGAATGATATTGTCAGGGTGGGGGTTACAAATTAAATATCAGAGGGTTGTATCATAAGTAAGCAATATCATCAAATCTAATGAAAGGATTTAAAAAATAAAATAATTTGAAATGAAAGCTTAGTCCTGTCCCCCTCAAATAAAATGTTGGTGCATCTATTAATTATTAATCAAATAATATTTTGAATAATTTTGCACGTAATTTTACACAAAATCATAAGTATTTATTTATTTGTAAACTTTTTAGTTAAATTATTGTTACTAAAAAAAGGGTGATATTGAAAAAAAAACGATTTTAAAATCGCTTACTCAAGTTTTGAGTGTATATAAGACAGTGTTGTTGTTCATTTTATATATTAACGATTTTGACTATAAATTAATTAGTCATTAATAGACTTACGCACTCATTAAGAATATTGTGACGTAAGCTGTGACGTAGTTTTAGTTACAGACAGAAATACACCCAATCTCCATTATTACTATTATGTATTCATTTACTATTACTATTCCATGGTGCTCTGTATAGAGGATGTCCTTCAGGATTCGTCCATCATCCATCCGACGGACATGACCCAGCCATCGGAAGCGACGCTGTCTCAGTAGAAAACACAAGCTGGGGAGTTGAGCTGTCTCTAGAACATCCAAGGACACCGTCTATGCAGAGCTTTCGTCTGGTAAGAGACAGATTGTCGCCCCAGCTGCGTTTCAAGGATGTCTTCAAGAATTATCTCAGGTGCTTTGGCTTTGTTCTTCCAGCTGGGAAAATTTGGCTCAGGACCGCCCTCCGTGACGGCAGACTCTCTGTAAAGGACTGTTCATGTCTGAAGCCACCCTGGCGTAACACCATGATGCTAAGATGTCCAGAAGAAAGCAGCGGCAACAAAGTACCGGCACATCAACATCTTCAGGGACAGCCTTCACATGCCACATCTGTGGTCAAGAATGTTTTCAAACATTGGACTTCACAGTCACAGGAGGCGCTGTAACTTCGGGGCGCAAAAACTATATAATAGTCTTCCGAGACTGAAATGCCAATAATCTATGGTGCATGATGACGAAGACGTCGCCGCTCTGCAGCCCTATTGATCTCGATATTGAGTCGCTCAGCTCCTGTGCAGCACGTGTCTCGGCAACCCTTCGGTTGGAGGCCAGATCTTTCAGGTGTAATGGAAATTTCCCTTTTGGGTGACCGCATCTGCAAGTCCAAAATTGGACTAATTAGCCATCAGAGGGTCCCCACCTGATGAACGACACGGAGTGACATCATTATCATCAGCACCGGACTTCTAAAGGGACTATTACTATTATATATCAGGAATGTGGATGATTAAAAATAATGGTTAAATAACAGAAAAATATCAGTAAGTGCAAGCTGGACTATATCTATATATATATATCTATATATATATATATATATATATATATATGAGGCTAGGTAAAAGCGTATACATCATGAGAGAGGAAATTTCTTCAAATTAGGGTACCCTTATAATTAATATTTAATCTAAATGATATTATTCTTTTTCGGTCAATTCTCATTGAATTTCTCCGATGAGAATTTATCGAAAAAAGAATAATATCATTTAGATTAAATATCTAATTATAAGGGTACCCTAATTTGAAGAAATTTCCTCTCTCATGATGTATACGCTTTTATGTAGCCTCATTAAATTTTGTACTCCTAAGAAACTCTTTATATATATATATATATATATATATATATATATATAGTTAAGGTAGTGTGGGCATGGAGTTGGGTCAGTAAAATACGTTTATTTCTATGTGTGGAGTTAAGTGAGAAAGAGTTTCTCTGTGATTAGACATAGCTATCACGTGATTCACCAACAAGTTTTGCCACTTGCCAAATAAGATAGACATCCAGGCCAGTTCCAAGAGCAGTCGTCCAGAAATTATCACCGAGGGTTGACTAAAAGAGAAGATACCAGATATCCTAAAATGCCCTCTCCATCAGACTAGTAAGTCTCTCAAACTTGATTCTTTGGAATACTTTTTCTATTTTCTACATACCGTCAGATTTATTCCCTATTTTACTCCCATATATATATATATATATATATATATATATATATATATATATATATATTATTTTCTTTGATGATCTGATGATGATCTTAACAGATTGAAATATTGCAATATTAGCCAATAACTACAACATCAATTAATAACATCTGTGGGATTTTTCAAATTTCTTCTTTGATATATATATATATATATATATATATATATATATATATTATATATATATATATACGTTTAAGCAGGTTTATATTTAAGCAGGTTTTGTTAAGGACCAGGGAATATTTCTTCTTTATGATCTTCAAGAGTATATATTAAAGTCTTGTTTTCCACAAAAGAAAACTGCTATAACCCCCCACCCCCGCAACAAATAAAACTCGCACCACAAAACAAAATCATATGACAATAAAACTTTGTTATTGATAACAGATAGTTGTCTCATTCTTAGAGCTGCCAGCACCTACGGCAGCTCATTTTCACAAACCTTCTAAATGTTTAATGAACGCGATTCCCTAACCTCTTGATGTAAATAACCCAAAATTGATTAGGTATTTGTTTCTGAAGCTCCATGTCTTAAAAACCTATTGGAAGGTTTATTTCCAGTGCTACCTAGTACTATTCGGGACATAATTAGTGGCCTGTATTAATAGAGTACTAACAGGACCTGTCAATATACCACAGTATGGTAATTTAATTATTACAACGTTTGATATGTTTACTTAAAAGCTATTGCAAATAGTTCAATGTGTAAAAAGTATAATAATCTTGATTTAACTCTCCTTCACCCTTTTTTTCTCTCTTTTCTTCTTTTCATACTTTCATTATGTTCGATGGAAACAGATTAGCATTATCATTTCCGCGCGCTCAGCCCCTCTCTCTATCTTTCCCCTGCTCTCTTTTTTCTTGTTATATTTTTTAGTGTAGTATGACATTTTCCTTCCCTTATTTCTTTTTAATTAAAAATGTAATGGTCATTATTTAGCTGAGAGGAAGACACTCATAAGAAATAAGAATTCGGTGGATAAGCAACACCAGATAATCAGGATTTACATTTTTGCATTTCAGCTTGGTCGATTTTGACGGTTTCATTTTTAACCAGAGAATGTTGCAAGATGATAACAGTTGTACGATTAAGGAACGCGAGTATTAATATAAAGATTAGATAACCAGGAACAAACAATGTTATGGAAATCTCCTTAACATAATTTCACCAGAGTACTGATTTTATGGCTGATTGATGTAGGTTTTTGTTGGTCGGTCTATACTGGTGTGTCCATGTGTAGTTGTTCACAGGAGAACATCACTTATGAATTCGTTCTTGCTTTTCTTGTCGTTTAGGCCACTTCAAAAATGAAACAATTGCTACTTGGGTCAGTTGGCACGTTTGGTCCCTCGGTCACTGCCCGATTGTCTGAACTTCTCGATCTGCTTATGAATAAAAACTGATTCTTCGTTCCAAATCGGTTTTCATTACTATTACTCCCAGGTCCACTCTGACCCAGAGTGGTAGTACCTTTAAGGGTCCCATCTCTGGATTAAACTGAAAAACAAGATTTAAAATAAAACGTGTTAAAAATGAGTTTTTAAAAAAATTAAGTACCCATCAAGAATGAATTATACAAAATATCTTCGGTATAAAATAACACAACAAGGGTTAACATACTATGAAATCCAACCAAGCCAAACCAAATCAGAACACGACTTTGGGGGAATAGTCTTACCCTTCTGCAGTAAATACAGTCAACGCATTCTAAACCTCTGCAGATCAGATTTCCATATGATTAATAATCTGTCTATAGAAGTTTTTTTTCTATTTGAGTAACTATCAAGAAGGAATAAAAACAAAAACGGTTTCGGCATAAAGAATATGAGGTATAATGGAATCCCCCCCCTCTCTCTCTCTCTCTCTCTCTCTCTCTCTCTCTCTCTCTCTCTCTCACCCATGTGGTCTGACTATATATATATATAGTGAGCATGACATTATGCCGGACTGGATTCGAGGATTAGTAGCGTACCTCACTATTCCTTGTCTGTCTTATTGTATCTCTCTGCAATAAAACCCTCTATCTTAATTCTACGACATGTTGTGTAGTCCTTCCACTCGACTACAACCTTGTCTGATTGTATCCCTTTTACCACAACAGAGGCCTCTGTCTTAAATCTACGAAAGTGTTGACTGGTCCTTCCACTCGACTACAACCTTGTCTGACTGTATCCCTTTTAAGGACACAACAGGTTGACATACCGTAAAACTCACCAACCAACCAACCAACCAGCCAGTTAATCATATGAGTTTTTCATTAGTTTGCTTGTTGCTTGAAATTAAGCTTTAAGATTCCATTCGATATTTGCCACGAAAAGGAAAATGAATTGATTTTAATGCTGCAAATTGTTATTAGAATTATTTTAGAATTATGCCATTATCTTCGTTTCCTTTTGTTTTTTTTTATTTATTCATTATTTTTCTATTTTGTTTTTCTGACTTCTTCAGTCAGCAGACAACGTGGTGCCATATCCTTGCATGCCTTAACTGCTGCCATATTTTTACCGAACTAATAAACAGATGTTATTAATTTAATATCTTTTATTCCTTGTCTAGCCAATCTTTTATTTATTTATTTTTCTCAAATTGCCCAGTCAAAAGATTTGGTCGTGTGTCGTTTATATTGAATTTAACTCTCTTTTTTTTTGTCGATTTTATTCGGTTTTCTGTATTTTATATTTCCTTGTATCAGATTCTAACATTTTACGGGTTTTATGCAGTGATGCTGATAGCTTTTTGATTTAGTGCGTCCTGGGACGCACATATTTGCTTTGAATGAGTCCGCGGGAAATCTATGGTTCCCATCTAAAGCCATCTAACTCCTACCTTGTAACATATCCTGTGTAATCCGTTTCCAAGAAAATATTGAAATTTATTTACAGTTAGCTTAAATTGGTGAGCGAAGAAAAAAGAAAAACACTGGGACGCATGGATATAATTTTACGGTGTTTTTTTTTTTTAGATTTTTGTGCATCAGGGACGCAGGACACGTACCTATCAGCATCTCTGTTTATGATATAATACTAAGGTGAGTCACAAATCCATGGGTGAGAAACTGACAGTCACCAAGTGACAGTCACCACTACGCTATTCGAACTGTCTACGCTGCTTAATTGACAGGGTTTCAGCCATCGAGTAGTGCTGTATCGCGAGGTGGAAATATACACAGATGAATGTTGTGTTTAACACATTTATTAAGCACCAGCATCCGGTGCTAAACGGATACATACAAATACAGAACAAATAAGTACAAACAATTAACAAAACAAACACACTAAAAGAGGAGGGTTAGTTCGGAATAGCCAACGCTTCAAAAATCAGTCTGAAAATTATTCAGCTAGTTCATCTACTTTAATCGTAGGCTATTTAATGGCTATGGCCAGTCCATTTGGTAGAGTGCTGAAGGGGTGTTAGCTACTCTATAACAAGTAGTATACTGGTTCTTAAGTTCTTCGTATCGGTTTCCACACCGCATCTGATCTCTGAGTGGTACTACCTGATAGGGTCGCATCTATGGGTTAAACATGAAAAAGCAGTTTTTAAAAATTGTGTTTAAAAAATGAGTTGAAATTTAAAAAATTGAATACCCATCAAAAATGAATAAAACAAAACGTCTTCGGTATAAAATAAAACCCAACAAGTTTTGACATGCCGTAAGATCCAACCAAACGAGTTCACGAATTTGGTCATTACCCTTCTGCAGGAGATACAGTCAAAGCATTCTAAGCCCCAACAGATCAGATTTCCATATGATCAATAATCTGTCTATACCTACATTTCGTTCATAAACTGTTCATGCATTTCGCAGTCTGTTCATACCTTTCGTATACGTATATTAACATCGTTTTCTGTAGATGAGATATGAGATGAGATGAGATTTTATTTAGGGTCGCATCTATGGGTTAAACATGAAAAAGCAGTTTTTAAAATTATGTTTAAAAAATGAGTTGAAATTAAAAAATTGAATACCCATCAAAAATGAATAAAAGAAAACGTCTTCGGTATAAAATAAAACCAACAAGTTTTGACATGCCGTAAGATCCAACCAAACCCAACCAAACGAGTACACAACTTTGTTCTTACCCTTCTGCAGGAGATACAGTCAACGCATTCTAAGTTCCGACAGATCAAATGTCCATATGATCAATAATCTGTCTATTCCTACATTTCGTTCATAAACTGTTCATACATTTCGCAGTCTGTTCATACATTTCGCATACGAATATTAACATCGTTTTCTGTAGATGAGATATTGCTTCCGAGGTATGTGAATTGGTCAACTAATTTGAGAGGCTTACCATCCGGTGCGAAGATGTCTCGTGTTAAATACTAAATAGTGTTTTTTACATTGATATGTTAAGAATTAAATATTTCAAGAAATAAATGAAAATGTCCTATCAACTATTACATCTGCTCCGGCCATCCTGAAAGCTGATCTTAATGATATTTCATTTTCTTATTTTTTTATCGTAATTTTTTTTTTTTTTTTTTCAGTTATTCGTGTTGTTGATTGCGAAGTCAAGGTGATTCGAGTTGGCCATTATTTATTCGTCATTGGAAAGTTATTTTTATGGCTAATCGGATATTTCGAAAGATGAAATTCGATGGCTTCTAATGATTGATGGTTAATTGAAAATGAAGAGTGTAAAATTCGTAAATCAGAATCAGATATGACATGAAGGGAAGAGGAGGAAGGAGGAAGGAGGTTGAAGAAGATATGACATGAAGGAAGGAGGAAGGGGAGGAGGAAGAGGAGGGAAGGGTTATAGAAGTAATGAAATAGAGAAGGAAGAGGGGGAATGAAAGGGGAAAGTAGGGAATAGCATGGAAAGAGAAGACGTGGAGAAAGAAGGAAGGAATAGGAAGAGTTTAAAGAAGGGAAGGGAGGAAGGGGAGGAGGAAGAAGGGAAGGGGTTATAGAAGTAATGAAATAGAGAAGGAAGAGGGGAGGAATGAAAGGGAAAAGTAGGGAAGAGCATGGAATTGGAAGACGTGAGAAAGAAGGAAGAAAAAGGAGTAAAGAAGACATAACACGAGGAGGAGGAAGGGGAGGAGGAGAGGGGGGAAGGGGGTTATAGAAGTAATGGAATAGAGAAGGAAGAGGAGGGAAAGAAACGGAAATTATATGAGAATGGGGAGAGAAGACGATGAGAAGAAGGAAGGATGGAAGGGGGGATGGAAGGAAGGAGGTTAAAGAGATATGATATGGACGAAGGAGGAAGGGGAGGAAAGAAATGGGAAAGTAGGAAGAGAATGGGGAGAGAAGACGAGGAGAAAGAAATAGAGAAGGAAAAAAAGAAGGGAGGAAGGAAAGAAGTGAAGAAGGAAAGAAGGGAAGGGAGGAAGGAAAAAGGAAGGAAGTAATGGAGGAAGGAAGGAAAGGAAAGAAAGAAAAGAAAGAAAGAAGAAGGAAGGAAAAAGGAAGGAAGTAAGGAAAGAAGGAAGGAAGGAAGGAAGGGAAAGAAGAAGAAAGAACGAACGAAGGAAAAAGGAAGGAAGGAAGGAAGGAAGGAAGGAAGGAAAGAAACGAAGAAAGGAAGGAATGAAAGAAATAACGAAGGAAGGGGGAGGAAGGAAGGAAGGAAAAAAGGAAGGAAGGAAAGAAAGCAGGAAGTAAATAAGGAAGGAAGAAACGAAGGAAGGAAGGAAGAAGAAAGAAGAACGAAGAAGGAAGGAAAGAAAGAAAGAAGAAGAAGGAAGGAAGGAAAGAAAGAAAGAAAGAAAGAACGAAGGAAGGAAAGGAAGGAAAGAAATATCGAAGGAAGGGGGAGGAAGGAAGGAAGAAAAGGAAGGAAGTAAGAAAGCAGGAAGTAAAAAAGGAAGGAAAAACGAAGGAAGGAGGAAGGAAGGAAAGAAAGAACGAAGGAAGGAAGAAAGGAAGGAAAGAAATAACGAAGGAAGGGGAGGAAGGAAGAAGGAAGGAAAGAAAGCAGGAAGGAAAAAAGGAAGGAAGGAAGGAAGAAGAAGGAAAGAAGAACAGGAAGGAAGGAAGGAAAGAAGAAGAAGGAAGGAAGGAAAAGGAAAGAAAGAAAAGAGGAGGAAGGAAGGAAGAAAATAACGAAGGAAGGAAGGAAGGAAGGAAGGAAGGAAGAAAGCAGGAAGGAAAAAAAGGAAAGAAAGGAAGAAGAAGGAAGAAGAAGGAAGAAGGAAAGAACGAAGGAAAAAAGGAAATAAGGAAGGAAAAAAGGAAGGAAAAAGGAAGGAAGGCAAGAAGGAAGGAAGGAAGACTTGAATGAAGACAGAAAGGTAAATAAAACCAAAGGAAAGAAAAAGAAAACTAGGAAATAAAAGGATATTTTATAAAGTGAAGAGGAAGGAAGAAAAAAGGGAGATGGAAGGAAGGAATAAAAGAAGGAACGAACGAACGAAGGAAGGAAGGAAGGTTAAATAGTGAATAAAATCCAAAGAATAAAAAAAGAATCCCTAAAAATAAAAGAGGGAAATTTCTAAAGAAACCAACCTTCAATTACCAGAGCGAAATTTCAAGAACCATGACAATTAAATGAATAATGAGAAAATGAAAAAATATATTAAATATTTAATAATTGTTGAAATTCGCCTCGCACGCATTTATCAATTTTCTAGTTAATCGGCCTCTCGGAGAATTTTTCACATTTACTTATTTCTTTTTAACTACATCCGCCATGATACCAGCTACTCTTCGCTAGGGTTATAAAAAAAACTATGCTGATGCAATAGTTAACAAGCAAATCATTGTTAATGAGCTCGATTCTCACTGAGTGCCCACTACTTCTAGCCTTTGCTAAACCCTAGTTAGGCTTAAATTTTTTAAATATTCTGGTGTAATTGTTAACAAGCTAGAATATCAGGTCATTGTTATTGTTAGTGAGTTCGATTCTTACTGAGTGCACGATACTTCTAGCCTTGTGTTAAAAATAATCTACGCTCAAATTTTTTTAAAAGATTATTCTGGTTTGATAGTTTGCAAGCTAAAATAAAGCTGGTCATTGTTAGTGAGTTCGATTCTCACTGGGTGCACAGTACTTCTAGCCTTGTGCTAAACCTAAGCCACTTTTAAGTTTAAAAAGACTATTCTAGTGGAATAGTTAGCAAGCTAGAATAACATGTCATTGTAAGTGAGTTCGATTCTCACTGAGTGCCAGTACTTATGGTCATGTACTAAAGCTAAGCTACGTTTAAATTTTTTTTAATATATTCTGGTGTAATGGTCCGCAAGCTAGGATACCTGGTCATTGTTAGTGAGTTCGATTCTTACCGAGTGCACATTATTTCTAGCCTTGTGCTAAACTTAAGATGCGTTTAAACTTTAAAAAAACTATTCTGGCCTAATAGTTAGCAAGTTAAATAAATGCCATTGTTAGTGAGTTCGATTCTCACTGTGTGCCCACTACTTCGAGTCTTGTGCAAAACCTGAACAACGCTTAAATTGAAAAAAAAATATTCTAATGTAATAGATAGCAAGCTATACTAGCAGGTCATTGTTAGTGAGTTCGTTTCTCACTGAGTGCTCACTACTTCTGGCTTTGTGCTAATCTTAAACTACGCTTAAATTCAAAAAACCTATTCTAGTGTAATAGATAGCAAGCTAGACTAGCAAGACATAGTTAGTGAGTTCGATTCTCACTGAGTGCCCCTACTTCTGGCCTGGTTGTTTGCCTTTCACATAGCGCTAATACCTGAGAGCAAAGGTATACACCCAACCAACCTCCCTCCAGCTCTGGGTAAATAGTAGGACAGACAGGCTCTTAACCTTGATATGACAACCGTTCGAGGAGAAGGAAAACTCTGAATTCAAACCTGTTAAATTCCGCTTAAAAATGACGTTGTGTCACATCCTGCTCGTACGGAGGGTTAGGCGAATACATACTTTTGACTTTGTATTAAACATTATATATGTCAGTTTAAGAAGGACCGTCCATGGGTGTAATGGTTAACAAGCTAGACTAACAGAGCATAGTTAGTGAGTTCGATTCTCACTGGGTGATCCTTACTTCTGACTTTGTGCTAAACCTAGGCTACGCTTGGTTTTACAAGGGGCACCTCCTGCCGTGCACTTGTGATCAGGCTAGACTAAGGGTTCTTTTTAGTGAATTCGATTCTCACTGAGTGTCTAATGCTTCTAGCTCAACTAAGCTATGCTTAGTAATTCGCACAGTTGTGCCACGTAAAATTGTAAGAATAAAAAAGCTACGGCTTTGTTATAGATTTTATCCATAAGCCTAACAGTGTTTTTAATTACCTTACAAATAAATAAAAACCAAACATTACTTAAACAGATTAGCGACATCAGATTCAGTAAACTTTTAAAATAAATAATTTTTTTTAATGTGCGTATCAGCAGGTAAATCAGCAATCCGTGTTCGAATCCGCTAGAGCTGTTTATTTCACTTTGCTTTAACGCTCTTAGGAAAGACGGGAATAGATTTCCCATTGTCTCAAAATCAGCAATCGTCTTGTCCATGGCATGTCACAATGTCTAATTGAAAATACGATGGATATGTGGACAGCTCTGTCACATCATCTATCAGGGCGTTCGAACGTGGTATAATGGCTAGGAAGCTAATCTCGTAGATTCATTACAACTAAATAACGAGGTCAATCCTCGCTGTATGCCCCATACTTACGAGAGGATTAAATCAGTATTATCATACTTTTTACATATTGAACTATTTTACAATAGCTCTTAAGTATACGTATCAAACGTTGTAATAGTTAAATTATCACAGCGTGGTATATCCACGGGTCACGCTGTTTATGATTGAAATTAATGCATAATCATATGGTTTCAAGCAACGATACCTATTTAATTATAATATTAATTTATCTGCATACAGTCATATATGGTTTCAAGTATTTCAAGCAAACATGGATTTAAGTAAGTAATAATAATAATCCTTAGTAAACAGCTTCAAGTAAGTATTCTTGATACAAATAATTTACATACAGCTAAATTGTATCACGTATTCCTATAAATTACGTATAATTTTAACCTATTGTTGGTACTCTAACAGGTGATACCACTCCGAGTCAGAATGAACCTGTGAGTATATATCAAGCCAATCCATACTCCCCCCACAGTATGCGACAAGGTCAGGTTTTAAGCGAAGTAAAGCTGGTTTGAATTCAGAGTTTTCCTTCTCCTCGACTGGTTGCCCTACTTAAGCTTGTGAGCCCAATCTGTGCTGCTATGAGGGCGAGTAAAAAGTCTTGCAATTTTTTGATACGTATATCACGTGATCGAAACAGTTCAATCTATTGAAGGGACCTGCTGTGATTTGCAGTATGGTGGTAGTTTGTGCGCTGACATGTTTTGCATTGTTTCAGTCTGTGATTTGAAAGGCGCACAGTTTTCCTTCTCCTAGACTTGTTGCTTTACCAAGGCTAAATAACTCAATTGTCCTACTCATTACAAAGTGGGGTGCACATTGTATCATTATCATCGTAGGAAATGAACTCGGCGAGACGAGTTTAAATCCTAGACAAAGCTGTTTGCAGAGAAACTATTCGCCCTCCAGCTATGGGTAAATAGTAGGGTAGTCTGGGTTCTTTAACCTAGCTATGGCAACCAATGTTGGAGAAGGAAAACTCTGAATTCAAACCTATTAAACCCCGCTTAAGAAATTAGCTTTGCGTCACATCCTACTCGTGCAGCGGGCCTGGAAAATATATACTCTTTACCAATAGATGGGAGGGACATATGGATTCATGCCTTTCCCAAGGGCATTAGAGCGAAGTGAAAAGCAAACAGCCTCGCTCATGATTTGAACTCGGGTCGCCGCATCCATTTCCTAACACGATAATCGTTACGGTACGTGCGCCTCCAAAATGTTGTACATGTAATAATCATTTTGTATTATCTGGCCAAGGGTGATAATAACATAGAATACTTATCATAGCTTAACACATGTACCTGGTCATGGTTAACGGAAAGAGAACAGTCTATCAACGTGGATTGAACAAAGGGTTCGGTTCAAAATTCCACGAAGGTTCCCAATTACATGAAGTTGGTTGGTTGGGTTTTACGGCATGTCAACCCCTTGGGTTATTTTATGCCGAATACTTCTATTGGTAATTTGGTAATCAAAAATGTTTAATGCCGACAAAGTTTTGAAATAATTTCATTTTTAATGGATAATACAATTTCGTTTATAAACTCATGTTTTCTATTTAACACATAGATGGGACCCTAACAGGTACTACCACACCAGTGGACCAGGAAGTAATGGTGATGAAGGGGTGCTCCATATTCCCCAACCCTCCAAAACTGGAACCTCACGATCAGATAGAGTTTAACGTCATTCCCAGGACAGTCACCACCTTCTAGCATCCATATGATAAAAAGGATTGGGGGTTGCCATAAGGGCAATAGGGTTGGGAAAATCATATAGGTGCTAGGGCTTGACGTGACCAGCCGATTGATCGGAGGGGGCCTCTTCGACCGCCCGTCTAGCCTAAGTAAGGGTCTAAGAGGAGTGTTGCATGTCATTGACTGCTCATCCACCATGACGCCATCCTTAAGCATCACGGGTCACCACCCACGGCCAACAGGTGGCCCCATTTGGGGGAGTCTTACCCCTCTGCAGAGGTGCAGTCGGTGCATTCTAACGCCCAGCCGACAGGGCGGCAACTACGTGAAGGCTCCCGATTTCAACAAGAAGGTTCGACAAGAAACACCTGGAGAAACCCGTAGCGCACATCGACCGAAACGTTAAGTATGTAACAATAAAAATGAGGACAATAGTCCAAAAAATCCAAATAATACAAATTATTAAGCCTCATCTAAAAAATCCAAACACTTAGTAATCATGGCAGGTTGCCACATATCTTGGCCTTGAGCCAGACTTAGAACTCTCCCTCCCTATTCTCCGCCAACGTTAGCCTCGGTAATGTCAAGAAGATCTTTGATTCGCAATGATTAAACGAAGCGAATAAAGTTTAAGAATAACGCCGTGTGAATTTAATTACGACTTGCGGCATATAATTAAACATGGCGACTTTGGTCAGTAAATAACAAACAAAAACAAAACAAAAAAAAACATTATCAAATCACAATTTGGCAATTCCTAAGGAAATATTTCCTTAATAAAATACGATAACATAATGTTATGAATAAATAGATATTTATTATATTAACCACGAGCTATTGCCTGGGTAGGTTATTATCGATTTTTATCTGGAGCTCCAGGCGCTGGAAAACGTGAGGATTATTGGCAAGGAAAATGGAACCAGTGAGCCGAGTTCTAATTCTGTTTACGCTCAACATTGCGCTAATTCCCTTGGGAAAGACATTAACCTAATTTTCCCTGGCTTTTTGTAAATAACATGGTAGACTGAAACCAAACCAAAACTCCTGTCTACACGTTATGGGGTACCGTAGCAAGATAAGGCACATTACTCTCGTTTTTCATAAGTTTTAGATAACCTGTTATACAGTGTACTGAGATGAATTCGGTGGGATCGGCTGGTTAGTTCAATCGGTAGAGCGTCGGACTATAGGAACCTTGTGGTTCCTAGCTTCGATACTGACCCTCGCCAACTCAGCGTATGAGTAGCATAGGAATCTTCGCAGTAAGGCAAGGAGCTGGTGGTAGATGTGGCGTCCCACCTCAGACGAAAAACAATCTCTCTGGTCTAGCACTAGTAAAAAGGGGATAGACTCCCTTTCTGATTGGTTGATACTGACTTTAGGCCACCCCGACGACTTTACTTACTGTTGTGATGTTAGTCCCAACAGTAAAAAGAAGTCAAGTCGAGATGGGGTAAAATAAGACAAGTGTATTTACAATTAATGGTACATGTATACGACTAGCTTGTCGTTAACGGGAACAGCCCTCCTTTCCACTCGGTGTCTCACTATTTATAGTGAGAACCGGTGCATGTTCTCCACTGTAGGAACGGCCGGTACAACACTTACTTACTTTATTTATGTTAATGCACACGTAGAGCAGCATGGTCTGCTATAAACAGATTATCAGTAATAGAGAAAGTCAAAGCGAGAATTCTTGCAGTGTTGCAGATTGACTGTTTGTTTTGCGCGGGAAGTCGAAAAGACAAAGGAAAATTGAACAGGGAAAAACAATAGATAGGCGAGACAGAAATCTTAGTATAACAAAAGAGGTGTGACAAAGGACTCATCTGGACAAACGCTAATTTGAACAAAGAAAAAGGACTGCCGGTCAAGGAACAAAAGAATGTGTGGGCGGTCGTCAGTATTTAAGCAGGTCATCAAACAGACCTGAGGAGAGACCCGAAGAGACGGCGAAGAAAGCAGAAGGATCTGACCGTCGATACGGTCGGGCGCTGCTAGCGAGCAGTGAGGCTCGCCCACCACCTTCCACCACATAAGTAGTCGTAGTGTCATTTTCCATGCCCGCCACTCACCTACCACACACCGAAGAAAATAAAGAAGAGTCATCTTTTGTATATGCGTATCTGTTGTTATTGAAGTAGCTGACTACTAGATACATCGTCTAGGGGTCAGGAACGATGTCCGCTGTATACCCGCAACGTATTCGAGTCAGAGTAGCGTGAGTTTGAAGAAGCCAGTATACAACAGCAGGCCATTGTTGTATCCGTGCGACTGTATGGCTGCACCACTTGGACCTTAACTAAGCGCCTAGAAAATAATCTAGATGAGAGTTGCATAAGAATGCTGCGTGTGATCTTGAACAAATACCCAACGAGAAAGCAGCTGTACGGCCACTTGCCCCCTATCACACAAACCATCCACATGAGACGAACAAGACATGCTGGATACTGCTGGAGAAGCAAGGACGAACTCATAAGCGACGTGGAAACCAGTAATATCAGTACGAGTAGAATATGACACAAGGTCATTTTCTTAAGTGGGTGGTTTGGTTGCCTAACCAAGGTTAGAGTCCAGTCATTGGCTGAGAGGAAAATAGTTAGATGTATACCTTTCCCAAGGGTATAAGCACTATATGAAATGCGAACAGACTCGACCAGGATTTGAACTCATCTCACCGTGTCCATTTTCTACGGCGATAAACATTACACCACGCGCTTCCATATATATATATATATATATATATATATATATATATATATATATATATCTTTTCTCTTTTATTCATGTTTTCTCCTCAATCACTCTCTGGTGTTCCTTTTTTAGTCCGGTAATAGACCGGGTACTTTTGTTAGTATATATATATATATATTGGTTTGGAGGTTGATTTTGAAGGCTATCACAATGCAGGTATAAAAGAATATACAAAGAATATATAAAGAAAAAATAATAAGGTGTTGTTTGTTAACCTGTAATTTATTCTTGATATTTCGAGATAAAATCTCTTTTTCAGCATAATACTATAACAAGACGACAACGACTTTAGGCCGCCTATATATATATATATATATATATATATATATATATATATATACTAGCAAAAGTACCGGTCCATTACCGGACTAAGAAAAAGGAACACA
>CM042150.1:27316416-27346416 GCA_023376005.1 Doryteuthis pealeii | reverse complement strand
CTCTGTGTGCGAAATATTTTCACACGGATGAACTCACCGAAACACATGTGTAAGTGATATTGATTAAATTCATCTTTTATTATCCATTCTATTCTTTCTTTTTTTTTCTCATTCATTCTTCCTCATATATATATATATATATATATATATATATATATATATATATATATATAGTATTGTTTCGTCGAATCACGACTCATTCTTCGTGTCCAGGTGAAGAGTAAATACGGCAGAAGATGATTGGATGTTGGGCAAAAAGGCGGCCATGATTTCAGCTTCTTGCGGGGCTTCGCGTAAACATCGTTGATGAACCGTTATCCTTGAACCTTTGTATTAGTCTTGTTCGCTGGTGACGTGCCTATTTCACCACCTTAATTATACAAGCTGAGATACAATTCGGTAAATACAACTTCATACAAACATCTATTTACAATGTTCATATATATATACTAGCAAATATATGCACCCTCCGGGTGCATGTATTTAAGTTTTAATGTAATAAAATATTGTATTAAATTAGAAAGGCTAATGAAACTAAATAAGAATACAGATAAAAAGATTTGAAACAGAGGGAGTATAATAAAAGATTTGAAACAGAGGGAGTATAATAACAAATGGAACAACTGAAACTTACTCTTCCATCACTCTCGTCTTTCATTGTTATTTTTTCTAATTTAAGTATTTAGTTATAAGCGGAAGTAAAGAATAAAATGACAGTTATTTTATCTTGTTAATGGATTTCATTGAAGATTCATTGAAGAGATTTTTGCTTATATTCATTAAAATAAAACCAAACATTTAGAAATCAATAATACTAAGCACATATTTATTAAATTCGATTTTTTAATATTAATATGCAAATTAGCCTTCCCATTCACACTGTAAACCGCTATTTTGTTGTATATATAAATATAATTGCATGTTGTCAGTATGTAGACATAGTTAACAGTATTAATAATGTAAGACAATTTTATTAATAATTGAGGTTTAGATAAAAATAAAATCATGGAGAATGTGATGTCTATAACTAAGAGAATTGTGACTTGAGTAGGAATATAGTTTCGGTTACAGACAGAAAAACACACAATCTCCATTATAATAAGATATATATATATATATATATATATATATATATATATATATGTGTGTGTGTGTGTGAAATGCATAGAGAATAAAATAGATGGGAGCTGTCATGATACTAGCACGACATGATGATGATGATGATGATGATGTATAATAAATTGATAACCGTCGGTTTCAAAGCATTATAGTATTTAAAGATTTACCAGATAAGATTTTCAATGCGATTTGTCTGAAGATAAGCATGTATATATTTACCAACTCTCCGCACGAGTAGGATGTGACACAAGGTCAATTTCTTAAGCGGAGTTTAACAGGTTTGAATTCAGAGTTTTCCTTTTACTAGACCGGTTGCCTAACCAAGGTTAAGAGAGACCAGTCTGCCCTACTATTTACCCATAGCTGGAGGGAGAGTAGAATTCATACATTTCCCAAGGGTATTAGCGCTAAGTGAAATGCAATTACCACGTCCAGGATTTGAACTCGGGGCGACGAGTCCATTTCCTATGACTTTAACCATTACACCACGCGCTTTCTTGAAGATAAGCATATAATACTTTGAAACCGACGGTAATGAATCAGCCATATAGATTATAATAATAATAAATAAAGCTATTACAACTGTAATTGGGCAGAATATTTCCTTCCACTCATTTTAAACAACGTATATATATATAAGTAATCCACAGACACGTGTTTCGAAGTATCACTTCTCATCAGTGTGGTTATACCGTTAACAGCTACGCCTGGCCGGGTTTGAGACCCGAATGAACTTTCGTTCGCCAATCCTCTTACCCGTACGGCCAGAGGCAGCTGTCAAATATAGGAGAATATTTAATCGCCACATTTCTAAGCGGAAATGAATTCACTAGAGGCCTCAAACATTTGTAAACAAAGCGAGGTTTAGCTGTGCGCCAGATACGGTGAATCCGCAATTAAATCCCTATTTAAAGTGCTCGACCAAAGTAGGAGCATATATAATAAATAAGTAATCCACAGACACGTGTTTCAAAGTATCACTTCTCATCAGTGTGGTTATACCGTTAACAGCTACCCCTACCTTTCGTTCACCAACCCTCTTACTCGTATATATATATATATATATATATATATATATATATAGAGAGAGAGAGAGAGAGAGAGAGAGAGAGAGAGAAGAGAGAGAAAGAGAGGGGGGGAGCTTCTAAGCAAATCAAGAAGCATTTCTACAAAGGTAAAATAAAAAATAGCTAGTTCTATTATTTTCTTAATATATGAAGATCCATTTTGAAAATAACCTTATTATTATTATTATTATTATTTTTATCATCTCTTTTATCTTGTATTCTCTGCTGGACCTTGTTTGGTTCTCTGGGATTTAGTCCGCGAGATGTTGCGTCTCTTTCCAAAGCAGCACCGGACGCAATATGCCTCTAGCGACAAGCCTTCCCGGTCGATTCTTAATAATTCGAGCTCTAACTTCTAACTTTTCAATGGTCTATCTGATCACATCATTCCCCTAAACCAATCAGCGGGCGAGTTCGGATAACCCGGGTGCAGAATGCTGTCAATCAAACGTTTATCTGGTACTATGTGATTTTCCAGTAACCATTAAATTTAAATCCTACTCGACATTACAAAAAATGATAGGCTATGCCTATTCATTATGTAACAATGCCCATATACTGATCATAAAACAGTTAAAAAAATTGTCATTAAAAAAATGGCAAAATTATTCGAATGCACTCATTGATAACAAACTTCAAAACCTTAAACCTTGGGGAATGGAACTTAAAATACAACAAAAATAGAAGAGAACAGGTTGTGCTGGCCTGCCTTCACACAGGCCACACCTACATCACCCATCATCATTTACTAGAGCGCACATAATCCCCAATACGCACTACATGCCAAGAGAGACTTACAGTAAAACATATACTGTTAGAGTGTATAGACTTTGATCTGGTGCGAACAAAATACTACCAAGCAAGTAATTTGAAAAAAAACATTTCACGAAAACAAGACCATCCAGGATTTTACATTTACTTTAATATATATATATATATATATATATATATATATAATTTATTATTATTATTATTATTATTAATTATTATTATTATAATAATATATGCTCCCATAGATTTGGTATGATCTCTCTAATTTGTGATTTAAATTAACTTTCACAACTAAACATATAAGCAATGATCGTTTCCCCGGAAACTTGATCTCTCTGTGATCGTAAAAATATATAAACAAACCTATGTATTTAATAGTTTTAAAAACACCGGTCCCGCTACATCAGCTGTCAGTGGCCGAGGGGATAAGATATCAGGCTGTAAACAGTCTGTCTGAGTTCGACCCTAACCAAGGATAGTTGTGGTGTCTAGCTACAGTGAAGAGGTATGAAACGCCGAAAAACGTGTCTGTGGATAACTTATTAATTCATATATATATATAATATATATATATATATACATTTGTTCTATACCAAACTATTGCTACGAATCTTTAAAAATCGAAAAAAAATGACCCACTGAAGTTGATATGCCTTAAAACAAAATAAACAAACAAACATGTAACGATGCAATGCTGAAACTGGGTTTGAGTCTTTTTTTCCCTGTATTGCTGTCTTTGGCACGTAAGTAGCACAACTTGGTTCTATGCGGTAAAGTGAGGAGTTGATGGAAGGTGTGGCGCCCCACCTCATATGCAAAAGCAATCTCCCTAGTCTAGTGCTAGGGAAAAGGGAAATAGACTCCCTCACTGTTCACTCCACCTACTTTTTTAAATGTCAAACCTTACAATACCAACCAACCACGACGGGTAACCCCACCGCGGATTGAACAGATTCGGTCACGTGATATACTAGCACGTACCAATAATTTAAACTCACCCTAGTAAGTTAACTTTATGACATAACAATTGTGAACAAAAAAAAACTTTCCGTGTAGCAAGGAAAGGCAATTCTGTCGAACAATAGTAACTAAATGTGGCTTCCTTTTTGTTTTTAGTTTTGCTTTTTGTATTTTTTTGTATTTTTTTTTTTTTAATTTGCACATGAGCGTTATTGAAGACCCAGTGGAAAATGTCAATATGGAATCCAGGAAAAATGGCGCGAACGAGTCGACAAAGCCCGTAATTGAATCCTTGAAGCAAATACAAAACTCGCAGCGCAAACACAATCGGAACGTAATCACAATTGAAAAGAAAAAAAAAAACATTAGAAAAAGGAAAAGAAAAATGAAACTCCCCCATTGCTAATTCACCGTGATTAAAATCAAGCTGAGAAATCATACCGCCTAAAAGACACAACAAAACATATTTATTCTATTCGCATAGTGCCCGTCAGCGTTTGTACAAAAAATATTGTTTATCATACAGTTATCTATTTATTTATCTATCTCTCCCTATGTGATGAAAATTAATTCTGTTGTTAGAGAATAATATATACAGTCATGTGATGCAATGTTTTCGAAATATCATCGATAATGTAGGCAAAAAGGGTTTACCAGTACTGACACGGCTACAGTTTAGAAGCATTAATTTTGATCATGATTTGTTAACATTCTGTTGACCTTTTTCTCTCTATATATATATATATATATATATATATATATATATACCAACTCCTCCGCACGAGCAGGATGCGACACAAGGTCAATTTCTTAAGCGGAGTTTAACAGGTTTTGAATTCAGAGTTTTCCTTCTCCTAGACCGGTTGCCTAACCAAGGTTAAAGAGCCTAGTCTGCCCTACTATTTACCCATAGCTGGAGGGAGAGTAGGATTCATACCTTTCCCAAGGGTATTAGCGCTCCCTGATGCCCACTTCTATTTATAGACCCACCGAGAACCATGTGATCAAACTCTTGGCCAATCACTGGCAGTACTCTGCTACTGAAACAATACTTAAACTGAGCATACTGAGCATACTGGCCTATTTGCGTTGAACCTTCGTGGACGACGGACATAGGAGTAAATCACTGGACCTTTAACACTACGCAGGATAGGACTTATTCACTTACCAAAGGATTCCATAACCCAGGACTTATACGCAGGATAGGACTTATTCACTTACCAAAGGATTCCATAACTCAGGACTTATATGCAGAATAGGACTTATTCACTTACCAAAGGATTCCATAACTCAGCACTTATATGCAGGATAGGACTTATTCACTTACCAAAGGATTCCATAACTCAGGACTTATATGCAGGATAGGACTTATTCACTTACCAAAGGATTCTATAACTCAGGACTTACTTACTTTAAGCCCTTTTCAACTGGCGTGATATATCAGTTTGACAGTCATTGTATAATGAAAATGAGATCTGATGTTAGAAAAAATAATCTACAGGCATGTGAGATATAATTGTTTTATCAAAAATAGTGTCGATAATGTTGGCGAAAAAGTTTGACAAACCTGAATAGTGTTGGAAGCGCATGGTATAATGATTAGAGTCGTTAGAAATGGACTCGTCAATCCGAGTTCAAATCCTGGACGAAGCTACACTTCACATTACTTACATTACATCACTTACACGCGGGAAAGGTATGAATCCAACGACTCTCCTTCTAGCTATGGGTAATAGTTGGACAGACTGGTCTCTTTAACCTTGGTTAGGCAACCAGTCTAGAAGAAGGAAAACTCTGAATTCAAAGTGTTAAGTTTTTAAATGCCATCCTTGGCCAGTTGAAAAGGGCTTAAAGTAAGTAAGTCCTGAGTTATGGAATCCTTTGATAAGCGTATAAGTCCTATCCTGCGAATAATTCCTATCCAGCGTATTGTTAAGGGTCCAGTGATTTAATCCTATGTCCGTCGTCCACGAAAGTGGCAATAGTTAGGGCCAGTACTGCCGGTATAAGTATTGTATCAGCAGCAGAGTACTGCCAGTGATTGGCCAAGAGAAATCACAAGGTTCTCGCCGAGTCTATAAGTAGGAGTGGACTTTTGACACACACCCTATGTGCCAAAAATCTCAACACAAAGTGTTAAACTACACCTGTGGTGGCCACTGCTAGAATAGGCTCAGTCCTAATTAGTGATCTATTTCACTAATTTACTAATTTTTTGAATAAGCAGTAGTTCTGATGATATTGATCCCACTAGATTTGTACAGTCACTAGAATATTTGTATACCAGCTTCATTTATTTATTTATTCATTCATTTATTTATTTATTTGTTATGCCTCCGTGGGCATCTGTTGCATAGGGCCAAATTCAAGTTGTAGTAGTATTCGTTTAGTAATAGTAATCGTCGTTAGTTCAGAAACAACACACGCAAGTCGTATAGTCACAGAGAGAGAGAGAGAGAGAGAGAGAGAGAGAAAGAGAGAGAGAGAGAGTATGGTCCAAACTATTCTATCGTAAGCGATGTTCAGTACTACTATCCCAAACCCATATCGGGAACCGAAAGCCAAGTCTGACTCCCAGCCGAAAAAGAAAGATTTTACTCCTTTCCGCTTCTCGTCCCGGGGTCCCATCCGTTTCCGGTCAAAACCCGGAACTTCCGTTCTTATTTTTAAATCTATTTCCGGTGTCATTCCTCGGTCAATTACTGGCACTCTGTTGAGTGTTTACCCTTATAAACTTTAACCTTTGTTCTTATTTCTTTTTCCTCTCTTCTCCTTTCAATCCCAAATTCCCCGTAGACCATTATAATTACGCTACACATCTTCACGCTTCTCCTATCTTCTCACATCAACCTTTAAAAAATAGATAAAAATGTTAAAAAATTGGTAGTCTTTTTTTTTTTTACGCCGTATCAACCCTCTTCGGGCATTCTTTTTCAATTTAGAAGGGGAAAAAACACTCCTATGATAATTCACTGTGATTAAAATCAAGCTGCGAAATCAACCGCCTAAAAAAACATGACAAAATATATCTCTTTTATTCGCATAGTACCCGTCAGCATTTTACAAAAATATTGTTTATCATGCAGTTATTTATTTATTTACTTATTTGTTTAAGCTAGATGTGAGTTGCACAAGAATACTGAGCGCGCTATTAAAGAAAACGTCGAAACACCCTACAAGAAAGCATTTGTACGGACACTAGCCCCCTATCACACAGACCATCTGAATGAGACGAACGAGACAGGCTGGGCACTGCTAGAGAAGCTAGAACGAACACATGAGTAGCATTCTCCTGTGGAAACCAGCACATGGGCACGCCAGTGAGGACCACCCAGCAATGACCAGCTCTGTACGCATAATGGATGCTGCGGAGGGGACTTCCCGAGAACAATGAATGATAGGGACGATTGGCGAGAGATTTCATGGATGTCCGTACTTCTAGCGGACATGATGATGATGATGATGATGATGATGATGATGATCCCTGTATAATGAAAATGAATTCTGCTGTTAGAAATATATTTATATATATATATATATATATATATTATATATACGATTATGTGTATCAAAGCTTTCAAAATATTGTCGATAATGTAGGGAAAAAGGTTTACCAGTACTGTAACGGCTACATATTGGAAACATTAGATTTTGGATATGATTTATTTATATTTTAATTGTGAGATATCAATTCTGTTTGTCCCTGTAAAATGAAAATGTGATCTGCAATCTACAAGTATGTGAGACAATTTTTTATCAAAATAGTGTCGATAATATTGGCGAAAACGTTTACCGGCCCTAAACAAGCAGTAGTTCTGATGATATTGATCTCACTGGATTTATACAGTCAAATTCTGGTTGAATTTATCCGATAGTTCCTAAAAATGTCCTCGAATAAATATATATTATATATATATATATATTATATATATATAATACTAACATCTTTCATTTGTCCTCACATAAAATTACTTAACAGTGTCCTGAAGATGGTACAATATGCTAAGTATTGACACATAAAATTGTTTCCCTATCGTAACATCCTGTGTTTGTTATATTCTTAAAATATTTTCTTCTCACTATATATATATATATTATAATATATATATATATATATATATATATTACCAACTCCTCCGCACGAGTAGGATGTGACACAAGGTCAATTTCTTAAGCGGAGTTTGACAGGTTTGAATTCAGAGTTTTCCTTCTCCTAGACCGGTTGCCTAACCAAGTTTAAAGAGTCTAGTCTGCCCCACTATTTACCCATAGCTGGAGGGAGAGTAGAATTCATACGTTTCCCAAATTAATATTTCTTGTTATTTCTTTCTTCTGAAATTAATTCAAATTAATCTTAAAATTGTGTACGCTATTGCTGTTTTTGATCTGTTAAGTCAATTTGTTCCAAGAAAATATATTACTCTATGAACAATAAGGTACTATTGAATATTAGACTTACATTTTAAACAGACGCAAGGTACAAAAAAATATGTAAACATTAAAGATGGGCGAGAAAAGACTAAATTCCTATTTCTTCTGCAAAATAACTCTCGCTTCAGAAATTTGAGTGTCGACCATTTTTTCCGATCCAAATCTCAAAATTGACCCTTTCTTCAGAATCTTTTCAGTCACATTCGTCAAAATCTTCCTGTCTGCAAATAATCTCTCGTCTCCGAAAAACAAATCGTCTGCTTTCAATCAAATATTTCCTTCTCGACCGTTCATTTGTTATTTTTTTTTGTTTGCTTGTTTTTACTCAATTGCTCTGACTGGGCAATTTAACCTACTAATTCTGCACTTTTTCTTAGAATTTCAAGGAGGTAATGTTCACTTTTAGTTGGTTAAATTCCTAGCAAATAAGCAATTAGAGTAACCTCCCTTAACTTTTACTTTGAGTAGCCGGTAGCTATTTTGAAAGTCTCCGTGCGAAATAAACAAATCTTAGAAACTTTTTTCGAAAACAATACAATTGCACGCTTTAACACAAAACTATCATAAAATGTGTTCTTAAGTTATTTTGCAGAAGAAATAGGAATTTAGTATTTTCTCTCCCATCTTTAATGTTTACATATTTTTTTGTACCTTACGTCTGTTTAAAATGTAAGTCAATAGTACCTTAATAACAATTAAGTTCAATAGTACCTTAATAACAATAGTACCTTAATAACAATAGTACCTTAATAACAATTAAGTTCATTTCAGAGTATGCGCACGCACAATCTTATGCTAGGAATTTAGCCAACTAAAGGTGAAAATTACCTTCAAGGAACACTACAGACCATGATTACAATGATTAATCAACTGAACCCCTACCATGACGACAAGAACTCTAACATTAACTGTTTTATATCTATCGCCATATAGCCTACACTTTTGATTCACCCGCGTATTATCAATTTTTAGTTTGACATCATGTTTGTTTATGATTTTATTTTGTGCTGCTATTAATAGAACTCAATTTTCTCTCTTCAGGGTTTCCCTTCTTGACTATATCAAGGTTAACTCAATTGCAATTTCCTTAGTTTGTTGCCTGAAGTGTCCATAAATTTGTTTTTCTTCCACTTTTTGATTCCGAGATGCCATGCTTAATGTTTTACTGTTTGTCCTTAAATTATTTTTGTTGATATTGCTTTTGCGATATTCTTTACTTAATATATATATATATATATATATATATATATATTATATATATTGAGTCCTTGAATTGTTGCTTCTACGCAATCGTTAATGCTAGCAGGTCTTCTCCACCCCCGCCTTTTTTCTTGACGAAACGATTTCCATTTATAATCAGTATATTAATATTCTGGTTCCTTAATCGTACGACCGTTATCATCTTGCAACACCCTCTGGCTAAAAATTAAACCATCCAAATTGTCCAAGATGAAATGCAAAATTGTAAATCCTGATTATCTAGTGTTGTTTATCCGCCGAATTCTTGTTTCTTATGAGTGTCGTCACCTCAGTTAATTATTGTACCCTTCCGTTTTTTATGAATAAAGAATGGGAAAATACACAGGAAAAATATAATAAGAAAGAAATAAAGAAAGTAGGGGAAAGATAGAGAGAGGGGTGAGCGCGCGGAAGGGATAACACTAATCTCTTTCAATCGAACATAATGAAAGATTGAAAAGAATGAAAGAAAGAAAGAAAGAAAAAGAGTGAAAGAATTAAATCAAGATTGATCTACGTTTTACATATTCAACTATGAGGAGTGAAGGATTGAATAAATTCGACAAAATGTGGTTGAGAGTAATATTGAACTATTTAGCAATAGCTCTTAAGTAAAGATATCAAACGTTGTAATAACTAAATTATCATATTGTGGTATATCCACCGGTCCTGCTGGTTTTTATTATTTACTATTCTTAGATTAGTTTGGCTAAAGCTCAGAAATATGGGACAACCTGTGAGAATTGAACTCACGTTCTTAAACAAGTCGTAGAAACAGCACCCCACAAGGAAGCAGCTGTATGGCCACCTGCTCCCATCTCACAAAGTCCGAGTGAGACGGACAAGGCATGCTGGACACTTCTGGAGAAGCAAGGACAAGCTCATAAGCGACGTTCTCCTGTTGAAGCCAACACATTGACGTGCTAATGTGGGCCGCTCACCAAGGACCTACATTGACCAACTATGCGAGGATGTTGGATACTGTGCAAAGGACCACCCTAGGACAATGAATGATAGGGAAGGTTGGCGAGAGATTGTGATGGATATCTGTGCTAATTGCGTGATATGATGATGATGCTGAACAATGGTTTGAAAGTCTATTTTCACTCTTCAAGCCCCCCCCCCTTCCATATCAAGGTCATCAAAATTTGTCGGTTAAGTGTCCAGAAATTTGTTTGCTTCGTATTTTCTATCCTCATTTGTTGTTTTCCTGTTTGTCCTTAAGTTATTTCTTATCTGATGTTGCGCTTGATTTCCTTGGGTTTTTTTTTTTTTTTTTTTTTTTTTTTGCAGGTCCTCGTTACATAATTCTTAGATTCCTAATACTTATGTACAGTAGTGTAGAAACGCAAAATTATTAAGTTCACCCGGCGCGAGAGGTTGAAGATTGAATGGACTTTCACAGTCTGATCCTCCTTCCGGTGGATACCGTGAGAATCGGTAAGAAAACCCTCTTCCGGTTTAATTAGAAAAAGAGTTTTAGTTCAGTATCGAAACCGGTACGGTGGTCAGTCGTGTTATGCACGCTGCCGACTCAATCTGCGCAGGAGTCTGGTGGGGATTTTAAAATATGATCTAAGTAAAATCGAAGTCTTGTGTTATTATCTAAAATCTACCAATGACACAGTTCTGATAAAGAAATCCCCAATGGAAAGACCAGCAGAAGTCCCCGCAAGACGAAGTCCAGCACGCTAGAAGACGCGCGCTAAAGAATAGAAGTAAAAATAAAATAGATACAACCTGAATTGTTGCTTCGCGAATCCTCAATGCTACCGAGTCATCCAAGTCATTTTTTCTAGCGGTTGCGGTTGGGTTGTTTGGTGTTGTTTTACGGTATATCAACTCTTTCAGGTCATTTAATGCCGAATCAGTCATTTTTTCTGAAAGACTCAGTTGCTTACAGTACTTGCAACTGCTGTTTAAGTGGTCGCCAAATTAAGTATTGAACTGGTTAATCCTTACATAACTCCGGTTGAGATAGAGATATATATGTAGTACCTGTTAGGGTCCCATCTATGGGTTAAAGACTTCAGTACCCATCGAGAATGAATAAGACAAATTGTCTTCGACAAATTAACCCAACAAGAGTTGACATACCGTAAAAATCTAACCAACCAACCAATCAGCCTGATTATAAGCTTCACACATTGACAATCAGTTAAATGTCATACACAGTACCCATCCTCTGCGAAAGGTGCATTTGCTGACTTGATCATGTCAGGAGGATGGGAATAGCCGTCTCCCATGACCCTTTGTATTGCGAATTAGTAAAAGGCTCTCGCGTTGGTAAGAGTAGACAGACATCTATGCACATAGAGATGTCTGCGGGACAGGACATGAGGGATAGCCACAGAGAAAGAAACGGGAAGGTACACCGTGCAAAGAGGTAGTGTGCGTTTAATATCTAAGCCAAGGCCGGAGAATAGGGAAAAGAAGCAGGCGAAGAACGGAGGAAGGATAAAGAAAGAGATCACTCGAAGATATATAAGTAAAGATGTGTTAGATGGAGCATTATAGAAAATTGAGGAGAGATTGTCTTAAAAATGAATGGCGCTTAGAAAACTTACATATGGCAATTATTGAATGACCAGTTTATGGTATTTCATTTGAGGTGACCTCACAAGTGTATGTGGTAGAAGAAAAGAACCTGCTCAGTTATTGCCAGCGATTTAAGGTTTAGAATGGATAGCCTTCTTAGGTGATCGTGAGATGGAGAAGACCACGATTTAGATTGGTAGTATGTTTAGTCAGTCGCGAGAAAGACACGACTCTGACTCGATCTGCGCAGTTAGTCTTGGTGGGATTACGACAGATAAATATGATAAAGTAAATAAGTCTTGTGTTATTATCTAAAAAACTACACTGACACAGGCTTCTGATAAAGAGAAATCCCATGGAAGACCAGATACACCAAGTCCCAAGAGAAGTCCAGACGTTAGAAGAGACCTAGAAGAACTTAAGATGTCAGAAGAACAGAAGAAGAATAGAAGAAAAAAGTTGAGAAGGGTATGCAAACATGTTATCAGTGCACCAAAAATTGTCACTCAAGAATTGGCCTGCTCAGCCACTTGCGCAGATGCAGATTTTTTTTTTGAACACTACGCAATCATGTCTTAGTGATGGATGGTGCCAACAATAACAACACAATCTCTCTGCAGTCAGTCAACATATTCTAAACCCCGCCGACTGAGTTTTTAGGTAAGAAATATAAGTACGAAAAGATTCAGTCGTCTCGTTTTTCTGTTGGTGAATGGGCGAATAATAAAATGCCTTTCGAGTTAAGATTTGAATTACTTTTCATAATAGAAAAGCATAATAGGAAAAGACGAGCGAAAATGCCGAAAATAAATTATGCTAAAAAAAAAAGAGGGAATTTAGAGAAATTGATTGAGTAGCAAATGGAGTATTTTTTGAAAATAGATTATCAGCCTTTCGGCGCACAGGTTTAGGGGATTTTTTTTGTTTGTTTGTTTTGTTTTTGTTTTTGTTTTTTGTTTTTTTAACAATTTCGAATTCTGCAGTGTTGCAACTTAGTTGTATCGCTTAAGGAGACTGACTGGCGCGAAATCTTGCTTGAAGGTGACTTGGAAATATGTTACGGTATTGAAAGCCTGTGAGATATTTCTACACAAACCGAATCTTTGATTTGTTACTTCATAGAAATCTGCCGGGTAAATAGGGGAACAGTTTCTGATTGGAATACTCACAAAAGAAGAAAGAAAAAAAGAAAGAAGGAAGGAATGAAGGAAGGAAGGAATGAAGGAAGGAAAGAATGAGAGAAGGAAGGAATGAGGGAAGGAAGGGGAAAAGAAAGAATGAATGAACGAAGAAAGAAAGAAGAAAGAAAGAAAAAAGAAAGAAAGAAAGGAAGAAGGAAGGAAGGAAGGAAGGGAGGAAGAAAAAAGAATTAATGAATTAATAGATGAATACAGAAAGAAAGAAAGAAGAAGAAGAAAGAAAGGAAGGGAGGAAGGAAGAAAGGGAGGGAGGAAGAAGAAAGAAATAAAAATTAATGAATTAATAGATGAATATAGAAACAAACAAAGAAAGAAGAAAGAAAGAAAGAAAGGGGATGAAAGAAAGAATTATGAATTAATAGATGAATAAAGAAAGAAAGAAAGAAAGAAGAGAAAGAAAGAAGAAAGGAGGAAGGAAGGAAGGGATGAAGGAAGGAATGAGGGAAGGAAGAGAAAAGAAAGAATGAATGAATGAATGTACGAAGAAAGAAAGAAAGAAAGAAAGAAGAAAGAAAGGAAGGAAAAAAGAAAGAATTAATGAATTAATAGATGAATACAGAAAGAAAGAAAGAAAGAACGAAAGAAAGAAATGTTAACTGCTTACAGATATATATAAATAAAGAAATAATATGTGAAAGGAGAAAGAAAGAAAGAAAGAAAGAAAGAAAGAAAAAAAGAAAGAAAAAAGTAAGTAGGAATTAATAAAAAAAGAAAGAAAGGATGATTGGAGATGAAAAAAGAAAAATGCGAGAAGGGAGAAAGAAAGAGGGAAGATAAAGAAAGAAAGATTAATTGTAGATAGAGAAAAGAAAAAAGGACCAAAAGATGAAAAAGATAGAAAGAAAGAAAAAACAAAAAGAAGAAAGAAAAATGAAGGAATAAAGAAAGAAGGAATGATTAAAAAAGAAAGAAAGAAAGAATGACTAGAGATAGATTGATAGAAAGAAAGAATGGAAGAAATAAAATAAAAAAGAAAGAACCAAAAGAAGATAGAGAAAATGACTGTAGAAAGAAAGAAAGAAAGAAAGAAAGAAAGAAGGAAATAACGAAAGAAAGAGAGAAAGAACGAAAGAAAGAATATGAAAAAAGATATTAAGGAAGAAAAAAAGAAAGAAGGTAAGAAAAAATGACGGAAAGAAATTGAAAAGATATTGTAGAAAGAAAGAAAGAAAGAAAGAAAGAAAGAAAGAAAGAAAGAAAGAAGGAAAAAAAGATATTAAAGAAGGAAAGAAAGAAAGAAGGCAAGAAAAAAATGACAGAAAGAAAGAAAGGGTAAAAGAGGGCATAGAAAAGATATTGAAGAAAGAAAGAAAGAAAGAAAGAAAGAAAGAAAGATTGTCAGAAATATCTATTCATTTTTATTAATATTAAAGAATGATGAAACACGATAAGGATGACAAAAAAAGAGGAAAATTGTTAGATTAAATTCAATAAATACAAAAGTTGAAAAACGAAATGAAGAAAAAAATAATATGAATAAAAAGGTTGATTAAAGAAAGTAAAGAAAGAAAAATAAAAGAAAAAAGTAAAAACTCTACGTTAGGGAATGAAAACGAGCAAGAAACACAGATTAGATTTAACGAAGGACACAAACAAATAAACAGACAAACAAACAAAGGAACAGGATAATGAAAGGGCCACTGACAAATTGAATGGTCGGAGAAAAAATAAGGATTAAAAAAAAAACAAAAAAAAACGAAAGAATAAAATGTGAGATTTTGCCAAATAGAAGAAATGAAAATACCATAAAAATACATACAGACACATTAAAAAAGAAAAGTAAAGAAAAATACGATATCTTGATTATACCGCCCTAGTCCAGACACTGAAACCGGGGACGATTAGACTCGATGTCTTTTCGGAATCAGAGAATTGAAGAAATAAAAGAAAGAAAGAAATTTGACCACTGGCACAGAAGACCTTTTATTCTGAATACAAAATATTTGAAACAGTTACTTGTAGGAGATAAAAATCAAGTCAGATTTACAATCAGCTGACGCCCAGATCGATAAAATCAGATCTAGTTCGAGACCTTTGGAAAATCGAAGAGGTGCCGTGACAGATAGGAATGGAGTCCAAATCAAGCACGTGTTGCTATGCATGAAAAAATTACTTTGACCCTAGCCAAAAAAAAAATCAAAAAAAATGCTACATTAACACATCGTTGTGGTGCAACGGTTATCAAACTATGATTGATTTTAATAGCATGTCAACTCATCTTGGGTTATTTTATACCTAAAAGTTAGAGAATTGCATTCATTGTACGTTTATATTAACATTTTTGTATAAATGTTTCTTAAAAGTTATTGCGAGAAAAATCACATTGAGTAACAAAAAAAATGTTGAATCAACATATCGTTGTGGTGCAATGGTTATCAAACTATGTTTAATTGATTTTAAAGGCATGTCAACCCATCTAGGGTTATTCTATACCTAAAGGTTAGAGAATTGCATTCATTGTACGTTTATATTGACATTTTTGTATAAATGTTTCTTAAAAGTTATTGCGAAAAAAATCACTTTGATCCGCGTAACAAAAAAAAAATGTTAAATCAACATATCGTTGTGGTTCAATGGTTATCAAACTATGTTTAATTGATTTTAAAGGCATGTCAACCCATCTAGGGTTATTTTATATCTAAGGGTTAGAGAATCGCATTCATTGTACGTTTATATTAAAATGTTTGTGTAGTTGTTTTTTAAAAGATATTGCAAGAAAAATTACTTTGACCCTAGCAAAAAAAAATCTACATCAACACATCGTCGTAGTGCAATGATTATCAAATTATGATGGATTAATTTTAATGGCATCTCAACCCATCTAGGGATAATCTATACCTGAATGTTAGAGAATCGCATTCGTTGTATGTTTATATTTACAATTTTGTGTAATTGTTTCTTAAAAGTTATTGCTAGAAAAATCACTTTGATCCTGGCAACAAGAAAATGTTGAATCAACATATCGTCGTAGTGAAATGGTTATCAAATATTGATAGAATTATTTTAATGGCTCGTCAACCCAACTAGAGTTAGTTTACGCCTAAAGGTTAGATAACCGCGTACGCTTATATTTACATTTTTGTGATCTTGTTTCTCTCAGATATACAAGGTGTGTCAAAAAAGTATCGAGATTGAACCTGTATTTACCAAGATAGAACTGAACAATGAATGGAACGTTAATTTTTTTTTCAAAATACAAGGTGTGTCATAAAAGTACCAAGTTTAAAGATGTATTTACCAAGATAGAAATGAAGAATGAATGGAATGTTATTTCTGTTTTCAGAATATAAGATGTGTCAAAAAGTACAAAAAATCTCGATACTTTTTTGACACACCTTATATATCAAGTATTCCTATCTAATACTGTTACAATTCATGTGGAAGCATAAATTGTTAACGGACCCAGTAGCAAGAATTCAAAGGGGCCAGTGGGAAAATACCAGGACTGTTGGTAACCCTGACCCCAGAGGCGCGAATCTTGCGCGTCACGCGATTAGTTAGTTTAGATTTTAGTATCAACCGGACTTTGAAGCAGAGAGAACGTGTTTGTCTCTGCTGAGGTTTAATCTCACCGGCGTGGTGAATAAGAATGGGCAAAATAAAATCGTTATCAAGAAATAAAAGTCTTGTAGTTCATTTAATTAATTACAATGACTAGAGTTAGCCCAGAAGAAGCCCTTAGTTAGAAGAGAGCAACTAGAAGACGATAAGATGACAGCCAGACAAGAAGTTAGCAGAAGCAGTAAATCAGAAATGAAACAACAAGTAAGTCTCTAATATGTCTCTCTCTAATATATATATATATATATATATATATATATATATATATTATATATCACCGAGAACTTTCTGAAGTAATACTCTCTCACAGTCTATTGTATACCCTAAGCGATGGGGTATACAACAATACAAATAATCTTCACACAGTTTTAGGAGTTCTTATCTAATATTAATGTCTTATAAAAAGATTATATGGTTTCAAAAAAAAGGATTTCTATTTAATAATAATCATTTGTTATATGGTTTCACGTAACTAATAATTATATCCTTACTAAACAATTATAGCGTCAAATAATTATCTCTAACAAATAATTTACTTGCTCATGGTTGTGTAATGGTTAACAAACTATGATTGATTGACTTTAATGGCATGACAAACCATCTAGGGTTATTTGATGGCTAAAGGGTGGACAACCACGTTCATCGTACGATTATATTTACATTTTTTGTCTAGTTCTTTCCCAAAAGATTTCTGATCAGATAAAGTGGGAATTATTCCAAGCTGTGACCATGTCAGCACAATTGTATAGCTGCATCACTTGGATTCTCATAAAATGCTTAGAGAAAAAGCTTGATAGGAATTACCTCAGGATCCTGCGTGCTGCGTTGGACAAATACTTGAATGAGCACCCCACAAAAAGCTGCTGTACGGCCACCTGCTTCCTATCATGCAAACCATTCAAATAAGACGAACAATACGTGCTGGATAGTTCAGGTGTGTGTGTGTGTGTGTGTGTGTGTGTGTGTGTGATAGAGAGAGAGAGAGAGAGAGAGAGAGAGAAAGAGAGAGAGTCATGGATACCCATGCTGTCAGCCCGACTTTATGATGATGATAATGATGATGATGATGATGATTCAAGTATTCTTATCCAATACGAACAATTTGCACATAGTCCAGCAAGGAGCTACATCAATCAACCCTGTGCGGATTCTGAATGCTGGACGGAGGACCTCCCAGGACCGATGAACGATAGGGACGGTTGGCGCGAGATTGTCGTGGATATTTGTGCTGTCAGCATGACATGATGATGAGGATGATGATGATGATGATGATGAGTTACAACTAAAAACAAAATGGTGACATTGGGCGCATGCGCAGAAGAGTGTAGGCGGACATAATCTATAGCTATTGCACGTACTTCAATAGCCATGAATTATATAACTCAGTGTTGTGAATTGGACTCAAAGGAATTTAAGGCTTACACTGGCTTCGTCACTGAAGTGGCTTTCAAAATCAATTCATCATGACACGTAAAGTTTACATTCAGTTTTAATATCTAATAAAACATACGTATGAAATCCTTAATTTGAATGACAGAAAAGGATTAAATATATATCTACTCCAACTGCAAAAGAAAGAAAGAAAGAAAGAAAGAAAGAAAGAAAAGAAAGAAAGATCGATCTAGCTGTTCTTATATTCTATCCGCCAAATCATAGATAGATAGATTGAAAGATATATATGAAGAAAGAAAGAAAGAAAGAAAGAAAGAACGGTCTCGATGGTCCAGTATTCCATCCTCCCATTCATAGATAGATAGATGGATAGATACATACATACATACATACAGGGTTAGATATGAACATTGAAATGAAAGAAAGAAAGAAAGAAAGAAAGAAAGAGTGATCTAGCCGTTCCTATATTCGATTCTCCCATAGACAGACAGAATGACATACAGATAGATAGATAGATAGATAGATATAAACAAAGTAAGAAAGAAAGAAAGAAAGAAATAGTGGTCTAGGTGTTCCTGTATTCTATCCCCCCCCCCATTCATAGATAGATAGATAGATAGATAGATAGATAGGCTAGGCTAGATAGATATGAACAGAGAAAGAAAGAAAGAAAGAAAGAGTGATATAAGTTTTCTTGTATGCCATCCCGCTCATTTCTGTCCCATAGATAGATAGATAGATAGATAGATTGATAGATATGGAGTGGCATAGATAGATGTGAATATAGAAAGAAAGAAAGAAAGAAAGAAAGAAAGAAAGAAAGAAGGTTATCTAGCTGTTCCTGTTCGTATATTCCACCCCGCTCAATCCCACCCGATATGTAAGTTTGGGTTGAAGTCATTTTTCCCCTACACTATTGTTTTATTAACAGGTCGTTAACTTAAGCAAATTTAGCTGAGCCATTCAACGTTCCATTTGGAGTAGTAGTGTCAAGACCTAATTCCCATAATTTTCCTTTTCAACTGGCACCGATTTTTTTAAGAAAAACTGAGAGAAAAAGAGTCAATAATCAAACTAATTGAATTTCTCTCTCTGTCTTCGTTACTGCTAATTATTACCGATGGCGTCACAAGAACGAGAACGTGACTTTATGTCGACTGTAATAAACGTGTTTTATATTAGAGAAGGCTAATTCGTACAATATATTTTAACTATTAAAAAAAACGCCAAGAAAGATGGAGGCGCAAAATTACATTAAATCTTACTATTTCTCTGAATGTTTGAGATGAGGCTTGAAGATTAGTATTATCTGCGTTATTCGGACTATTGTCCAAATCTTCATTGTTATTTGTACAACGTTTCGGCCGATATACCCTCCGGCCTTCTTCAGGTATTTCTTGTCGGACTCGGGAACTTTCTTGTCGTATTCGGGAACTTTCTGAAGAAGGCTGGAGGGTATATCGACCGAAACGTTGTACAAATAACAATGAAGATGGGGACAATAGTCCGAATAACGCAGATAATACTAAATCTTACTATATTGGAGATTCAGTGTCTTTCTGTCCGTAACCGAAACTTTGTCACTATTTACATCACAATACCCTCAGGAATTGTGTAAGATTATCAATGAGTATTTAATTTATATTATAGTCAAAATCGTTAATACATCGTATTTATTAACACTGACTCTATGAAAATCCGAGTTAGATTTGCTTCAAAACAGCCCATGTTATTAGTGTGTTTAAAATCCTGCAATGTGTCTCATATATCACTAAGAAATAAAACTTTACTTAATATATGGTGTGGTTAATTTGTATACTGGTTTTAACAAAACCAGGTTTAATAAATAATTGCTTAGTGTTATTGATCTCTAATATTATTGGTTTAATATCCAACGTATTAAAATAAATGCTATGACTGATTTTATATAGAAACCATTTAAAATATAATTAGAATAAGTGTAATCATTTTATATGCGTTCTTATTTAATTTCGTTAGTCTTTCTAAATTAATATATTTCATTACATTAAAATTTAAATACTTACGCCCAGAAGACGCATATTCTTGCTAGTGTTGCATACTGGGGCTTTCACAGTACCATCGATACATGTTGTATACCCTTTTCTTACTTCTTGCTTCTAGTCGTCTTTTCTTCTGGCCGGCTTTGCTATTCTGATCGTCTATCATCTATCTTGGTCTAGCGTCTGGTGTTGACTTTCTTGGGGACTTCGGGTCTGGTTTCTGTTGGGGATCACTCCTTATCAGAAGCCCTGTGTCATTGTTAGTTTTTAGGTAATAAACACAAGACTTCGATTTGCGTTGATGTTACTTTATTTGTAAATCCCCAACCAGACATTCTGCGCAGTGAGACTTACATGTTACTAGCTCGGTTTCTGACTTCTAACTGACTGAGTTACTTAGTATCCTTAAACCGGAACAGGGTCTTCTATGTCTTCCGGTTCTCACGATTTATCCCCGGAAAGCAAGGTGAAAGTGAGGTCAAGCATTGTCACTCATCTTTCAAGGCCGTGGGCTGCACTAATCGCCATTATGTTTTCTACACTATTGCCATAATCATTAGGCATCTAATAATTATGTAACACTAGTTAATATTGTTAATCTATTAATCTAGTTAATTATACTTGCAAGGAATAATTAACTAGCTTATGACTTATTTTAATCCTTAGTATTTATAAAAAGTTGTTATTGGTCTTACAAAATTCATACAAGTAGAGTTGTTAGTTGATTCGATTTTATGGCATGTCAACCCTTCTTGGGTTATTGTATGCCGAAAACGTTTTTGTTTAATCTATTTTCGATGGGAATTTGTTTAATTCATTTTTCAAAATACATTTTTGTTTAAATACATTTTTCATCTATTCAACCCATAGATGGTATTCTAACATGTACTACCACTCCGGGTCAGAGGTAATCTGGGTTTAATGGCGATGAATGGGTACTCAACACTCCTCTAGTGGTGAGGTTCAAGAATTGATAATACCTAATAATGACCATTTTAATTGTATCATGTTCGACAAGAAATAATAAAATCCTGGTATGTTAAGTATATATATATATATATATATATATATATATATATATATATATATACTTAACATACCAGGATTTTATTATTTCTTGTGGAACATGATACAATTAAAATGGTTATTATATAAATATATATATATAACCCGGCCAGAGGCAGCTGCTAAAAATTGTATAACTGCACTGATGAAAGGTGATACCTCGAAACACGTGTCTGTAGTTTACTCTATTATACGCTCCTAATTTCAGTTGAGCACTTTATTTAGGAGGGATTTAATTGCAAATTTACCGTATTCGGCGTTATGCTAAATCTCACTTTGTTTAAAAAGTTTGAGACCTCTTGGTGAATTCATTTCCGCTTAGAAATGTAGTGATTAAATAGCCTGCTATACTTGGCAGCTGATTGTGGCCGTATGGGTAAGAGATTTGGCGAGCGTAAGTTCGTTCGGGTCTCGAACCCAGCCAGAGGCAGCTGCTAAAAATGGTATAACTGCACTGATGAGAGGTGATACCTCGAAACACGTGTCTGTAGTTTACTCTCTCTCTCTCTCTCTCTCTATATATATATATATATATATATATATATAAGCCAAATTTCTAAAACGTATACAATACAATTAATACCGTTCCATGGAGCAATCCATGATCATCCGGCGGTAAGTAACTTGTGATGATATTTCTGACTTCGAAATTTATTTCACCGTCGCAGCCTCCCTGTCTGGTAGTGTAGAATACAACTCAATAGAGCAACCTGTTGGCCGTTGGTGGTGACCCGTGATGCTTAAAAACGGAATCCTGCTAGCTGAGCAGTCTCTGAATTACAACACTTCCCTGTGGTCGGTGAGGCCCCCTCTGATCAATCGGCTTGTCACGTCCAGCTCTAGCACCAATATAATTGTCCCGACTGTATTCCTCAATTGCTCTTATGGGAACAACCCCCATCCCTTTTTTATCATATGCGTGCTAGAAAGCAGAGAGTCTTAGTGTCTTAGGTATGGCGCTAAACTTCGAGTGGAGTGCTGAGGTTCCAATTATGGAGTTCTGGGGAGTGTGGAATACACCATTGACAGTACTTCATATATATATATATATATATATATATATATTATGGACTCTCCCGTCGATTTTCGACGTATGAGGGTTCATACACACAATGAACATCCACACAGTCATATGTTTATAGTGGTGAAGGCTTGTGTTTGACCATCCACACTTTTTGGCACAGTCGATAAGAAAGAATTGGTGCATCAAGGGTTGCCACAAACCCAATCAACGACCGACCTCAGGAATTTTGAATTCAGAGTTATCCCTCTCCTAGACTGGTTACCTACCCAAGGTTGAAGTGCCCAGTCTGCCCTACTATTTAACCCATAGCTGGAGGGAGAATATATGGATTCATACCTTTCCCAAGGGTATTAGCGCTATGGGAAATGCCAACAGCTTCGTCTATGAATTGAACTCGAACCGACGAGCCCATTTTCCACGATTCTAACCACTAGCCCACGCGCCTCCAACTCTAATAAAAATAGTTGCTAATTTCTTGGAGTAGTAATTCACTTTATATATATATATATATATATATGTGTGTGTGTGTGTGTGTGTGTGTGTGTGAGTGTGTGTGTGTGAGTTTAAAACTGCGAAAAGTGAATTACTACTCCAAGAAATTAGCAACTATTTTTATTAGAGTATGTACTTACCAAGCAGAATGCGACACAAAGTCAGTTTTTAAACGGATTTTAACAGGTTTGAATACAGAGTTTTCCTTCTTCTAGACTGGTTACCATAACGAGGTTAAAGAGCCCAGTCTTTCTTTCTAATTATTATTAAATTGTATATTGTAGCTCCATATTGTAAAACCTAGATTTATCCGATTTTAACATAAATCTTTCTGCACGTTTTTTTTTATTTCGATGATATTCCTCCTTCGCCGTTCGCTGAAAAGCGTAATTAACTTTTCTGAGCTTGATTCTGTTCACGATTTCGAACATGCATTTTCCAAACTCGATTAAATATTTAAGCTTTAGGATGTAGTCTTGTTTTCCTAACCGGTTGTGAAAGAAAAAAAATCCACCTTATTCGCTTTATCAAACTCTTTATTTATTTTTTTTTTTGTTAAAATTGATTATTATCTATGTGGGTTTGTTGTTGGCATATATTTTAAAAAGTAGAAGAAATCCACTTCCTATGTAAGGAAAACAAAAATAATTGTCTTTTCTTGGATTGTGGGCGTGGTTTTCCCATGTCACGTGTCCGTTAGTCATGTGATAATTTGAATCTTTAAAATTCTAACTTTTTTTCCTCCTATCTCGTTTTCGGTCGTTGCTCGTTGAGTAAAATAAAAAGACATATTTCTCAGCTTTGTTGGTAGAGCAGAATAGAGAGAATTAGTCTCCAGTTTATTTCACCATTTATTACACCTCTTCCATAAAAGAAAAACATGGAAGACACCGTAATTCTTTAGCCAATTTCTGTTGTATGTTCAAATGGACGTACTGTGCATTGAACTTTTTTGAGACATAGCTCAGTCGGTAGAACGTTCGGCTAGAAACCACAAGTTTCCTAGTTCGATACCGGCCCTCGCCAAATAGTATTTCAAAAAGTAGTAAAAAGTGCCGATCATATATAATCCTGATGGGACATGTTGTCACTTGACCCCCAATAAAAAGTTATTAGTTATTCCTGATGTCAAATTATACTGAGAAAAGATTTGCAATCTGGATAAGATGTCTTGATACTTAATTTAAAATGAAAGCCACCCGTTACTATTTTTGTGTATTGACACCGAGGATAGTCCTATACCATTAAAGGGGCGTATACCGGCCCTCTCCAACTCAGCGTATGAGTAGCAGAGGGATCTGTGCGGTAAAGTAAAGAGCTGATGGTAGGTGTGGCGCTCCACCTCAGACGCCAAAAAACAATCTCTTTGGTCTAGCGCTAGTTAACAGGGGATAGAGTCCCTCGCTGATTGGCTGATACCGACTTTAGGCCACCTCGAAGACTTTACTTTTTTTATTTATTGTGCTGTTACATGTTATGTTTATAAAACATTTATATGCGCATTGTTCAAGGGTGTTAATTGTTTGTTTAACCTTACCGAATATTCAGTGTTTGTGTATCTATGGAAGCTCTGATGTATTTGTAGGGGATTATCTTCCCTTTGCCTGGAAGAGTTATCTTCCCGCTGGGGACCTCTGGTATATAAGCGGCTGATTCAAATGCTTTCCTCTCTCTTTCCTTACTGCCTCTGAACGAGCACATGGGTTAGACTTATGTCTACCCCCTTCTCGGTGGGGCTTTGGTCCCCCTTACATTACTGTTGTTGGAATTTTTGATGTATATAAGGCATGAGGCAAATGATCACTTCTACTTATAGACTCGTCGACTACCATGTGACCAGCCTTCTTATCCAATCGCTGGCAGTGCTGCTGCTGCTGCTGTTGGTGTATTTATACTAGCCGATTCTAATCTTAGCTCATTGCTACTAAGATCTTCTTGGACGTCGGACCTAAAGGAAACAATACCACAGGACTTATTGACTTACTTACTTATTTACATTAAGTTCTTTTACAACTGGCGGCCAGAAATTCAACAACTGTAAGTCTTTTATACAGCATGGCCTATCCTTTAGTTCCATGTCTGTAACATTTATATTTTATGTACATTTGGGTATCTCGTTTATACCTAAATATTGTATCTTGTATTTATCATTCATGAATTTGTCCTTTTATCTCTTCTCTTATATCTTCTATGTATCTATGTACTTTTTGTATCTATGTACTTTATGTACCTTATCGTTACCATGTGCTGTACACCTATTAAATGTTTTGTCTCACAACGTGTCGGAGCTGTTGTTCAATTATTAACTTTGAATCTTACACATTATAAAGACTTAATGTTGGTTTCAAACTAATACCCACCATTATAGCGGTTCTCGTTAAGAAAAAAAACGAGAAAGTGATTTACTACTCATAGAAGTTAGCGGCTATTTTTATTGGGGTGTATATTTACCAAACAGGATATGATACAAGTTCAATTTTAAGCGTAGTTTAAGAGATTTGAATTCAGAGTTCAGATCCTGGACGAAGTTACAGTTCACATATCGCTAATACCCTTGGGAATGGTATGAATCATACTACGCTCTCTCCAGCTACGGTTGAATGGTAGGGCACACTGGGCTCTTTAACCTTGGTTAGGCAACCAGTCTAGCAGAAGGAAAACTCTCCTGAATTCAAACCTGTTAAACTCCACTTTGGGTGGTCACTTCTAGAATAGGCTCATTCCTCATAAGAGATTTCCTTTTTCTAGACTGGTTACCATACAAAAGTTAATGAGCCCAATCTCCCAGGTCATCATCAGGACAGATGATGACCTGTTTGCATGCTTAACGTTGTTTTCTATTATTATTATTTTTTTTTTTTTTTTTTAATTTTATTTTTATAGTTAGAATAATTTTGAATAGAATACCGTGCGTAAGCGAATTTTGGTCGAAACACGTGTTGACAAATAACAATAATAAATTTCATCCATACCAAAGTATATATATTTTTTCTTCCAATTATTTTTTCAACATATATATCATCATGATCATCTCCTCCTCCTCCTCCTCATCATCATCATCATGTCACGCTATTAGCACGGATATCATGACAATTTCTCGACACCCGCTCCTATCATTCATTGACCCTGTGATGTCCCTCTGCACAACATCCAGCATCCGCACAGAGGTGGTCAATGTAGATCTTTGCTAGATGGTCCACACTGGCGTACCCATGCGCTGGTTTTTCCCAGATGATCGTTACTTGTGAGTTCGTTCCTGCTTCTCCAGAAGTTTCCAGCGTGTTTTGTTCGTCTTACATGTATGATTTGTGTGATATGGACCAAGTGGCCATACAGCTGTTTTCTCGTGGGGTGTTGTTTTCATGTCTTGTTTAAAATCGCACGCAGTATTCTTGTGCAGCTCCCATCTAGTTTTTTTCTAGGCGCTTCGTTAGGGTCCAAATGGAGCACCCGTACATTAGTACTGATACAAATATGACTTGGAAGAACAGTTGCTTTAACTTTTCAGTGAGAGACCGTGAATTGTCTCACTAGGTATAGGATTTACAATTTAGTTTGGAAATGTCTCCATTTTTAAAACGCATAAACTCAGTTTTATCGAAGTTCACGTATATGCCGATGTTCCGTGCTGCCTTTTCGAGGCGTTGTAACAAGGATTCGGTTTGTGCAGGTGTATTTGCAAGAAGTGCCGGATCATCTGCGTAGTCCGCATCTGTAATAGTCCGTGCGGGATATTGCCTACTTCTTGCCTTTTTTAGTGTTAGGCCTTTTTCATTAATGGGATCTAATGATGTCCGTGGTACCTATTCTTGGCATATTATATATATATATATATATATATATATATATATATATAGTCATCCACAGACACGTGTTTCGACTTATCAAGTCTCTTCAGTGTGGCTAGACATTTGTAAGCTACCTACGGTTGGGTGTCAGTCCGACACCTTAACCATTAGGCTGTCATCCCTTACAGAATGCGAAGGGGATTTTAACTGTTTTAATACACACATCGCTTTGTATGTAAAGGCCGTCATAGAGTGCTCCATCCCTTATATATAGGAGAGCGTCGCGTTTTACGCTTGAGTTGGTGGCCGTCAGCGAAATCCCCCCAGAGTGTTCAAACCTAGTGGGATGGGAGCATATATAATATATATATATATTATATATATATATATATATAATGTGTGTGTGTGTGTGTGTGTGATGGTGAATGGTGATGACTTATATCGTTTATTCTGATAGGTCTTTAAGTAATACGTGAGTGTCTACGCGAGTTTATATGTTGTGCAGGTCATTGGCTTGTCCATTTTGAAGGCGGTTGTGCTATATTTTTTATTTCTTTATATCTTCTTCAATTCACTCAACAGATTCAGGTTATTATCCGCACAATCAATTCCTTCAACCCATTGAATCCGGAGTGCAGGTTTCTTTTAGGATTTATTTTTATTATTTTTATTAATTTTCTCCAGCATTTATTTTCATCCATTCAATCTCTCCTTTTTCTTTTCTTTTTTTTCCTTTTTTTTTTTTTTTTTTTTTTTTTTGGTGATTTATGAAGCGAAAAAAATATTGCGATGTTAGCTGTTGCGTTAAGACAATTTCCGTTTGGCTTATTCAGAGAAAGCAATTCAGCAGTAGCAGCCGAAACAAGAAGAAAAGAGATGAAAGAAAAAGTGAATGAAAGAAAAGAAAGAAGGAGGAAGGAAGGAAAAGATTATGCAAGAGAGTGGGGGGGGGGAATAATCAAAGGAAGGAAATAAGGAAGGAAAATATTATGTAATAAGTGGTGAAAAATGTAATGAAAGAAAGGATCAAAATATTTTTTGAATTATTGAATGAATGAATTTATGAAAGAAGAAGGGAAAGATAGAAATGAAGAAGACGTAAAAAGGGATGCTGGAAAAACTGGAAAGAAAGAAAGGGAGGGAGGAAAAGAGAGAGAAAAGAAGAATATGAAGAAGGCAAAGAGCGAAGGCTGGAAAAACTTCTTGAAAGAAAGAAAGAAAGAAAGAAAAGAAAGAAAGAAGAAAGAAAGGATGGGAGAAGGAAAATATTATGTAATAGGGGTGAAAGATATAATGAAAGAAACGTCGAAAATAATTTTTGAATGAATTGATAAAAGATGAAGGTAAATAAAGAAATAAAGAAGGCAAAAAAGGGAGGCTGGAAAAACTAGAAAGAAAGAAAGGGACAAAGGAAAGAAGAGAGAAAAGAAGGAAGGAAAGAATATATTATGCACGAGGGGTTAAATGAAATAATCAAAGGAAGGAAGGGAAAAGGAAAACATTATGTAAAAGGAGTGAAAGATTAAATGAATGAATGAATAAAAGAAGAAAAGAAAGAAAGAGGATTTATAAAAATGAAGAAAGCAAAAAATGTTGGCTGGAAAAACTTCTAGAAAGAAAGAAAGAAAAGAAGAGTGAATGAGTGAACGAAGAAAGAAAGAAGAAAGAAAGAAAGAAAGAAAGAAAGAAAAGAAGAAAAAAAGAAAGAAAGAAAGAATATATTATGTATGATGGATGATAGATATAATGAAAGAAAAGTTCAAAATATTTTTAAAATGAATGAATGAAAGAGTGAATAAAAGAGGAAATCGAAGAAAGAAGAAGGGACGGAGGAAGGGGAAGAAGGGGAAAGAAAATATTACGAGAAAGGGTGAAAGATATAATGAAAGACATGCTAAAAATATAAGAAAAGAAAGAAAGAAAGAGTAAGATAGAGAGAGGGGGTGAGCGCGCGGATGTGATAACGCTAATCTGTTTCAATCGAACATAATCGAGCGATGAAATGAAAGAAAGAAAAAGAAAGAGTTAGAGATAGTTATGTAACCTAACAAAGGTTACTAAATGAAAAATAACCAAACGGAGGTTGGAAATGAAATGGAATCTTTATAGAATTAACAAAATATAATAATCACCAGCGGTGTAAAGATGGTAAACCACTGCTAGTGGTATAAGACTACTCAGTCAGCATAATACTCCCGTATTTATGAGGACTGGGACATACACGTTAATGTTCATAATAAAAATATATAGCAGATAGTTTAATAAACATTATTATACTTTTTACATATTGAACTATTTTGCAACAGTTCAACATATTAATACGTTGGAATAATTAAAATGTCACACTGTGTTATATAAACAGGTCCAGCTAGTAACAAAATAAAGTGAAAGAAAGAAAGAACAAAATATTGATGAAATGAAGAAAAAACAAATGAAAGAAATAATGAAAGAAGAAATGAAAGAAGAAAAAAGACGTTAAAATAAAGTGAAAGAAAGAAAGAAAGAAATAACAAACAAATTATTAATAAAGTAAATCGAAAAACAAATTAAAGAAAAAATGAAAGAAGAAATGAAAAAAGAAGAAAATCTGTTAAAATAAAGTGAAAGAACAAAATAAGAAAATATTGATAAGATAAATAGAAAAACAAATGAAATAAATAAGGAAGAAGAAATGAAAGAAGAAGAAAAAGGCGGTAAAATGAAGTGAAAGAAAGAAAGAAAGAAAGAAAGAAAGAAAGAAATAAGAAAATATTGATAAAATAAATAGAAAAATAAAAGAAAGAAATAAGGAAGAAGAAATGAAAGAAGAAGAAAAAGGCGGTAAAATGAAGTGAAAGAAAGAAAGAAAGAAAGAAAGAAAGAAAGAAATAAGAAAAATATTGATAAAATAAATAGAAAAATAAAAGAAAGAAATAAGGAAGAAGAAATGAAACAAGAAGAAAAAAGGCGGTAAAATGAAGTGAAAGAAAGAAAGAAAGAAAGAAAGAAATAAGAAAATATTGATAAAATAAATAGAAAAATAAAAGAAAGAAATAAGGAAGAAGAAATGAAAGAAGAAAAAAGGCGGTAAAATAAAGTGAAAGAAAGAAAGAAAGAAGAAAGAAAGAAAGAAAGAAAGAAAATATTGATAAAATAAATAGAAAAATAAAAAAGAAATAAGGAAGAAGAAATGAAAGAAGAAAAAAAAGGTGGTAAAATAAAGTGAAAGAAAAAAAAAGAAAGAAAGAAAGAACAAAATATTGATGAAATAAACAGAAAAATAAAGAAAGAAATAAGGAAGAAGAAATGAAAGAATAAGAAAAAAGGTGGTAAAATAAAGTGAAAGAAAGAAAG
>CM042150.1:27308916-27311416 GCA_023376005.1 Doryteuthis pealeii | reverse complement strand
CTTCAAGAGCCATTAAGACGAGATAAGTCCTGTTGGCCGTTATCCAATCTTTTGCAAATCAACACATATTATAGGACGCTCAGTCACAAATCTTAATTACGAGTTGTGAAGAACACTTGATGGTGTACAGCAAGAGCCAAGTCAAGTGTAACACGAACAAATATGCTGATGCGCAAAGGTTAGTACAGATAAGGAGATACATGCAGAATTCTAATGATTATGGCCGATAAACATATAGCGGTTAAATCGAACTTAACGGACCTAAATTCCACCATCGCATGCTACCCCGCCGATAAAAACTACAAAAATCAGGGGATTAACCGAATTTAATGAAATTTTCAGTGTTGATATATTATATTAACAAAATAAATAAAAGATATAATGAACCAGTTATTGTATTCAAAAACCTTTACATTTTTTCAAGTCAGTTAACTTTGAACCATGTTTCTTTGAGGCGTAACATACATTCCCAAAGATACTTGGTCCAAAGTTAACTGACCTGAAAAAAATATAAAAGTTTTTGAATAAAATAATTCGGTTAATTCCCTGATTTTTGGTATTTTTTTTTCTTTGGGCTAGTGTGACATAAGTCATTTGACACCTGTGAGATAAGAAAAGGATGGCACTGAGATCGATATTCGCGATTCAGTTCGCCTTTCCCATGACAGAAAAGCATTAAAACAACAATTAACTTCAAGAGTTTCTTTAAGAAAATCAATGCATCCAATTTAGTATTATTTGTATTATTCGGACTATTGTCCTCATCTTCATTGTTATTTGTACAACATTTCGGCTGATGTGTCCTCCGGCCTTCTTCAGGTATTTCTTGTCGGACTCGGTAACCTTCTGGGACTCGGAAACCTTCTATTCGTAATCGGGAGCTATCACGAAACTTTGAACCTAACCCTTTATCCAGTCAACGGGGGTATCCTGTTTTCATTCCGCTAACCATAGCTGGGGTATACATAGCCTAGTGGATAAAGGAGTTAGGTTAAGACAGTTTTAAGGGACAGTTATCTCTATACTGCGGGTTCAATCCTGGTCAGGGACAGCAGTAACACAGCTTAACACCTCAATTCCAGCTCCGGCCATAGTAACTTTCCTTTGAACTCCCGTTCTTCTAATTCTAACGAACTTTATTTAAATATTCTAACTACAGGTACGTACATAAATCATAAGTTGATAATGATTATATAACACACGGTCATTTACCTCCCTTCAAACCATCTTAATAAAACGATCTAGACATGCTGGGCACTGCTGGTAAAGTAATGACAATCTTATAAGCGACGTTCACCCATGGACTACTACAAATAGACACACAACTGTTGGTCGACCAAACAAATACATTCATTACATTAATCAGCTCTCTGTGGACACTGAGAGTCGCCTAAAGCAGTGGTTCTCAGCCCTTTTTATGGACACGTCTGAATACTATTTTACTTGGCGGAGACCCTATATCCATTCGTTGTTTAAATGTCCTAACTATATTTTTATTTATATATTTTTTTGTTTGCCTGAACCAAGAATATGTTATATGATCCCCGGATGGCCTTATGATCCCGGTTGAGAACCATGTCTGGAGGATTTGCCTAGTCTAATGTCTTATATATATTTACCTCCGCACGAGCAGAATGCGACACAAGGTCAATTTCTTAAGCGGAGTTCAACAGGTTTGAATTCAGAGTTTTCCTTCTCCTAGACCAGTTGCTTAACCAAGATTAAAGAGCCCAGTCTGCCCTACTATTTACCCGTAGCTGGAGGGAGAGTAGGATTCATACCTTTCCCAAAGGTATTAGCGCTAAGTGAAATGCAATTAGCACGTCCAGGATTTGAACTCGGGTCGACGAGTCCATTTCCCATGACTTTAACCATTACACCACGCGCTTCCTACTCTTCCTAAGTCTAATGGCTTATAGGGGCGGATTGCGATAGAGAGTCAAAGGAATCCATGCTGTCGGTCTGTTTTGATAATGCTGCTGCTGATGATGATGATGATGATGGTGTGTGTGTGTGTGTGTGTGTGTGTGTGTGTGTGTGTGACACGTGATGACCTTCCTGGTTTATACGGGAGTTTCAAGACGACGTTTTTAACTCACAACTTAGCGTCATGAACATAGAAAAGTAGATAGATAGATAGATCGATAGATAGATAGATAGCTAAATAGATAGATTCGGGCCCAGTCAATAGTACAGATCCTCTTTCCCAATCCCCAGTGAACTCTAATAATTTTCATCTAAATGCATTTTAATCGTACAGCCATGGCACGCTGTATATACAAAGATGGAAGTGTAAAGAGACGTGCTATCATTACCCGACATTTTGACCAATTTTGACTAAATTGAGGGAACGTGTTTTGAAGAAGAAAAAAAGTATAAAAGATAAAGCTAAAGGCGAGACTAAGAAAATCGATTAAATTGTCGTTTAGGCCGTTTGAAAAAAATGTTTCGTTCTCACTAATACGTCATGTTGACGTCAGCAGAAGCAGCAAAAATTTTA
>CM042150.1:27281416-27306416 GCA_023376005.1 Doryteuthis pealeii | reverse complement strand
ATAGATAGATAGATATAGAAAGACTTAGATAGATAGATAGATAGATAGATAGATAGATAGATAGATTTTGACAGAAATAGATAAATAGATAGATAGATAGATAGATAAATTTTGACAGAAATAGATAGATAGGTACATACATACATACATACATACATACATACTGTACCTAGTCAAACTACACTAGAATGATAGACTGTTGCATATATACATTTGGTCTTTTACTCGCACGTATCTTTTCCACTCTATCACCCTTTCTACTTCAAGAGCATAAGGTCAACTCATCTCATAGGTTAACGTAGTCTAAACACGCTCACGGCAGGAATCCGTTTAGTCCTCGTAACCTTTAAACAGTGAAAAGCTGCAGAAATAGAAAAAATCGACCCGATTTTCAAGTCAAGCTCAACTCCAACACCCTTTTTTGTTTTCGTTGCAGAAATTGAATTTAGACTCTTGCGACATAATTTAGACGTGTGATATTAATGTCAAGCGACAGTTTAACGAGATTAAAGGCATGGAGGGGTGCGGGCGTGTTTTCCCCCCTTGAAGTAGACAGTGGAGATATATATCTTCACAGGCCAATCAACCAAAGGAGATGCGAGTAATAGAACTTCCCAGGCTCCGGAGAATTTAGGCTATCATGTGTAGGTAGTGTAGGCGTGCCTTTTGGATCGGATAGAGAGAAAGGGTGAGTAAATTACAAGTTATAGAAAGGGGTGTGGAATATATGGGGCGAAATAGACCTTCAAATCAACAAGCTCCCGCCGAAGGGGAACCAAAAACAAGCGAGTTCTCCGTCTTCTCACAAGCCTCTGTCGGTCAACACATTCTTCGTCTAGCAGCTGGAAAATCCGTCGTCGTAGTCGAAATAATCTTTAGCAGTTTAAAATCACATTTCCTATTTAGTTTTGTTTCTGTTCGACTAAAATCCATTTTTTTACTGAAAAGCGTTTCGTCGTCAACTGCTGCTGCTGCTGCTGCTGCTTCTGACTGCCCAGCGCTCGCCTCACTTGTTATTTTATGGGCATATTAGCCAAACATCCGGACTTTCCAAACTCCACAAAACTCAGATCTTCAAAACTGTAGCCTCACCATCAGATGCAGTTTAATTGTTTGAAAATAGATTATAGTCAATAAATCATTACTTGCAAAAAGGAAAAAAAACACTGAATTCGGCATTAAATCACCCAACAAGGGTTGACATACCATAAAACTAGCCAACCAACTGATTGCCTAAGCTTTTGGTATTCCTCTGTTTTAAATATTTGAAAGCGATTTTTGTTGGCCCCTCTGAAATCCACAATTTCCAAGTATCTTTTTAATGCATTAAATCTAGATTTTTTTTCTGTTTGGTAAAGTGGGCTTATAAAAAAACTGTAGACTTTTGAAGCAACAGACTGATTTCTTCTGGGCGCAGTGTCATTCAATTCTTGATTGATCAGATAACCACTGAGCAAACGGGTCTCAGCGGGTGATTGCAATGTATTCTGCCACTTTTGAGATATTCGGAGACGGTAAGAAACGGTAAGAGTAATTTATTTTGCAAAAGCCATTTCCACACATGCGTAAAAAAAGGAATGTAATTGTTCTTCCTCGTTTATCTAAAATTCTCATGTTCTAGGGAATAAGAAATCTTCAACGACTGGTTAGAAAAATATGATTGAAAGGAGGCAATAAAAGTTTTGTTTTGGGGAGTTTTGGGTTGGGTTTTTTTTGGGGGGAGGGGGCATTTTTCTTTCGTTATTTCTTTATGACATAGAATCAAAAGTGTGCGTATCCTTTGAATAACACTAAACACTATCCTCTTAGAAACATCTACAAACTAGTATTATCTGCGTTATTCGGACTATTGTCCCCATCTTCATTGTTATTTGTACAACGTTTCGGCCGATATGCCCTCCGGCCTTATTCAGGTATTTCTTGTCGGACTCTGGAACCTTCTCAGCCTCGGGAACCTTCTTTTCGAACTCGGGAACTTTCTTGTCGTAATCGGGAGCTATCACCGAACTTTTAATCTAACCCTTTATTTAGTCCACGAAATCTTGTTCTCATTCCGCTAATCGTAGCTGGGGTAGGAGTTGTGTTAATTATCGGAGGGCATATCGGCCGAAACGTTGTACAAATAACAATGAAGATGGGGACAATAGTCCGAATTACGCAGATAATACTAATCATCAAGCTCATCTCAAACATTCAGAGAAATCTGCAAACTACTCCTCTAAGGTAGTCACTCTTTCGAACAAACCAAACCAAACATCTAATGCCAACTAAGTTTTGGATTCGTAGCCGTAGTTTGGTAGAAAAGAAATATGAATATGTATAGATTTTAACTATTGTTCAATTACTCATATTTTTGTGTACAATCCCATTTCTTTTAGGAAATGTAAAATCCTGGATGGTCCTATTTTCATGAAAAGTTTTTTTTTCAAATTACTTGCTTGGTAGTATTTTGTTCGCACTAGATCAAAGCCTACACACACTAGCAGTATATGTTTCACTGTAAATATCTCTTGGCATGGAGTGCATATTGGGGATTCTGTGCCCTCTAGTATATGATGATGGGTGATGTAGGTGTGACCTATGTGATGGTGGGTCTGCACAACCTTTTCTCTTCTATTTCTGTTGTATTTTATGTTCCATTCTCCAAACCAAACTGTCTGTGTATTCGAAGGATCTGTTTGAAGTAATGTTTAAAATGATTTTAAACTATTTCAAAAACGACATTTGATCAATGACACTCTTAACGTAATGGTTATCGTCGCGGGAAATGGAATCGGCGACACGAGTTCAAATCCTGGACGAGACTGTATGTGCCTCACTTTGGGAAAGGCATGAACCCATCTCTTTTCATCTTTTCAGATATTACTGGAATCATTAGCATTGATACTGCAACTGGTCTAGAAGGAAAACGTAATTCAAACCAGCTGTACTTCGCTTTAAAATTGACCTTGTGTCACACCCTGCCCGTGGCGGAAGTGATGTTTAGTAAATGTACAATTACGTTAGAATTAGGTGTGTTCCAATAACCAAGTGCCGCTCATTACACAGCTGTAAGTGCTGCAGGCGATTGCTGCTGGTGTTTTCCTTTCCATGCGAATCGAGATACCCCCGGGTATCGAGATTACTCCCTACCCTCTTATTTAGATGACCAAGAAACAGGTATTTACCTACCCAGTTCGCCACGAATAGGATGTGACACAAGGTTACAAGAATGGGGCATCCAGCAAGGACTGCTATTCAGTAGTCATGGTTTGGCCAGCTGTTTAGTGTGTATATGTAGACTTATAACTCAGAAAAGAGATATAAAATATTAAAATCGAGCATATACTTTAATATGTTTATAATAAGGAAAAATACAAAATTTAGTTCTTGATTTTTATTGATTTAGTGATATGATTTCATCATCATCATCATCATCATCATGTCGCGCGAATTAGCACGGATATCCATGACAATCTCTCGCCAACCTTCCCTATCATTCTTTTCCCCAGGGAAAGCCCTCTGCGCAGCATCCAGCATCTTTGCATAGCTGGTCAATATAGGTCGTTGATGGGCAGCCCACACTAGCATGTCCGTGTGTTGGCTTCCACAGGAGAACGTCGCTTATGAGCTCGTCCTTGCTTCTCTAGCTGTGCCTGGCATGCCTTGTCCGTCTCACTTGAATGGTTTGTGAGATGGGGGGCAGGTGGCCATTTAGCTGTTTCCTCGTAGGGTGCTGCTTCCACGATTTGTTCAAGACTGCACGCAGCAAATTAAAAATCAATTGATTTGTGGAACTTTTCACAGTTCTTCATAAGAATAGCGAGGAATAAACTCGTTATTCAATAGTAAGTAAAGTTTGATCTTAGCCTCCATAGGAAAGATAAGCAATATGTCCTGGGTATGACACAAAATCGCATCTAATAACAAGGCTGCAGTTCTAGGGAGTGAGGAGTACTCATTCATTGCCATTGCTCCCAAGTCCATTTATGAACTTGAATGGTAGTACCTGTTAGGGACCCATATATGGGTTAAAGAAATTTGTTTGAAAATTCTTTGTGTTCGATAGGATTATGTGGATAAAAAAAACTTAACAACTAAGCAAAAATGAGGGGGCTTCACCGTGGCATAGTGACTAATGTGTTGAACTGTGACATCGTAATTAGCGAGTTCGAACTCCAGTCGTGCTATTACGTTCACTTTCGAACTAATAGATTTAGGAAAGGTATTGTTAAATTTGAAGGTATTACAATGTTAGAAGACTTTTTAACCTTCCACGTGGGTACACATATATATATATTTACCAACCCCTCCGCACGAGTAGGATGCGACACATGGTCAATTTCTTAAGCGGAGTTCAACAGGTTTGAATTCAGAATTTTCCTTCTCCTAGACCGGTTGCCTAACCAAGGTTAAAGAACAGAGTCTGTCCTACTATTTACCCATAGCTGGAGAGAGAGTAGGATTCATACCTTTCCCAAGGGTATTAGCGCTAAGTGAAATGCAATTAGCACGTCCAGGATTTGAACTCGGGGCGACGAGTCCATTTCCCATGACTTTAACCATTACACCACGCGCTTCCTACCTAAGTACATATAAGTAAAAGTAATATTCCGAGAAAGAATACACATTAAAATGTATACACAAAAGAGATACATAATGGATACATAATGAGACAAGGTACTAGAGGTGTATAAAGAAAGTAGGACTTCATCCTGTAGAAGTGATACAAAGTACATGAAGGAATGTCACTTACATAGGCTGGGGGGCTAAGTCCCCTACATAAAATGTATAGACACAAATGTCTAACCCATGTGTCCTGTTTGCTGTACCGGGGAAAAGAGAATTCAAACTCCCCGCTTTCCTGATTAAATAGTCAGGGCCCTTAGCAGTACAAAACTCTCAAACAAGGGAAGATAACAATTCCAGGCCAAACAGGGGCATTCAATCGCTACAGCGTGAACCTCCTAGTTATGAGTCGCATAGTAATACTACTATTCTTATACAAGGATGGATTTGTTATTAAATGAATCACGTAGGTTGATATACCACTAAACCAACCAATAAACAAAAATGTAAACACTGTTCCTTAATCTCTAAGCATGAGATAACCCTATACGGTTGACATGTGTTGAAATTTGTTTGTATATATGGTGTGCTGGCGGTCCCAACTTAAATTTATAAACTCTTTGTGGCTGCGTGGATTCAATCGGCCAATCAACACGCTCGAATACGTGGTTGGTTAACTATTTAAAGGCTTTTATGGAAAGGTGTTTAGTTGCTCGTGCTTAACACTGAGGGTCACAAGGATCCTGCTTAATACTGAGGAACCTAGGATTCCACTTAAAATGGATCAAAATGGCCACAAGAATCTTAAAATCAATCAATCAATCCGATATTTTAGGTTAGAACAGAAAATATTTTGTATTTATTCATGAATAATATTGAATACGTATAAAAGACACATAATGTCTTTTTTAATAACATACATTTTAGATTTATCTACCCCCATGGTATTCCCACTTGGTCACTTACTACACGGACGGTTGGAGAGGCTCCCTCCTATCAATCGGCTGGTCACGTCAAGTAATAGCAGCTATATGATTATCCCAACCCTATTACCTCAAGCGTTTTTATCATATATTTTCTAGAAGGTGGTGGCTGGGGGTCTTATTGTCCTGTATATGACGTTAAACTGCATCTAGTGGTGAAGTTCCAATTTTGGAACTCCGAGGAATGTGGAGTTTCTCTTTATTGTCATTATTCTCAGGTCTACCCGGAGTCGGAGTGGTAGTACCTTTTAGAATCCCATCTATCTAACATAGATTTTTAATAAATGAGCATTAATAATGTGTTTAAAAAATGGGTTTGATAAAAATTGAATACCCAATAAGAATGAATAAAACAAAATGTTTTTGGCATAAAAGAACCCAACAAGGATTGACATGCGGTAAAACCCAACCAACCCTAAGGGTAGGGGGTATGTCACATAACCTTTTTTTAATGTGAGAGTTGTAATACGTAAGTGAGGTCGAGAAAAAATATTGCCTAGCATCTCCGCCATTTCCCTTTTAGGATATCTCAGCTATCAGGGCTGGACCCTAAAAATGAGCCTTTTAGTTCAAATCTATCTTGTCATAATTTAACCGAACAAGAGAGGAGAGATAGACCACAAAACGAGAGAATTGATGATGACCCTCAAGATCGGATACCCGAGAGATGGTGTGGACAGATTATATATTGCAAAAAATAAAAGGTGAAAGATGACGCATTGAGAATTGTGTGGATACAGCAATTCAAGGAGTCGAAGAATATACAAAAAAAAGCACAGAGAATATCCAATAATAGCAACAACAAAAATAACACAAGAACAAACAGGAATACAGGGATTATTGCATTGAAAAATAGACAATAGGGGAGGGGGTTTGAATACAAGAATAATTAAGAAGACAAACTAAGGAAATTACACTTGATATGACCTGGCCATGGCTAAGAAGGGGAAAACTAAAGAAAGAAATTAAATCTCTATTAATAGCAGCACAAAATAATGCCATAAGGACTCATTATGTCAAAGCAAAAGAATAAGTGTAGGTTATGTTGTGACAGAGATGAAACAGTTAATCACATAATAAGCAGCATACTGGCATAACAGGAATATAGGAACAGGAATGACTGGGTGAAGAAGGTGATCCACTGAAAATTGTGGAAGAGAATTAATTTTAACCATATACTCACAAATGGTATATGCACAAACCAGAATCTGTCCTAGAAAATGAATCTCTGGGATTTTAAGATCCAAAAGGATCCCTGAATCCAAGTCAGAAGTGATCGTGCGGACAAAGTCCAATAACCTTACACTAGATGGCAGCAAAACGTTTATTTTATAAAGGTGGGTGCAGATACACGAGACAGATTTTCCATAGTGGTTGTTGGCATTCTTCCGTCTATGAGAGCGGGTTCATATGGAGGATGAGCTGTTGCCCAAACAGCAAATCCTCCCCTCTCCACACTGCCGCAGCCAAAGGAAAGGTAAGAAACCAATGCATTTTGCCAACAGTAGTGTCACAGGACTAGCACTGGATTTCAGTGTCACGTCACCTTAGAGACTCCGATTCATGATTTATTTGCGGGGTTTACTCCCCTAGCCTTTCCTTTAGATGGGACTAAGCCGCTAAGCAGCGGAGGTTTTGTGTCGGACTTTTCCTTGACTTTGATGGGTTGCCGACCAAGGCTAAGAGAAGAGGCTCCCTAGTGGAAATTAATGAATATTCTTAACAGGAATTGATATCGAAGTTTCCGTGAGTTGACCTTAGGGTTTCGGCGATATGTGATCACTGTCATAGCGTTATAACTTCCTGAACGCTGTGACAGTTCTTCTCTGAGGTCTGTCATTAACTTTAGCCAAGAGGAAATTCTTTATATTCTAGCATGCAACTTTCATGTCGATGGTATTGGTGAAACATTTGGATGGTGGCCGATTTTATTCCTGCTCTGAAAATTAGTTACTCTACACTCAGAAGAGCTCCAGAAGTAAGTATATATATATATATATATATATATATATATATATATATATATATTATATATGAGGAAAAAATGAGTAAAGAAAAGAAACGTAGATGGATAAAAATGAATTTAATCGATATCACTTTTAATCGATATCACTTACACATGTGTTTCGGTCCGTTTATCAAAATGTATACGGATTACGCTATTATTATTATTAAAATAATCAGATGAAATTGAAATAATGATAATAATAATAATAATACTTTCAAATTTTTAACGGTCTCTGCGTTCCAAAAATGATTAAAAAAGTATTCTTTTTTCGAACATTTTTTAAGATTCTGTTTTGTCTCCAACGGATTTTTCTCTACTCAAAAAAAAAAATCACTCTGATGAAGGTCGTAAAAAATCTGTGTACGGAATATTTTTACATTTTTCCTATTATTATTATTATTATTATTATTATCATTATTTCAATTTCATCAGATTACTTTAATAATAATAGCGTGATCCATATACATTTTGATAAACGGACCGAAACACATGTGTAAGTGATATCGATTAAAAGTGATATCGATTAAATTCATTTTTATCCATCTACATTTCTTTTCTTTACTCATTTTTTCCTCATATTGTCGGATTCAATTCCCTTTCCATTCTTATATATATATATATATATATATATATATATATATATATATATATATATTGGCACCATATTTTCTTTTATAAATGTGTTGTTGAACTCGACGGACAATTCTTGTCTGACACGATTTTTTAAAATCCTTTCCAATTGTCTGGAAATCTTTTTTATATCAGGGTGGAGTTCGGGTATGTATCCACCAAAGGTTCTAACACAAGTATTTTCTGCTCTACTTAGTGCCATCATCAGGTTTGAACTGGTGAGATGTTTCCATTGTTTCTTTTTAAATAAACTGTAGCAGTAGAAGAAGGATTTCACAAGTTTATAAGAATATAAAAAGATGGCCAAACAATTAGAAAGAATTGAAAAAAAACTGGTCAGACAAGAATTGTCCGTCGAGTCCATCAAAACTTCCATATATATATATATATATATATATATATATATATATATATATATACTAGCGGGCTGTGAATATACAATAGTATGATAATTCAATTATTACAACTTTTGATAACATTTTTATATGTCTATACACATATATTTTCTCTATCTAGATATCTTTTGACACACAAACACACACACACACACACACACACACATTCACATACATACTCAAACACTCAAACACATACATACATACTCACACAAAGGGGAAAATAACAGATCCCTTTACAAATTTCTTAAACTTAAACTCTTCAATTATTTTTCCATATTCCTCCGAGCATAGAAAGAGAGGGAGAGAAAAAGAAATTAAATATTGCTGAGAGACTTCAAAAACTTCGATTACCTATCTATTTATGGACGCCATTGAAACCTCTGGCGCGAAATATCCAAATATCTATATATCATTAGACGTGTTCTTTAATTCTACGTCAGTTATCATCTTGCAACACCCTCTGGCTAAAAATGAGACAGCCCAAATCGTCTAAGATAAAGTGCAAAATGTAAATCTAGATTATCTGATGTTGCTTATACGCCGAGAAAGCGCGTGGTGTAATGGTTAAAGTCATGGGAAATGGACTCGTCGCCCCGAGTTCAAATCCTGGATGTGGTAATTGTATTTCACTTAGCGCTAATACCCTTGCGAAAGGTATAAATCCTACTTTCCCTCCAGCTATGGATAAATAGTAGGGCAGACTGGGCTCTTTAACCCTTGGTTAGGCAACTGGTCTAGGAGAAGGAAAACTCTGAATTCAAACCTGTTGAACTCCGCTTAAGAAATTGACCTTGTGTCACATCCTGCTCGTGTGGAGGTGTTGGTAAATACATATATATGCCGAATTCTTATTTCTTATAAGTGTCGTAACCTCAGCTAAATAATGGACCATTCCGTTATTATTATAAAGAAAGAAACTGTAGAAAAATACCATAAGAAACAGAGGAAGAAAGAAAGAGAGTGGGGGAAAGATAGAGAGGGGGCGTAAGCGCCTAGAAGCGATAACGCTAATCTGTTTTAATTGAATAAAAAGAAATGAAAGAAAGAGAGAGAAAGAGTTTTAAATCAAGATTATTATAATTTTACATATTGAACTATTTTGGCAATAGCTCTTAAGTAAATATATCAAAATTGTAATAATTAAATTATCATACTGTGGTATATCCACAGGTTTCTGCTAGTATTTTTAAATGTTTGATACTAAGGGTTTCTTGGAATTATCTATATCCAGGAAGTGATATCGCTTAGTTTTCACAACACCGAACTCATTGGACGATTACGCACAGCGAGAGCGAGTGTGAGAGTTTGTGAGGGCGGGAGGAGGGAATACACACGGAGAAGTCTCGGTGTGCAATATTAAAGCGGCGCGCATATATCAAAATTAATGGTAAGTGGAATTGAATCTTGAAGGCCGGACGGTCGGGTCGGTATAGGCAAGGGAAATCAACATCATGTTGTATGCGCCCGAAATTGGACATTCCTGCGGAGTCCTGCCGGGGAATTATATAGAAACCATTCTTATATAAACAAGCTTCGAATGCGTAATATATACACATCTCCTGAGATCTTAATATAATCTATTGTGTTCTGATGCATTACGTTAATTTCTAGCTACCGCCCTGTTGTTTTTCCCCCCCTTGTTTCCCCACCCATCTCTCTCTCTCTCTCTCTCTCTCTCTCTCTCTCTCTCTCTCTCTCTCTCTCTCTCTCTTTCCGTATACATTTGTAAGATCGATTCGCGTTCCAAGTAAAGGTGACGACAAGCTTCGAATACACAATCTCAAGGTATGCTCTCCTTCTTCAAGACTGTCTTACTCTCCTAATTCTTAACCCGAAAATACTATCTTATATTTCATCGGTTCTTTTATCAAAATTACTTCCGATTTTTCATCAGCTGAATATCTTTAAAGGCCTGTGTAATGCTGTACATATGGCATCTTCTAAGGGAAGTCATCGTGGCTTAGAGGCTAATGTACTGGACTCCGACCGCGCAGTAAGCGAGTTCAAACACCAATTGCATAGGCGCACCAAAACACAAACATACACTCATATCCACACACACACACACACACACACATATATATATATATATATGTATATATGTATGTATGTGTGTATGAATGTATGTATATAAAGGAATGACTTACCGGTGAAAATATTGAGTTCGTCTCAATATTTGGTTGGTATAAGTGTTACCAGGATAAGTCAGCGTTATAACAAATATAAAGTGCTCAATACGTAAGTAGAGCGGATTTATTATATAGTGTGTACAGAAATAACCTACTCAAGTTTCACCATAATGATCCGCAGGGTTAAATCCACTGATATAATCAAGATATTGGATAATTACAGCTAACTGCAGGAGTCCAGGTTGTAGTTATGGCCGTTATAATATATATATATATATATATATATATATATATATATATATATATATATATATATGTTGTTCTGGTTCCAACGGGAGAAAATTGAATATTTTATAAATTAAGAAGGTCTGCAAAATGTATTTTGTTCTCAAAAAATTTTTTTTTTTTTCTGAGAACAAAATACATTTTGCGGACCTTCTTTCTTTATATATATATATATATATATATATATATATATATATATATGAAGTTAATGGAAGTGAATCCGACAGTATGAATTTAACATTTTTAGAAAATAATAACATCATTTGTTTTTTCTAAAAGTGTTAAATTCATATATATATATATATATATATATATATATATATATACATAATATTATGGCATTAATTTATCGTTATTAATGTTTTGTGTGTATTAGACAATCCTCAGACGGTTGATTCAAACCTCTGAGGATTGCCTTATACGCATGAAACTATGGTGACGTTTAATTAGAACCATGATAGTTTATTTGGGATGTTAATTTGCTAATTTAGTATTGACCTCTTTTGCATTCAAACACTTTTCATATTTGATATTCTTCTTTATAATATATATATATATATATATATATATATATATATATATATATAAATATATTGCTTCTAAAAACAAACATCCAAAAATCTTATTCACTTCGCCGAAGAGCTTACGGCCGGGTTTGTTTACTAAATAAACGTCCACTTGCCTACTATGGCAGGGGCGTGTAATAATAGTATCATTGACAAGGTTAATTTCGCAGGGATTGTTCGCTATGTACCGGCGGCCGAACGGATATGGTCTCTGACTATGCCTGTGAAGTCCCGGTTTCGATTCCTGTCGGAGGGGAGTCGTTAGTATACATCGCTGAAGAGACTTAATAAAGTCGAAACAGTCTGTACGGTGTTCTGCATAGCGAGCCATCCTTTGCGGGATTTACTTGTCAAGATTATTTTCTATAATTATCGAATTTTATGCGATACATGCATTTATAATTGCCTTCAAGCAAAAATATAAATAATAATATATATATATATATATATATATATATGTGTGTGTGTGTGTGTGTGTGTGTGTGGAATTAAACAAAAGACACATCTCCTGTTTAACAATTTTATTTTTTATCTTTTCGAGTTTTCTGGCCAACTTTTTAATATTTGGATAGAATTTTTGAAAATTAATCAATTAATAATTGATGAATTAGGCGGGCATACATTTTCAAATGTAAGGCTAAACAAATCGAGAAAAATCAATCTCTGTATGTACATTTCGGCCTATTAGGCCTAATCAGCAAAGCTATAGACAGGAAGACTGCTTTGTGTGTGATTCGAACCCTGACTGTCAAGCTGACAGGCGGGAACTCTAACCATTACACCAGCCGGCCCTTCCCAGATTTTTCGTCTGTTTTGAAGTAGGTTATATTCCACTTATGGTGACTTACAATACAGATGTAATATCTTAATAAATAATGTTTTTGGTTAAAGGTATCTCATATTCTATTATAAAAAAAATATTTTTTTAATAAATTCATTCATTTGAATTATAATTCTTTTCTAATGTTTCCTTTCGAGAAAATAGGATTACACGTGTTGTTAACAACGCAAAAACAATCCGTGTTTTTTTCTGGAGGGGGGGTACACTTTAAACGGGCTGTATGTGAACGGCATGTCACTAGCGGTCATTACACCCAATAAGGCATTCTGCCAGGTTACGATATCATTCAAATAGTCTATATGATTCAGTGATTTTTGTTCTCATTTTATAAAGGGATTTAGGAATGAAAACTATTAAATCACCGCGTTGACTCCTACGCGTTTTATTCACCCCCAGGGATCGATATGAATGAAATTGAAAGGGCTTGGTTTATGGTTATCCATCTATATAACCTGTACAACTTATCTGGAGTAGATTGAAGACGTATTCAATGTTAGAATTTTAAAGCAGATAGATATAGATAGATAGATAGAACAGACTGAGATAGATAGATATGATCAGATCGAGATAGATAGATATGAACAGCCTGAGATAGATAGATAGATAGATAGATAGATAGATAGATAGATAGATAGATTGATATTATAACTGAGATAGATAGATAGATATAAACATACTGAAATATATATATATATATATATATATATATATATAGAGAGAGAGAGAGAGAGAGTGTGGGGGAGAGAGAGGGGAGAGAGAGAGATGAACAGACATAGATAGATAGATAGATATGAACAGACTGAGATAGATAGATATGAACAGACTGAGATAAATAGATAGATAGATAGATAGATAGGAACAGACTAGATAGATAGATAGATAGATAGATAGATAGATAGATAGATAGAACAGACTGAGATAAACAGACTGAGATAGATAGATAGATAGATAGATAGATAGATAGATAGATAGATATAGATAGATAGATAGATAGATAGATAGATAGATAGATAGATAGATAGATAGATAGATAGATAAGATAGATAGATAGATAGATAGATAGATAGATGAGATAGATAGATAGATAGATAGAGATATGATGATAGATAGATAGATAGATAGATAGATAGATAGATCAATTTAATTTGGTGGACAGCAATATAACCTTCTTCCCTAATCTGATCCATGTTCTGTGTTATTTATTCTGCGCTTCACTTTTCTTACTCTTTACATTGTCGCCCTTTTAAAGTCAACCTTAACTAAACTTGGGTTTGTTGCGAAAGAAAGCAAATAAGGCGTTGCACTTTTGCTATTTACACGGTCTGTTTTATCTTCGCCTTTTGCTAACTCAACCGGCTTCAGTATGCAGGCAACATGGCCCTATACGCTAATGGACTCCGCGACTGAAAACACAACCAAGCCCAAACGATACGTTGACACTGCGACACTTACTTGGACGATTGAAATGCGCGGTTTTAACTATCGCACGTGCTTTGGCGAACCGAAAGACTTGCCGGCTTTTTCCTCTGTAAATTCATTTTTTTCTTTCTGGTGTTTTCCTTATTAAGCAATTCTCTTCGTGAAATTGTGCCGTTGCTGTTCGCCGCGCCTTTGTTTGGCGCAGCAATATCTTGTGTCACATTACGAGTAGATAAAGGCATGGATTTTTGCCGTTGACCGGAGTCTGTCGTTACATAGCGGTCGTAATGGAAGGTAAACAGGTTTTATCAACGCTGCTTGTTCTTTTACAGGCCTGGTTACAGGTAAGACGTTTTTTTCTGCACTTTTTGGGCTTCCGTAGTTTTTACTTGCTCACAGTTTCAATTATTAAACTGATCTGTCTCCAACCCCCGGGGCGTTCTATCGTGGTATAATGTTAGCAAGCTAGTCTTGCAGATCCATTACCACTGAATAGCGGGCTTGATCAGTTTTTACTTACTCACAGTCGTCCATTTTTAAGCTGATCTACCTCCACTTCCAGGGAGTTCTATTGTGGTATAATGGATAGCAAGGTAGTCACTGAATAGCGGGTTTGATAATTGCTGGATACTCCATACTTGTGACCTTGTGTCACATCCTGCCAAGGGCGATGACTTATAGGGACGGGTTACGAGAGAGTCATTGGAATCCAATCATCTCTTTTGTTTATTCTTAATTGTTTTGGGTGAGCTTTTGGTGACTTGAATATCTCAGTTTTTAAAATTGTTGGTAGTTATAGCTAACAAGCAAGAATATGCAATAAGAAATATGTAATGAAATATATTAAATCAGAAAGACTAACGAAATTAAATAAGAACGCATATAAAAAGATTACACTTATTTCAATTATATTTTGATAAATTATATAAAATCATTCACGAGATCAATAACACCAAATAATTATTTATTAAAAATGGTTTTGTTAAAACCAGTATGTAAATTGATCCTATCATATATTATATAAATCTTTATTTCTAAGTGATATATGAAATACATTGCAGGATTTTAAACGCATTAATAACATGGGCTGTTTTGAGGCAAATTTAACTCAGATTTTCATAGAGATATCGTTAATAAATAAGATTTATTCTATGCAATTATGATTTTGCATACAAATTAAATACTCATTGATAAACTTCTGCAATTTCCTGAGGGTATTGGGACGTAAGCAATGACGTAGTTTCGGTTACAGACGGACATCGAATCTCCATTATAATAAGAGATATTGAGTTCGTAGGCAAAATACGTATTTATTGACTTCAGTGTGATATTTGTCCAGATATCATATATTTGTGATATTAGGAAGCGCGTGGTGTAATGGTTAAAGTCATGGGAAATGGACTCGTCGCCCCGACTTCAAATCTGGACGTGGTAATTGCATTTCACTTAGCGCTAATACCCTTGGGAAAGGTATGAATCCTACTCTCCCTCCAGCTATGGGTAAATAGCAGGACAACTTGGCTCTTTAACTATGGCTAGGAGAAGGAAAACTCTGAATTCAAACTCCACTTAAGAAATTGACCTTGTGTCGTATCCTACTCGTGCGGGGGAGTTGGTAAATATATATATTTGTGATATTAAGCCAGAATAGCCATGAACTTATTTTGCTGTAGGGAGTCGCGCACCAATAGAAATGCATGCGTGGTAATTATTAAAAAATGCTTAGTCCCATTGATGCCTTCCTCAGGGGCACTACAGGCGCAAAGCAGTAAATTCAACCCTTGCCTCAATTAGGTGAGGGCACAGGTACAGCCTAGGAGGTAGGCCCTTTGGGACCATGCCAATAATATTAACCCTCAACCACCTGACCGAAGCAGTATTGCCACGAAAGTTTTTTTTTCACTTTTTTAAAGTTTAATGGCGATTCTGACATTGGTGAGTCAAAAGTTTTGCAATATTTTGGTAATATGATGCACAATTTGGCAGATCCGGATGTTTTTTATTGAAATCGTGAAGGTAACGAATCACACTGGACGAGCTCGCCTAGTATTCTCCAAGTGCTACTCATCTGATCTGTCTCTATGATTTTAAGCACAGGTACTACCACTTCGGGTCAAAATGAACCTGGCAATAATGACAATGAACGGTTACTCCATACTTTCTATAGCTCCAGAATTGAAACCTTACCACTAGATGACGTCATCAGATAAGGATTTAGAAAATTGGGGTCGTGAATCCCAGAAATAGTTGTGAAGGGTCCAAATATTTTTTCTATAATTTTCCAAATCATTATCTGATGAATTTTATGCAGAACAAAATGTCATAATAATCAATGGATGAAATTATTGAGCTCAGGTTGTGTACTGCATTTCATCAAAGGTGCATGTACAGTATCGAGATTTTTTGTACTTTTTGACACACATTGTATTCTGAAAAAAAATGTTCCATTCATTCTTCATTTCTATCTTGGTAAATACAGCTTTAAACTTGGTACATTTTTGATCCACCTTGTATTCTGAAAAAAATTAATGAATGGAACATTTCTTTTTCAGAATACAAGGTGTGTCAAAAAGTACAAAAAATCTCAATACTTTTTTGACACACCTTGTATGTATAAAACAATTACACATTTCTGGAAATCAAACAATGTATGAGACATAATATATGTGCTATATATACTTACCAGCCCTTCCACTGACTGTGGCACAAGGTCAATTCTTAAAATGAGTTTAACAAGTTTGAATTCAGACTTTTCCTTCTCCTAGACTGGTTACCTAGCTAAGATTAGAGCCCAATCAATTTCTTAAGCGGAGTTCAACAGGTTTGAATTCAGAGTTTTCCACAGTCTGCCCTGCTATTTACCCATAGCTGGAGGGAGAGTAGTTGGATGCATACCTTTTCCAAGGGTATAAGCGCTATGTGAAATGCAAAAAGGCTTATCAACGAGTCCATTTCCTATGATTCTAACCATGACACCACACACCTATATGTGCTATATATGTGTGGTGCACATGTATGGAGAGGGGATTAAGTTTGAGCCGTCTTCTAAATGAACTGTGATAATTTGAAGATAATTCGACAGTAGCATATGCTTACCAGGCATTCTGGTCAGATAAGAGATGTACTATTAGATTGATCCCAGAAGGCCATCCTCCCAGGCAGCTCCTGTCCCCTCGTCTAAATGGGACAGGGCTGGTTTTATTGCCCAGAGCCTGAGGCGCCTCAAAAGAGGACTGCAAAGGGAATCCACGTGATCTTTTACACAGGTCACGCATGAGCTTCAGTATATGCATGGTCCCCCACATTAATGATCCTTGTGTTCAACTTGTTAAGTATCTGGTCGGCATCCTTAGTTCCAGATGTAGTAAATAAATAAGCAAGCCAATAAGAATCCGGTGTTATAGTATTCTTTGTAAGTCCGACGTCCAAGATAATCCAAATGTCAATGACATAAGTTTAGAATCAGGCTTCTATAAATACACCAACAGCAGCAGCAGCACTGCCAGTGATTGGACAATAGGAATCTTTCTCGGGTCACGTGGTAGTCGACGAGTCTATATTTAGGAGTGACCATTTGTCCCATGCCTTATATCCAAAAACTTTCAACACAACTTACATGGTAGGATGACAGTAAATTACTACTTACTGTACAGTGGTAAACTGAGCCTTCACCTTTCGCACTAGAAATGATTTTGGTTGCTTCTGCTGTGTTATAGACCAGTAAAGACCATAGAACTCGTAAAGCATAAGTTCCCAAATTAGGCTACGTTGAACTTTTATTTTATTTTCTCTTTTTAATAATATATATGGTAAAATTTATTGCAATTTATTTCAATTTATTATTAATACAACAATATGAGGAAAAACGGAAAAAATATGAATTTACCAAAATTGAAGTCTCGCAAGATACTAAGAGAATGGTATAGTTTCAATCGGTACTCCTCACAATGCAAAAACAGACCGAAACGACAACTTTGACTATAACCACAGTTATATAGATTGTCTCGACATTTCGACTCTAAGAGTTTTGTCAAATAATGGTTTTGAAAATATTTATTAGACAGGTCGCCATAATGCTCTCCTTGTATTTATTCCAGGAAATGCGATTAGCGCAACGGTTATCATTGTAAAAAATTGAATCACTTACTCTCAAGCCTTGGACGAGGCTGTTTGTGTTTCACTTCGCACAAATACCCTTGGGAATAGTCTGCTTCTATTGATGTATTTCTGCTTGTCAATATGTTGTTATTGCTTTTCCTGGCTGAATGAGTAGCACGGGAATCTGTGCGGTAAAGTAAAGAGCTGATGGTAGGTGTGACGCTCCACATCAGATGCAAAAAACCATCTCCTTCGTCTAGCACTAACGAAAAGGGGATAGACTCTGGCTGATACCGACTTTAGGCCACCCTGACAACTTCACTTTTACTCATTGGTAAACCCTAGATTTAAAAGATGTTGCTCCTGAAGACATTTATTTTATGTACGGGATTTTGATTTTTTGAAATAATGAAATTTATTGTGTACAGTGCTCAGGTGCACCATAACTCATCAAAGTCTCATGTCTAGTACATAGAATAATGTATTAGTAGTGTCAGGAACATAAACAGCATACAGTAACAATATACTGTATGTGTGCGCGTGCATACATATGTGTGTGGATGGGAGTATCAGGTATAGTGTTGGCGGACTACAGAAGCAAGGCGGACTAGTAGGAGCGGGGATCTATCACACACCTTATATCCAAAACATCTCAACAATTTCGTACAAATACCCTCGGGAATAGGCAGGAATCTATCTCATCTCAACCTAGCAGAGTAAATAGTATGTATTTACCCAACCCCTCTACACGAGCAGGATGCGACACAAGATTAATTTCTTAAGCGGAGTTCAACAGCTTTGAATTCAACATTTTCTTCTCCTATAGTGGTTGCCTAACCAAGTTTAAAGGGCTCATTCTGCCACATTATTTATCTATAGTTGGATGCATATATTTCCCAAGGTGGTTAGTGCTACATGAAATGCTACCAGCCTCGTTTAGGATTTGAACTCGTCTCACCGTATCCATTTTCTACAACAATAACCGTACACAACGTGCCTTGTGAATGTCTGTACATATTCCAAGAGACAAGCTTAGAGCAACGGTTATCGCCCTATAAAATGGAATCAGTGACTCGAATTCAAGTTCTGGACGAAGCTGTTTAGGTTTCACTTTGTCCTAATGCCTTAAGAAAGGCATGAATCCATCTCTCCCTCCCCCTAGCAATAGATACATAGTAGGGCAGACTGGGTTCTTTAGCCTCTCAGATTAGGAGAAATAACGATCAAGTTACACTGAAAACACCGGTTCCCGCTAGATCACCGAAGTTAAGCGCTGATGAACTTATTCATTACTTAATTGGGTGACCGCTAAATTAACTGTATTCTTTATTTATCAAAATGACTTGATTCTGTATTAAATGACCCGAAAAGAGTTGATATGCTGTAAAACAAACCAACAAACCAACCGTTAGAGTCAGTTAAGCAACGATAAGCCTGTTCAATGATAAAGTCGGCGACCACTTAATCATCACCAGGTACTGTAAGCAACCTGAGTCCTTTGTATATCAAGAACAACTCCATTCGGCATTTAAAAAAATAAAGTCGTCGGGGCGGTCTAAAGTCGGTATCAGCCATTCAGCGAGGGAGTCTATCCCCTTTTCAATAGCGCTAGACCAAGGAGATTGTTTTTAGCATCTGAGGTGGGGCGCCACGCCTACCATCAGCTCCTTACTTTACCGCACAGATCCCTGTGCTACTCATACGCTGAGTTGGCGGGGACCGGTATCGAACTAGGAACCTTGTGGTTTCTAGCTGAACGCTCTACCGACTGAGCTGACCCGGCCCCATTCGGCATTAATTGACCCGAAAACGGTTGATATGCCGTATAACAAATCAACCAGAACAACAGTTTAGAAGAAGGAAACTCTGAATTCAAACCTGCTGTACTCGACTTAAAAGTTGACCTTGTGTTACATCCTGCCCGTGGAAGAAAGGTGGGCTAAATACATATTTTAGATGACATTCGCAGAAATTAATCGATTTTATTTTCCATCATTTTAAAAAAATTCCTTTTTTTTCTAGGTTGTCAGTGCTCAACAACAAGACGTGTGTCAGGTAAGTTTTGACGGGAAAATTTGAACGACCTTCTATATATCTCTCTACGTCACATATATATCGAATTTCATTTTTTAATACAATATATATATATATATATATATATAATATATATATATATATATATATATATACGTGTGTGTGTGTGTGTGTGTGTGTGTTTGTATATATATAGATGAGGAAAAGGAGGTTGCAATGAATCCGACAGAATGAGGTAAAAAATATGAGGAATGAAAGAACAAAACTCTGACAAAAATGTGTAATATATTTCGCTGGGTTTTGTTTTTTTTGTGTTTTTTTTGTGTAGTATATTTCGCTGGAGTGTTGAACTCGGCGCCATCAGCTTTTATTGAATTATCAGGATCATTCAAGTGTTTTATAGAAAGGGGAAGTAGGTAGGTGGTTAAGCTTTGTGGCGAGGGAAAGATTTGATTGGCTATAGTGGATATTTTTACCTATATATATATATATATAATATATATATATATATATATATATATACGCGGGTGAATCAAAAAGTAATGCCATTTTGTTTAGGACAGGTATAATTACCAACACAGGAACATTTCTTTATAATAAAAACGGAATGGTCTCTTATTCAAATGAGTGTCGACACTCTTAAGAAATAAGAATTCGGCGTATAAGCAACATCAGATAATATGGATTTACATTTTTTCATTTCATCTTGGACGACTTGGAAGGTCTCATTTTTAACCAGAGGGTGTTACAAGATGATAAAGGTCGTTCAATTAAGGAACACGCGTATTAATAAATAGATTAAATCGCTACGACAACTGTCAGATGATCGATTGCCAGTTGAAGACCACACATCGCCACGCTCGGGTGCATTCCTCATAACAGGTTCATTAACGTCACATAATATCTGTAGGTACACATCATTTCAGGCTCTAAATGACAATATTGACAAAGTCATTAAACTTTATGTCTCCAGTGCCGGCGTGTCAAGCCCTAGTATCTATATGATTGTCCCAGCTCTATTGCCCTCATGACAAGCCCCAGCCCTTTTTAACAAATATGTGCTAAAAGGCGGTGTCTGAGGGTCTTAATGTCCTGGGTATAACATTAAACTGATGGTAACGTTCCAAATCTGGAGCTCTGGGAAATGTGGAATTCCCGTTGATCACCATTACTCCCAGGTCCACTCTGACCCGGAGTGGAAGTACCTGTTAGGGTCACATATATGCATTAAATAGAAAAAATGCGGTTAGATAAAATTGTTACATAATTATTGGACGCTAATACTTATATAAGGTAGTGTAGAATCATAATGGCGATTAGTGCAGGTGATGGCCTTGAGGGTGAGTGACGGCGCTTGACCTCACCCTCACCTTGCCCTCCGGGGATAAATCGTGAGAAGCGGAAGGCATAGAAGACCCTGTCTTCCGGTTTAGATAGTAAGTAGTTTCAGTCAGCTAGCAAGTAGGAGCCGAGCTCGTAGGATGTGCGCATATGTCTGGTTTAGGGATTTACAAATAAAGTAACATCAAAGTAAATCGAAGTCTTGTGTTTATTACCTAAAAACTAACAATGACACAGGGCTTCTGATAAGGAGAAATCCCTAACAGAAACCAGACCCGAAGTCCCCAAGAAAGTCCAGACCTTAGGAGATTCCAGGCCCAGACGCAAGATGTTAGAAGATATACCAAGTCGAGATGATAGAAGAACCAAAGCCGGCCAGAAGAAAATACGACGAGAAGTAAAGAAGTGATGAAGGGTATACAACAAAATGTGTTTTAAAAACATTGAGTTTTTTTTTAAATTGAGTACTCATTAAGAATGAATAAAACAAAATGTCTTCGGCATAAAATAACCCAATAAAGGTTGACATGCCGTTATTTTCAACCAACCAACCAACCGACAGAGAGATACATTTTAATTGATATTAAATCATTACGACAACTGTCAGATGATCGATTGCCAGTTGAAGACCACACCTCGCCACGCTCGGAAGCATTCCTCATGTCAGCTTCATTAACGTCACATAATATCTGTAGGTACACAACATTTCAGGCTCTAAATGACAATATTGACAAAGTCATAAAACTTCGCGTCTCCAGTGTCGACACAAGCAAGGGCTGGGCTTATTCCACAGCTTGATAACAACGGAGAGATATCATATCATCTGTAAAATGATATACTCATCAGTGTTTAGTTATCTGGCACTGTGAGACTGGTGCTCAGGTGTCAGATATATATATATATATATATATATATATATGTGTGTGTGTGTGTGTGTGTGTGTGTGTGTGTGTGTATATATATATATATATATATATATATATATATATATAAAAGGAAAAGTTGACTTACTGGTGAATTTGGTCACGATGGCTAGTAAGTGTAGAATTCAGAGGGGTAAGTCAGCGATATAACAAATACAAAGTGCTCAATACTAAGTAGAGCAAATTTATTATAAAATGGGTACAAGAGATAACCTACTCGAGTTTCACCATAAGGATCTTCAGGGTTAAATCCACTGAATTAATCGAGACATGCAATTATCACACGTGAAATCGACTGCTATTAATCGGTGTCTCGATTAATTCAGTGGATTTAACCCTGAAGATCCTCATGGTGAAACTCGACTAGGTAATCTCTTGTACCCATTTTATAATATATATATATATATATATATATATATATATATATATATATATGACCGTTTATTTGAACAACATCTGTGTGTTTTTTCATATTATCTTGCCCTTATATATGGTCGGATTCATTTCCTTACTTTTAATTAATATCCTGTCCTTTGAAAACACACACAATATAAAGAAGATATTGGTCAAATGTACAACATATGTGGATGACCACAGAAACATTCGAATATATATATATATATATATATATATATATATATATATATATATATATATATATATATATATATGTGTGTGTGTGTGTGTGTGTGTGTGTGTGTGATTATCCACAGACACCGTGTTTCGACGTATCACGTTTCTTCAGTGCGGGTAGACATTTGCAGGCTACCTCCAACCGGGATGGAAACCCGATTGATTTTTCATCAGTCCGCTTGGCTATCATCAGCACCTACAGACTGCGAAGAGAATTTTAATTGATAACTACATACATATGTATACATGTAAATGCCGACGGAGAGTGCTTCATCCGTATTATAGAAGAGCTTTGCCTTATTAAAGCTTAGTCGGCTCTACCCACCAGGGCTCGTGAGCATATATAAATATATAAAGATATAGTAGTAGTAGTAGTAGTAGTAGTAGTAGTATTGTCTACACATCGAATGTTTTTTTCAAAGCATTATACGCTTCTCATCTGACAAATCACCTTTGAAATGAAATCCAAATGAATAACCTATATATGTATAGCGTTATCGCTTCATTCGTCCGCGTGTCACTCCTCGTACGTGCATAATGTTAAAAATAACACTTGGATTTTTTTTTTCTTTTAAGGTGGTTGATTTTGTGTCGTCGTTTTTCCAGTCCAAAAGTTTAATAAATATTTTTTCTGTGTAGACAAGTTCTGAATATTTCCGATTTAGCGTTTGTATATATATATATATATATATATATATATATATATATATATATAAAGGTGTCTCAAAAGTATATATATATATATATATATATATATATACATATACAAGGTATATCAAAAAAGTTTCATTAATTTTTTCAGAATACAAGGTGTGTCATAAAAGTACCAAGTTTAAAGCTGCATTTATAAAGATAGAAATGAAGAATGAATAGAACTTTTCTTTCAGAATACAAGGTGTGTCAAAAAGTACAAAAAATATCGATACTTTTTTTACACACCTTATATATATATAATATATATATATATATATATATATATATATATATATACAGGGTGGCCACAAAGTTTGAGTACATGGAGATTTCACGATTGTATTTATTTATGTTATTTTTCCGAGAAGGCAGATATGGTAATTTAGCAGTAAATAATCTTATCATAAACAATTAAATAAAACATTATAATTAAATAAAATTGTTTTGTTTTAAAAGTATGTGTTAATCCACTCATGTACCCAGACTTTGTGAACCCCCTATATATATATATATATATATATATATATATATATATATATATGAGAAGTAAACAAACAGACGATGTGTTTTGATATGGCTTTTTTTTTAGCCGACAATTTTTGGGAGAATATGTGCTTAATTGAAGTCGTACCTAATTTTTGAAAATTGATTAATTAATAATTAATGAAATAGGCGGGAATACCTATTCAAATGTAAGGCTAAACAAATCGACAAAAATCAATCTCTGTATGTACATTTCAGTCTATTAGGCCTCATCAGCAGAGCTATAGACAGGAAGACCGCTTTGTGTATGACTCGAACCCTGACTGTCAAGCTGACAGGCAGAGACTCTAACCATTACACCAGCAGGCCCTTACCAGATGTTTTTGTTTTATTTAGAAGTAGGTTATATTCCACTTTATGGTGACTTTTACTACACGACAATATGAGAAGTAAACAAACAGGCGATGTGTTTTGATATGGCTGTTTTTTAGCCGACAATTTCTGGGAGAATATGTGCTTAATTGAAGTCGTACCTATATATATATATATATATATATATATATATATATATATATATATATATATATATATATATAAGATTTTTGGATGTTTGTCTTTTGGAAGCATTGTTGAATAAAGTATATTATTATATTTTTGCTTGAAGGCAATTACAATGCATGTATCGCATAAAAATTCGATACTTTTTTTTAAATAGAAAATGAACTTGATAAGTGTGATCCTTGCAAATGATCGCTCGGTGTGTAGAACATCGTACAGACTGTTTCGACTTTATTAAGTCTCATTAGTCTAGCACTATTGAAAAGGGGATAGACTCCTCGCTGACTGGCTGATACCGACTTTAGGCCGCCTCATCGACTTTATTTTTTTTTTGTTGCGATGTATACGAAACAGTCTGTACGATGTTCTACACACCGACCGATCCTTTGCCGGGATCACACTTGTCAAGTTCATTTTCTATAAAAAAAAA
>CM042150.1:27258916-27278916 GCA_023376005.1 Doryteuthis pealeii | reverse complement strand
TGTTGGAAGATACCAAGGTGCCAAGGTAGGTTTGCTGTGAATTGTTTCAGAACACAAATATCCAAATATGTTTTTCTCCTATTTCTCTGAATATTTGAGATGAGGCTTGAAGATTAGTATTATCTGCGTTATTCGGACTATTGTCCCCATCTTCATTGTTATTTGTACAACGTTTCGGTCGATATGCCCTCCGGCCTTCTTCAGGTATTTCTTGTTGGACTCAGGAACCTTCTCGGACTTGGGAACCTTCTTGGACTCGGGAACCTTCTTTTCGAACTCGGGAACTTTCTTGTCGTAATCGGGAGCCATCGGTTCAAAGTTCCGTGATGGCTCCCGATTACGACAAGAAAGTTCCCGAGTTCGAAAGAAGGTTCCCGGAGTTTCGAAAAGAAGGTTCCCGAGTCCGAGAAGGTTCCCGAGTCCGACAAGAAATACCTGAAGAAGGCCGGAGGGCATATCGACGGAAACGTTGTACAAATAACAATGAAGATGGGGACAATAGTCCGAATAACGCAGATAATACTGTTTTTTCCTATTTCTTAACATCTACATTGAAAATTCGAAACCCATTTGTGGGTTATTCAATACCAATTTTTTATGGGGAAGTTATGGTTTGTAAGTAAATAGTTTCTTGGTAAGCGTTTTGTTTATCCAGTAATTGCTAAGGTAGGTAGGTCGATTTTTCACTTTTTAAAAATACCAAATTTTCCATCTATGCGAAAGGTTTTGTGTTAGTATACTGAATACTGATACCAAAATTAGATCTTTTACTTGCCATCATTGTTTGGGTAAATAGCATCAAAGATCGTCTACTAAAATGCACTAAAAATTATCGTTTTCTAAAGGCCAAATTTTGCGAAAACGTGGATTTTTAGTGCATTTTAGTAGACGATCTTTGGTGCTATGTATCTTATATATCACTAAGAAATAAAGGTTTACATAATATATTGCATGGTTAATTTACATACTACTTTTAACAAAACCGTGGTTTAATAAATAATTACTTGGTGTTATTGACCTCTAATATTATTGTTTTATTCTCCAACATATTAAAATCAATCCTGTGAATGATTTCATATAGAAACCACTTAAAATATAATTAAAATAAATATAATCTTTTATATGGGTTCTTTAATTTCGTAATTTCTCATTTTAATTTATTTCTAGTTATATTTTATTACATTGAAATTTAAATACTTACGTCAGGAGGGCGCATATACTTGCTAGTAAATTATTGTGGGCCTACGTTGGTGAAATTGTGTTCATAGGTGTATGAGATGCCTGGATGTAACTTAATCTAAGTGTGGGAATGTATGCATGAAGGGAAGACGTGTACACACCGCGATGACTCCTGTCGCTATTACTAATGCATCGAGTTCGCTTCCAGCGTTGAGAACCGCTTCGTCTAACCAGGGTGGACAGTGTCCGAGTTACTGGAGCGAATGCAGCAACGATGCCGGCTTCAACTGTCAGACTGACCAAGATTGCGCATTCAACATGAAGTGCTGTGCGAGCCATAAGTGCGGCAATATCTGCATCTTTCCTATCAACCACCACATCTACCCCTCGTTTCTACGGCCTTCCTTTCCCAAAGGTAAGATTTTTCGATGATCGCTGATATTGAGCTTCTCTAAATCACAATTTCAAATGGTGAATCTCAATGGATCCTTTCAAAACTTAATGACTACTGCTTTTAGTGTTCAAGTGGTGCAGCCATACAGTAGTAATTATACGACTATAGCTTGGAGGAATTCCCGTTTTATTTTATTAGAGACATCATATTTCCATATGGTCGATAACCTATCAATATGTTGACATCTCTTTAGTCGATAAGATATTGCTACCACAGTATATGTGGAAGCGCGGGGTGTAATGGTCATTGGGTAATTTGAACATTAGCTACATAAATGAGAGTAACCTCTCCTTGTTTGTTTCACTTTGAGGAAGCCGTCTGTTTTGGTCGGCTATTTTCATTTCACCGTAATCAATACAACTGCATGTTTTAACACGAAAATATCATAAATCGTGTTCTTAATAACAATTCAGTTAATTTCAAATAATGCACAAGTACAATTAAGAACACATTTTATGATATTTTTGTGTTAAAAAGTTCCGTTGTATTGATTGGAACAAATTCGTATTTTCAGTGTAGATTTATGGTGAAATGAAAATCGCCGACCAAAACAGACGGCTTCCTCAAAGTGAAAGAAACAAGGGGAGGTTTCTCTCATTTATGTAAGAGTCTGGCGGGATATATTATTATATATAATGTTCAGATTACCTGTCAATATATGATTTTATTAACATTTAACGAGGATTAGTTTTAGTGTTCAAGTGGTGCAGTCATATAGAAGTACTGACACGACTGTTAGAGATTTTATCATATATTGCATGTAATGAACGACGGTAAGTTTTGACATTTTCAAGACGTATCTCATGTAATGAATTATCCAAGTCTGCGGTACGATATCATAGATCGATTTTATTAATCACTATTATAACACTCCTTGCGTGTTTTTCACATCATCGTTAGATGTTGGTCTTTCACTGGAGTCTAACAAATCTTTTCATATCTCCAGGACTCTTCTGAGTCTTCTAGCCGATCTTAACAATTTTGTTGTTTGGATCGTCTTGATTCTTCCTCTGATTTTCAATATATCCAGACTCCTTTCCAAAACCCTTGAGGAATGTTCCAAGAGCACGAAGTATTATTACTTCACTTCTTGTGGGTTTTTCACACCAGCGTTAGCTGAAAATTTTCACTGGAGTCTGAATGACAATGAGTCTCCTCACGTCTCTAGAACTCTTCTAAGTATTCTAGTCAATTTCAACAATGTTGTTGTCTGGATGGTCTCAATTCTTCCTCTGATTTCCAGTTCCTTTAGTCACTTTTCTAAGCTTTTGGAGACCGTTTCAAGTGTACCAACTACCATTGGTATCAATTTCAACCTCATACTCCACAGTTTGTTTTGTTTTGTTTGTTTTCTTCAATTCTCTAGCAAGGTTTAGGTATTTGTCTATATTTTTGGGGGGAGGGTTATCTTGCAGGAACTGCAAGATCTACCAGTTTACAAGTTCTCTTTTCCTTGTTAATCAATTCTAGGTTTGGTATTCTGGTTCGGATAAGGCGATCGTCTTAATCTCGAATTCCTAGAGAATTTTAAGTTATTTATCCTCAAGAACGGATTCTAGTTTATGCATATACCATTTTGCTGTATGGTCAAAATTTACTTTTTTGCATAATTCCAAGTGGATCACCCTTCCAACCCAATCGTGGCTAATCGGTTCTAGGAGCTTTCTTGTTCTTCTGAAGTATTCCTTTCTTACTTTTTCTTTCATTTCTGTTTGTTTGACGGCGTCTGCTTCTAATATTCCCAGATATTTATAATTCTATTTTTATCATTTTCACTCCATTAGAATTTTTCACACCCGCCTTAGCCGGTGATTTAATGGATGCTGATTGACAGCAAGTCTCCTCAGGTCTCCAGGACTCTTCTGAGTATTCCAGCCGATCTCAACAAAGCTGTAGTCTCGATGGTCTCGATTCTTCCTCTGATTTCCAATTCATCTAGACTTTTTTTCTTGACCCCTGGGGACCGTTCCCAGGGCACCAATTACAATTTGAACGATCTTCACCTTCGTGTTCCACAGTTTTCTTAGTTCTCTGGCAAGGTCCAAGTATTTGTCTATCTTTTCGCCTTCTTTCACTTTCACTCGGTGATCGGCCGGGACGGTAAAACCCACGAGATGACAAGTTTTATTCTTTTTATTGATCAACACCAGGTCTGGTCTCCTGGCTGGGATTAGGGGATCCGTCTGTACCTCAAAGTTCCAGAGAATTCTGTACGCTTCATTCTCCAGGACAGATTCAGGCTTGTGCATATACCATTTAGTTAAATGGTGAAAATTGAATTTCTTGCATAGTTCCATATTATTATTATTATTATTATTATTATTATTATTATTATTATTATTGTTGTTGTTGTTGTTGTTGTTGTTGTTGTGTGAGTTTTTCACACCAGATTTAGCTGATGGTCTTTCACTGGAGTCTGAGTGACAACAAGTCTTTTCAGGTCTCCAGGACTCTTCTGAGTATTCAGGCTGAGTGCAGCAATGCAATGGTCTGGATGGTCTCAATTCATCCTCTGATTTCCAGTTCCTCCAGTCTTTTTTTCCAAATTTTTTGGACCGTTCCAAGTGCACCAACACTTTCACTCTCGTATTCCATAGCCTTTTCAATTCTCTGGCAAGGTCCAGGTAATTATTATTATTATTATTATTATTATTATTATTATTATTTAATGAATATGTACGTGTCATTCTCTGTTTCTCTTAATATTTTCTATAACAGTCCAAGTTCCATAATAATCAAATGTTCCATAAGTCGACGATATTCTTTTTGTATTAAGTCACATCCGATAAGCAATGTTTTGAGTTTTCTAAAGTTTGGCTAAGAATATCTCGAGTATAAAAGAAAGGAAATGAATACATGAGATTTAATATTCGTGCTGCTTTTTCTGTAGATTGATTTTAGAATTGACGATTCTGAATTAGTCTGTGAGTTGGCAAGATTGATCGCCAACACAAGGAAAGAAGAAAAAAGAACTACGTGCACAAATACACCGACGAGAAATAAAATTGCCACTCTCTGAATACAGCTTTCAAATTACCCAAGATCAAGTAAGTAAGGTTGTCTAAAGTCGGTATCAGCCAGACAGCGAGGGAATCTATCCTCTTCTCACAAGCAGTAGACCAAGGAGATTGTTTTGGCGTCATACCAAACCTCAGCTCCTTACTTTACCGCACAGATCCCTGTGCTACTCATACGCTGAGTTGACGAGGGACGTTGTAGTTCCTAGCTGGACACTCTACCGACTGAGTAGGTGGGTAATCAAGATCAAATTCGACCTTATTTGTCTGTATTTTTGAGATGAGGCTTGATGTGAATAGTTTTGATTTTTCAGACTGTTGTCCTCATCTTTATCATTTTGCGTTTCTGAGATGAGGTTTGATGTGAATTATTTTAAATGAAAACAATTGTAAAACATTTCATAAATACTAATCATCATCAGAGCACATTTTTTGTTGAATGCTCTGATAATGAATAGTGTTTATAAAATGTTTTTATACAATTGTTTTCATTTTTATTTTAAAATGATTTCAATTGAATTACATTTCATAAACCCCATATAGTTGCAACAGACGTTTGTTAACACAATAATTGCTATTGTAATATATATAGTGTACGATTGTTACCATTGGTTTCAAAGCAACATGTTAGCCACTTATCGTCAAGACAACGCGCCCGCTAAGAAATGCAGGGTATGTCAATTCATTAATATATTATATATATAAATGAATTGCCATGTCCAGCATATTTATTGAAATATTATATAAATGAATTGACAACGGGCGCGTTGTCTTGACGATAAGTGGCTAACATGCTGCTTAGAAACCAATGAAACTACCTACCTACCTACCTACCTACCTACATATATATATATATATATATATATATATATATATATAAGATAAAAGGTGGCTTACCGGTGAAATTGGGCAAGATCGTTGGATGTGCAAAATTCAGGGCTTAGGTCAGCGATATAACAAATACAAAGTGCTCAATAAGAAGTAGAGCAACTTTATTAAAAATGGATACAAAAGATACCCACTCGAGTTTCACCATAAGGATCTTCAGGGTTAAATCCACTGAATTAATCGAGGTACCGATTAATTGCAGCCGATCACACATGTGTTCACATAAACATAAACAAGCGTCCCTTATAACGTAACATCTTATACAGTGAAACACACGTGTGATCGGCTGCAATTAATCGGGTACCTCGATTAATTCAGTGGATTTAACCCTGAAGATCCTTATGGTGAAACTCGAGTAGGTTTTTTTGTATCCATTTTTAATATATATATATATATATATATATATATATATATATATATAAGAGAGAGAGAGAGAGAGAGAGAGAGAGAGAGAGAGAGAGATGTTTTAGTTTATATTTATTTGCATTGGAACAATAATACAGTTCACCAAACGCACACATTTGAACATATTTATATCATTTATATCATTTTCAAAACACTTTCGTCGCCTGAGGACTGCCACACAGCAAGAAACCAATGGTAGCAAAATTGTTACAATGCAAATAAATAGAAACTAAAACATTTATTTATTTATTAATACACTATCACAGATATTGAGCACTCTTCTAATAACACTGTATGTTGGATTACTACCCTTCTTCGAGTATAATAGTACCAACCAACCACACACACACACACCACACACACACACATATATATATATATATAATATATATATACATACATATATATATATATATATATATGATTAAGATAATTTGCTTTAGAAGCATTGTTGAGTAAAGTATATTATTATTTATATTTTTTTGCTTGAAGTCAGTTACAATGAGTATATCGTATAAAATTCGATAATTAATGAAAATAATCATGACATTGGATTTTATACGATATATGCATTGTAACTGACTTCAAGCAAATATATATTATATATTATATATATATATATATATATATATATATATATATATGAGGAAAATGGGATTGGAATGAATCCGACAGAATGAGGTAAAATAAGGAATGAAAGAAAACTCAAACAAAAATGTGTAGTATATTTCACTGGAATAATAAATTCCGCTTCTTCAGCCTTTATTGAATCATTAGGATCATACAAGTGTTTTATAGAAGGGATAAGAAGGTGTGTGGGTAAGTTTTGTGGTGAAAGAAAGATTTGATTGGTTATAGGAGACATCCTTGGGAAAGATAAGGAGGGATATAGAAGGGAAATGAGTGGAGGGATGTAGGTAGAAGAAATGAATGGTGAGGACACCAGATAGGGAAGGGAAGTAGCCATTTCTTGAAAAGAGTAAAGGAAATAATAAATAAGTGTAATAATGTATGATCCTAATGATTCAATAGAGGCTGAAGAAGCGGAATTTAACATTTCAGCGAAATATACTACACATTTTTGAGTTTTGTTCTTTCATTCCTCATTATATATATATATATATATATATATATATATATATATATATAATATATATATATATATATATATAAACACCTCAAATGCATTTTATTAGAACACGCATTTCCAACAACGCAATCTAGAAAACAATCAGAAACTAAATGGATTCTAAAAATTACAAACGCACGTGAAGGGATTGAACGAAGACATAGGAATTCTTCGTTATTATAAATATTTCACAGACGCTGCCACTGTCGATAACAACAGAGACAAGGAAGCCGTTAAACAGTAATAACATTCATTTGATAAAGGGTATCTAACGAACCTGAAAATTTATGACAAAAAATAATAGAAAAATAAGTGAATCCAATACTCCATAATATCGAGTTCATTCATTTATATATTTTTAATGCTTCGTAATAACCGCCCAACTTAAAAAAAACATCTAATATATATATATATATATATATATATATATATATATATATATATATATATATATATATATATTAGTCGTATATTAGTAATATATTATACTATATATATATATATATATATATATATATATATATAATATATATCGCATGCGTCTATATCTATCTCATATATTATCATGTTCAAAGACTAGGACAATGCTTATTTCAGCCTTGAAGGGTCAGAGATCAATTAAGATGACAGATTAAACATTTCATATAAGGAAGACAAGATGACAAGTTGTTCTTTAGCCATGTCTATCAGACAATAATAAAAGAAATTTTACTTTTTTATCTTTTACCTTTTGTATTTTTCGTCCATCATTTCAGACAGTTTATTGCTTCCCTAAAGTGAATATCCGGAGATACAATTCTTAATTACTTGCATTGTTGAAACTGGACCATTCAACACATTCTCCAATGTATTTTGTTTGTCTTCACTGATCGTATCAGAAACTCGATTGACTTAGTAACACTGTATTTTAAGACAGTTATGTTTCACCCTACTTCAGCGTTGCGGAAATGCAACCCCACACTTTCAAGCGTGGAAGATCTGGTCTCCATCAGACAGGGTTGGCGATACGCCTACCGTACAGGAGCTAAGCGGCTCAATATCGAGATTAACAGGGCTGCAGAGCGGTGATGTCTTCGTCGTCATGAACCACTAAATGCAGATGGGAATTTCCCTTGCAATGTGTGTGACCAGATCTGCAAGTCCAGAATTGGACTAACTAGCCACCAGAGGGTCTACAATTATTGAAGACATGGAGTGACGTCATCGTCGTCTGCGATGGACTCCTAAAAAAGGAATATATATATATATATATATATATATATATATATATATATATATATATATATATATATGGGGGGGGATAAAAAGGCCTTAAATACCAGGGGTATCGTGATTTCCACTCGTGGGTATCTGAGGCCCACCGAGTTTCGTCAGACCACGTTTTTATTTTATTCAGACTGGTAAATAGCCAAATTCCGCTAACATTTATACATTTCTCCCCGCCCTCAAGGGCGATATTTGTGTATTCTTTCTTTCAAGCGTCTTCAATCACCCTTGTACCAAGAAACTTGCTACCCCAACAAAGTATATATATATATATATATATATATATATATATATATATATATATAAGGTGGCTTACCGGTGAATATGGACACGATCGTTGGATTTGCACAAAATCCAGGGGTTAAGTCAGCGATATAACAAATACAAAGTGCTCAAATTTATTAAAGAAATGGATACAATAGAAACCTACTCAGGTTTCACCATTAGGATCTTCCCTCATAACGTAACATCTTATTCAATGAACACACGTGTAATCGGGTGCAATTAATCGGTACCGCGATTAATTCAGTGGATTTAACCCTGAAGATCCTAATGGTGAAACTCGAGTAGGTTTCTATTGCATCCATTTCTTTAATATATATATATATATATATATATATATATAAGGAATCTTCACCCTAGGTCATTCATTAATTCCGAAATCCGTGACGTAAGAAACCGAAATCCGTGACGTTTAAAACTGCTTTAAAATGATAGTTGGCTGATTGGTTGGCTGGTTGGATTTTACGACATGTAAATCTTTGGGTTATTTTATGCCGGGGACATTTTGTTCTATTCATTATTGATGGGTATTTAAATCTTTTTTTTAACTCAATTGTTTTACAACTCATTTTGATCTATTTAGATGGTACCCTAACAGGTACTACCACTTAAGGTCAGAGTGAACCTGGGAGTAATGGTGATGAGGGGGTACTCAACATTGCCCAGAGTTCCAGAACAGGAACTTCATAATCAGATAGAGTTTAATATCATACCCAGGACATTAAGACCCTCAACCACCACCTTTGAGCACCTATATGTTAAAATCATCAGCATTGCAGTCTCGGAAGACTATATAGTTCTTGTGCCCCAGACGTTACGGTGCCTCCTTTAACTGTGAAGTCCAATGTTCGAAAAACATTCTCGACCACAGATATCGCATGTGAAGGCTGTCCCTGAAGATATTGATGTGTCCATGCTTTGTTGTCGCCGCTTTCTTCTGGACTTGATGGCTTCATAGTGTTGCGCCAGGGTGACTTCAGACATGGACAGACCGCTACGAAGAGCCTGCCGCTATTGAGGGCGGTCTTGAGTCAAACTTTCCCTACTGGAATGGGTAATGCCAAAGCACCTGAGATCATTCTTACAGATAATAAGGACAATAGGATTGGGACTAGCCTTGGTAATTTTCACCTTTAATTGTTAAAATTCCTAGCAAATAAGGAAATTAGAGTAACCTCCCTTGACTTTCACTTTGAACTAAGCCTGTAGCTATTTTTAAAAGTCTCCGTGCGAAATAAACAAATCTTAGAAACTTTTTCGAAAACAATACAACTGCATGCTTTAACACAAAAATATCATAAAATGTGTTCTTAATAACAATTATGTTCATTTCAGATAATGCGCACGCACAAATTTATGCTAGGAATTTTAACAACTAAATGTGAAAATTACCCAAGTCTTTAGGTGCTAGGACTTGACGTGACCAGCCGATTGATCTATCACCCGTCTAGCCTAAGCACGGGCTAAATGATGTCCGGATATACAATTCTTAATTACTTGAACACATTCAGCAATGTATTTTATTTGTATTTACAGGTTGTTTGCGTAATTGGTTGGTTTAACGGCATATAAACACAGTGGGTTATTCAATGCCAAAACAGTTATACTATGAGATAAAAGTTGGTTCACAAGTTTCCTTTACAGGTGTATTTTTGGAAATAGATTGATGAGGTATTTTGGAAAGATTCATGGAGGTATTTTTTTATTCTGATTCATAATTTTCGATATATTTCTATTTCTCTAAAGAAGGATAAAATGTCATCCATGTTAGTATTCTCAAACAGATCTCTCATATTATTTGCATTAAAATATTTATTTCTGATTATACCAGAATCTCGATTGACTTAATAACACTGTATTTTAAAAGAGTTAAGTCTCGTCCTATGTCATTCATTGGTTCCGTAATCCTTGAAGTCAAAGGCCGGGTGTAATGCCTTAAAGTTCTTTAAAATGAGAACAAACACCGTAAAACTAGCATAGATAACTCAAGAAAGAATATAATTTGTTGTTGGAATCTTTCCGTCTACTAGAGACGATGGTGTAGTGTCAATAAAAAACGCGGGTCGTCCAGCAAAGACCTATATAAACCAGCTCTGTACAGATACTGCATGCTGTGCGGAGGACCTCCCAGGTTCAAGGAATGATAGGGACGGTTGACGAGAGACTGTCTTTGATATTCCTACTGCTGGTGCGACATGAATGACGATGATAAAAAAAAACGCTGATTGTTTAGCAAATACCTACATAGACCAGCTCTGTACAGATACTGCATGCTGTGCGGAGGACCTCCCGGGGTCAATGAATGATAGGAATGGTTGGCGATAGATTGTCATGGTTATCCGTGCTGCGGGACATGATGATGATGATGATGATGATGATGATGATGATGATGATAAAATAAACGCAACTTCGCTGCCAGTCACAGAACGTTAGACATTGAATGACAATGTTGCAAGTTTTGGGACAGCGGCTTAGTTATTTGAATTGGGGTTATTGGTGAGGCTAGTCTTGACATCGAATACATCAAATCTTTGCTCAGTAAAAGTGACGACATTTCATAATTAGATAGGGGGGGGGTCTCTGACCAAAGACAAAGAATAAGGTGATTAATGATGGTTGTCAAAGCGAGAGATGAGAAAGAAGTGACGGTCGTTATAGCATTGGTGATTGAGTTAGTTGGTTGGTTTTTACGGCATGTCAACCCTTGTCGGGTTATTTTATGCCAAAGATGTTTTGTTTTATTCATTCTTGATGGATATTCAACATTTTGTTAAAACTCATTTTTTTCTATTTTGCCCATAGATGGAACCCTAACAGGTCAGAGTGGACGTTGGGGCAATGGTGATAACGGGATATTCCACGCTCTCCTAGCGCTCCAAAACTGAAACTTCACCATTAGATGCAGTTTAACCTCATATATAAGACAAATAGAAAGGGCCGAGTTAGCTCAGTTGGTAGAGCGTTTGGCTAGAAACCACAAGGTTCCTAGTTCAGTACCAGCCCTCGCCAACTCAGCGTATGGGTAGCATAGGGATCTGTGCAGTAAAGTAAAGAGCTGATGGTAGGTGTGGCACTCCACCTCAGACGCCAAAACAATCTCCTTGGTCTAGCGCTATTGAAAATGGGATAGACTCCCTCGCTGACTGGCTGATACCGACTTTAGGCCGTGCCGACAACTTTACTTTACTTATAAGGACTGCAATCAAGAGGATAGATAAATAAGGGATGCAAAGGTGTAATCATCATCATCATCATCATGTCACGCTTGTAGAACGGATATCAATGATAATCTTTCGTTAATCGTTCCTATCATTCATCGTTCTCGATAGGTCCTCTGCGCAGCATCCAGCGTCCACGCAGAGCTTGTTTATGTAGGTTATTGCAGGGCAGCCCACACTGTAATTTGGATTACTTGGATTATTCGGACTATTGTCCTCATCTATATTATTATAAACACAGCGTGTTGGCTAATGTGCCCTTCGGCTTTCTTCAGGTATTTCTTGTCGAACTCGAGAACCTTCTCGAACTAGGGAACCTTTAAACTCGGGAATCTTCATGTCGTAATTGGGAGCTTTCACGGAAATTTGAACCGAACCTTTTATTCAATCCACGGTGGTAGACTGTTCTCATTCCGTTAATAATGACCGGGAGTAGTTTTTTGCTAATATAATATATATATATATATATATATATATATATATATATATATATCGCATGCACGAAATACTTGACCACCTGAAAGGGGTAGCCATTAAACAGACTAGAGGATGACAGACTACTAAAGCAGATTCTGTACTCTTTGGTGTCATTATCAAAAACGATGGACAGCAAGTACTATATATATATAATATATATATATATATATATATATATATATTATATAGACTAGCAAAAATATACACTCCGGGCAGTGTAAAATTTAATTTTCACACGCTTTTTCGTAAAAAATGTAAACAGATCTTTATATATATATATATATATATATATATATATATATAGAGAGAGAGAGAGAGAGAGAGAGAGAGAGAGAAAGAGAGAGAGAGAGAGAGAGGGGGGGATGAAGAATCTGGGACAGACTTGGATAGAATAAATATTTCGATAAAATCTATATGATAAAATACATAGAGAAATGACGAGAAAACAATTTGTTGGACTGTTTAAATATTTATTTTAACATTTCACTGTGTGCAAGTTTCATCAGATAATGATTTGGAATTAATCTTTTAATTTTAGAAAAAAAACAAATATTGGTAAAAAGTTTCAACTGTCTACGCGGTTGTCATGGCAATATGGTGAAGAATGCGAATCGTTATGTCAACTTGAAAACAAAAAACGTTAGAAATTCGACGAATAGAACCGTTATTTAAGTTATGAATTAAAGAATTTGTGACGGAGAACGATAAAGGAAAAAGAGCAAGACATTGTCTTGCCTGTCGGGATCGAACTCGCGTCCTCCCGCATGCAAAAACAAATGCGTTTTGGGCACTGGACGGACGCGAGGTTCGACTGATGTGCCCGGGTGTTTGGCTAATATGCCCATAAAATAACAAGTGAGTCGAGCGCTGGGCAGTCAGCAGCAGCAGAAGCAGTCGACGACGAAGCGCTTTTCAGTAAAGAAATGGATTTTAGTCGAACAGAAACAAAACTAAATAGGAAATGTGATTTTGAACTGCTAAATATTATTTTCGTCTACGACGACGGAATTTCCAGCTGCTAGACGAAGAATGTGTTGACCAACAGAGGGTCTGGCTTGTGAGAAGACGGAGAACTCGCTTGTTTTTGGTTTCCCCCTCGGCGGGAGCTTGTTGATTCGAAGGTCTATTTCGCCCCATATATTTTCCCCCATTCAATAGAATTTGAAAACTTTACTTGGGCTTTTATTTCTCTGATCTTTTGAGAGGATGCTTGATATTTTTATTATTTGGATTATTCGGACTGTTGTCCTCATCTTTATTGTTAGACGCACAAAGTTTCGAACGTGTGATAATCAACTCTAGGTTGTAATGTTTTCAATACTGGCCAAGGGAGATAATAACATAGAATACTTAACATAGCTTAGTATTTGTACCCGGTCAGGATTAACGGGATAAAAACAATCTACCCCGGTGGATTGAATTAAGGGTTCGATTCGAAGTTCGCTGAAGGCTTCCGATTACAACATGAAGACTCTCCAGTTCAAAGAGAAGGTTCCCAAGTTCAAAGAGAAGGTTCCCGAGTTCGACAATAAATATCTGAAGAAGGCCATCCGCCAAAACGTTGTGTATATAACAATAAAGATGAGGACAATAGTCCGAATAATACAAATAATACAAATTACTTGAGGTTATTTGTCTGGAATGTTGAGATGAGGCTTAATGTGTATAATTTTGATTTTTCAGACTGCTGTGCTCATCTTTATTGGCGGTATGTAAAATCACCATGTTTCGGTCGCTGTATCACCTGGTATTCATCAGGTGTATCCGGGCATAGCCTTGACCCAAGCTGGGAAATCATTTTGAATTGTTTTTGCTGCTGATCAAACAAGGCGTCGAAGGACTTTTGAAGATCTTATTCAAATAAATTATCGTGATCGTCCTCGTGATGCTTGTCGGAATTATAGTCCTGATAAAAAGCAATAACGTCATTATTTGAATAAGATCTTCAAAAGTTTCCGACGACTTAGTCAAAATGATTTCCCAGCTTGGGTCATTGCTATGCTCGGATTGTCATAACATATGATGGAAGCGAAGAGCCAAGGAAATAACCCACTCTAACTCAACGCCTTTTTTAATTAGTGGTGTTTTATCCCACTTCTGACACCATGTTTTGCTTTGTACAAGATTTGGATTAAACTGTCCTATAAGCCAGGAAGCCAATTTGACCAGTAAGCTAGGACAACTATTTTCTTTGCTTATGTTTTTTTAAAAGGCCGTTGAGTTAGAGAGGGTTATTTCCCTTTGCTTCCATCATATGTTATGACACGGATACACAGAAAACACATAAGAAAGACTGTTGGATACAATGGCCAAAACGTAATTTTACATGCCACAATAAAGATGAAGACAACAGTCCGAAAAAATCAAACTTATTACATTGGGTGTCAAGTGAAATATTGTTAATGATAAATTATAATAAGCTTGTACATTAAAATTATTTGTCGTGTAATATTTGTTGTACTCATCGGCATCCTTTTAACTTGTCTGTGAATGTGAGCATATATATATTTACCAACCCCTCCTCACGAGCAGGATGTGACACAAGATCAATTTTTAAGCGTTCAACAGATTTGAATTCAGAGTTTTCCTTCTCCTAGACCGGTTGCCTTACCAAGGTTAAATAGCCCAGTCTGCCCTACTATTTATCCATAGCTGGAGGGAGAGTAGGATTCATACCTTTCCCAAGGGTATTAGCGCAAAGTGAAATGCAATTACCACATCCAGGATTTGAACTCGGGGCGACGAGTCCATCTTCCATGACTTTAACCCTTACCCCACGCGCTTCCTACTCATATGAATGTGAGCATATAATTATTTACTAAGCGTAGCTTAGATGCTACAGAAGCCCAGAAGTATGGAGCACCCAGTGAGAATCGAACTCACTATCAATGGTCTACTAATCTAACTTGTTAACCATTAGACTACATGAGGTGCCTAGAATGTGAGCATATATGTATGTAAATACTGTTTGTTTAGATGGTTAGATTTTACGGCATGTCAACGCTTGCTGGGCTATCTTATGCCGAAGACGTTTTGCTTAATTCATTCTTTATGTGTATTCATTTGTTAAACACATTTTTTAAAACTCGTTTTTCTATTTCCCCTGTAGATGGGACCCTAACAGGTACTATCAAAAACACTGATTAACAATCTTGTAGATTGGTCTGATAAATGGCAAATGAGATTCAATACATCTAAATGTAAGGTACTTCATGTAGGAAGAAATAATTCAAAACATGTATACTCTATGAGAAAAAAAATTATCTAATGAAAGAGAAATACTAAAAGATACAGAGTTAGAAAAATACTATGGTGTAAATGTGGACCCTGAATTAAAGTTTTCCAAACACATAGAAATACATGTAAATGTTTGTTTGTTTATTGATTTTAACGGCATATCAAATCGTCCGAGGTTATGTCATGCTTAATGGTTAGGAAGTTATACATATCGTGTATTTATATTTATACTTTTTAGTAATTGGTTTTAACAATGTGTTAGCATTATTGGGGATTATGTTGTATGGTATTGATTTGTTTCATGTCTATATTATATGGTATAATTTTATTTCCCTAAAAACAGAGAGAATATCCTCCATGTTGACATTTTCAAACAGATCTTTCATATTGTTTGCTTTAAAATAACGGTTTCTGATGTGAGCAAAAACCTGCATTCCATGAGAAATTGTTTAACTGTCAAAGGTGTTTGACATGTTCCACATTGTGGTTGTTGTTCTTGTTTGAGTATATAGGAGTGCGTTAGACTTGTATGATCAATGCCTAATCGGGACACAATGACTTGTTCCTTTCTAGACTTCCTTAAAGTTGATCTCCAGCCTCCCAAAGTGGGTTTGAGGAAGAGTTTATTGTGGATGTTGTTATTCCAGTGTTGTTGCCATTTTGTATGAAGGAATCTATTAATTTTAGGTTTCAAATCAGTATATGGTATCTTGAATACGAGTAAATAAAACAAACAAGATATTAGGATTAATACGAAGGTCACATGAATACATGGATAAAGAAATGCTGAACAATTTATTCATTTCATTGGTAAGACCTCATTTTGGAATTTGCTAATGTAGTTTGGAGTCCAAGACTAATCAAGGACATAAAATTCAATGAGGGATTTTAAAGGAGAGCTACTAAAGTAATGAATGATTTTTTTTAAACTTTCACATGAAGAAAGACTTATGAATATTGACTTACCAAGTTTGGTTTATCGACGTACAAAAGTGGATATGATTGAAGTCTACAAATATACACATGGATTTTATTCAACAAACTTTGATCTACTAAACATTGCTTAAAATATCAATACCAGGGGTCATAAATTAAAACTCTTTAAAAAAAATTGTAAAGCAAATGCAAGACAAAATTATTTTAGTAACAGAATGGTGAATACATGGAATAAACTACCATCATCAATAGTGAATGCCCCATCTCTAAACTCCTTTAAGGCCAAGTTAAATAATCTGTGGAAAGAGAATAAATATTCTGTGGAATTAAGATGAATGTTTATAAGGAACAGCTAACAGGTCTCAGACCTAATATACTTGCTGAAAAGATATTATTATTATTATTATTATTATTATTATTATTATTATTATTATTATTACGTAATTGTTTTATTTCAGATATCCAGACTGACAGGACACCCAATCGACCGGGCAGAAGGCAGTGTCCCAGATTTTGGGATAAATGTTCGAACACTGCCGGTACGAACTGCCGCACAGACCAGGATTGTAGATTCGGAATGATCTGCTGCGAAAGTCACGAGTGTGGTTCGATCTGCGTGTTCTCTTTCGGCCATTTTGGACCCTCGTTATTTCCCAGAAATGGTGGCAACTTTTTACCGCCATTGTAAAAGGTGGTAATTCAGCTTTAACAGAAAAGAAATGAGGGGTCTTTTGGGGGACTCACTTTCAGGATGTAATTTTCTGGACCAACGAGTCTTGATAGAAATAAATACGCGAATCCTATTTTATTTTACTTTTTATTCATCAGAACATCTGTGCATATATAAATGGCGGCTGGTGTGTATGTATCTCCGGAGAAAACTATGAAAATAAAACAATTAACGACAAAGTATATATATATATATATCTTATTATAATGGAGATTTTGGGTTTGTCTGTCTGTAACCGAAACTATATTACTATACAAGTCACAATTCCCTTTGTTATTTACGTCACATTCTTCATTATTTTATTTTTATTTAAACTTCAATTATTAATAAAAATTGTTTTACATCATTAAGACTGTTGCCCATGTCTAGATACTAATAACATGCAATTGTATTTATATATACAACACAATAGCGGTGTTTAGAGTGATACTACTAGGCTAATTTGCATAATGATATTAGAAATTTGATTTTAATAAATATATGCTTAGTATTATTGATTTCTAATTGTTTGGTTTTATCTTATTGAATATGAGGAAAAATCTCGGGAATAAATCTTAAAAGAAATCCATTAACAAGAAGAAATGACTGTAATATTATTCTTTACTTCCTATTTTAACTAAATAGTTGAATTAGGAAAAGTTATCAATGAAAGACGGGAGTAACGGAAAATGATGGAAGAGTTAGTTTCAACGTTGTTCTATTTTCCAATCATACCCCCTCTGTTCCAAATCTTTTTATCTGCATACTTATTCAGTTTCATTAGCCTTTCTAATTTAATATGATATTTTATTATATTAAAACTTAAATACTTGCACCCGGAGGGTGCATATATATGCTAGTATATATAAAATTGAATGAAGTGACAATTAAAAGTTTTAGCTTTTATTCATTTATTTGGGAACGATATTACTACTAATGGTTTCCTGCTAAAAGCATTCATCAGGTAAACGAGATGTTTTTTTTTTAAATGACAGAAATGGTGTAAATGGTCGAATGTGTGAGTTTTTTTTAACTGTATTTTCGTGTTGCGTGTTTGCATGTTTACGTGATGCGGAATATATATATATATATATATATATATATATATATATATATATATATATATATATATATATATATATATATATATATATAATCAGATCTTGCTATTTGAGCAAAACTAATGAAGATTTGATTTATATTCGTGAATACAATTACAAAAATAAAATTTAAATAGAAACAACATGGATTTTTTTTATTTAATATTTTAAATGGGAGACAGTTTTTCTTTTCAGAGTGTGCACTTTTTTTAAAGGCACCACCAGGCCGGATCAACGCAATGTCTTTTTACGTAGGGATTTTAATGGGGCATCCTGAGAGGATCCAAGTCACAATTCAGTAATAATGGGTCTGCAAGACTACCCCCCCTCTCTCTCTCTCTCTCTCTCTCTCTCTCTCTCTCTCTCTCTCTCTCTCTCTCTCTCTCTCTCTCTCTCAATGCCGGGTAGCCACTTCTAGTTAGTAATAAAAATCAATAGCTTTGGTGGTGTTATCGTTATTTTTGTGTATCAGTGCGTGAAATTACTGTAAAAAAAAGAAAGTCATTGATCATATAACCAAATTAAAACGGAAAATATCAGAGTAATTGCTAATTAGCAAAGACAGACGAACTGAGAACTTAACTAATTATTTTCAACCAGACAAACCCGTTGGGTTTATATTGTAACAGTGGCCCATTATGGTGATATTGGTGCCTCTATTAAGCAAGGAGTTCGGTGTTACCCGGGTACATTAATCTAACAGTAATCCCTTAAATTCACTTGAATAAACAGAAGAAAGAAAGAAAGCGAAGAAGAATACGAAGGAAAAATAAATTGAAAGGCAGAGGAAGTGAAAAGCAAAGAAAGAAGATGACACCAAGAACTGAGAAGACTGAAGTGTAGAGAGTTATAGTCGAAGAGGGAGTAAAATAATGAATTAAAAGAGAAAGATAGAATAAATCATCATCATCATCATGTCGCGCAGGCAGCACGGATATCCATGACAATCTCTCGCCAACCTTCCCTATCATTTATCGTCCCAGGGAGTTCTTCCTTTCTGCAGCCAGCATGTTTACATAGCTGGTCAATGTAGGTCCTTGCTGGGCGGCCCACACTGGCATGTCTGTGTGTTGGCTTCCACAGGAGAACATCGCTTATGAGTTCGTCCTTACTTCTCCAGCTGTGCCCTGCATGCCTAGTCCGTCTCACTCGGATGGTCTGTGAGATAGGGGGCAGGTGACCATACAGCTGCTCCCTTGTGGGATGCTGTTTCCGATAGTCATCTGTTACTCTTTCTATATTGCTATCGTAGATACCTACCACTGAGCTCTCCATTTAGGAGAAATATACCAAGCATGGACGGGATGGGTTTCAAATTAACCCTGGCTATTGGGAAGACATTTGTTTATTTGGGTGTTTATACGTCACCGCAAATCTGTCAATCCTATTTCAAGGGTCAATCAGTTTGATGTTGGGGTAAATTTATGGAGGCAAATTATCCATCATCAGGAATATCTCTTATAGTATTGTTCAGATATATATATATATATATATATATATATATATATATATATATATATGTGTGTGTGTGTGTGTGTGTGTGTGTGTACATATATTTTTATATATATTATCATCATCATCAAGTCTTGTTGACAGTATGGATTTCAATGAGACACACATACACATACCACACACACACACACTCTCTCTCTCTCTCTCTCTCTCTCTCTCTCTCTCTCTCTCTCTCTCTCTCTCTCTCTCTC
>CM042150.1:27108916-27253916 GCA_023376005.1 Doryteuthis pealeii | reverse complement strand
TTACTCTCATTTATGTAGCTAATGTTCAGATTACCCAAATAGTTGCAAAGCAAATGCAATAATAGTTAAAATGTTGAGGTTTTTTAAAACGTTTTGCAGATAATATGCGCAGCGGATTTATCTTGATGTGTTTTATCCTGTTAAATGATCCACCCGTGGCCTCACTGAAATTGTAGTGGCAGTTTAGTTTTCCGTTCCGTAGCCTTTGTAGTAGTATAGTGTGGCATAGTGAAAGTGGGATGTACTGTTGGCACACCGTCTTGGGCTGGTTGTCCCAATAGCGATCTCCCACTATCTTGTGTTGGAATCTGGGCTGCCAGGGGTGTAAGAGGGGGAATATTGGTGGTGCTTCAGTTTTAAAGAGGGTTTCACGTGACCTCAATAAGGGGCCTAATTGGCATATTTTGTCATTCTGCGTCTGATGAATTCTAATATTGGTAACCATAACTCGTTGATAGTACTTTTGTTTAGATTGAACAGAATGGACACTTTTTTAAACCTTTATGTAGTATGATATATCCTCATAGGGATATATATATATATATATATATATATATATATATATATATATATATATAATACATTTCGTTTACCTGATGAATGCTTTTAGCAGGAAACCATTGGTAGTAATATTGTTCCCAAATAAATGAATAAAAGCTAAAACTTTTATTTGTCACTTCATTCAACTATATATATATATATATATATATATATATATATATATACAGCTTGGCAGTCCAAGTTTCGAGTCACACACGGAGCAGTCTCCCATGTCTATAACCTTGCTGATGAGACCTAATAGGTCGAAATGTACATTCAGGGATTGACATTTTCTCGATTTGTTTAGCCTTACATTTGAACATATATGCCCACCTAAAATTCATTAATTATATATATATATATATATATATATATATATATATATCACGAGGATATATATATATATGGTTAATTAACGCCTGAAGAAGATATGAGAAGATCTGAAACATGTGTTGCAAATGTAAAATAATAATAAAATTTAAAAAAAACAAAAACATAATCCATTCTTCTTTATTATAAAATATTTATTTTTCTACCGTTGGATCCATAACAAGACTTACATATATATATATATATATATGTATATATATTATATATATATATATATGTGTGTGTGTGTGTGTGTGTATAAGCATTGTGAACGTTTTTTTGTATTTTGAAGCATTGGAAAAAAAACACCAAAAACACTTTTTTACTTCATTTTTTCTCCCATATACAGTATTTCATTTTTCTCCAGATAGTCTTTATTCTCTATATCTTGACAAAGGGTGAAAGTTCACCCGAAATATCGGAATTAATCGAACCAGGGACAGAACAACAACTGAATATTAAAATTCTGTTTTTTGTTCTTTTTTCCAATGCTTCAAAATAGAACAAAGTTTATACATAACATACACACACACACACACACACACATTATATATATATATATATATATATATCGTTGCTGGGCCTAGTTTAAGAAGATATACATTCATTAGTATACTTATCTACTTTTACTTATCTGCTGATTTGGATCGGTGGTCTCTGCTATTCTAGATCTGAGTCACTTGGTCTGTTCGGATAGCTGGCTTCTCTGGGTTATTCGGGTTTGGAACCACTTGTTTCTCGAAATGTCTTTTCTTGTGTTGTTGCTTAGTTTTTAATTAACCAACACAAAACCTGATGTTTTTTTTTATCCAGAGCTCTTTATTTTCCAGTCCCAAGTTAACTATTGATAAATGGCCTCTGAGGACAGACTGCATCTTGCGTCTGCACTCTTCAAACAACCAGCCAACTCTCTCCTCTTGCGTCCATCTCCTTCAAACACTTAGGCAAGACCCCAAACTTTCACACTTTCTTTTTCACTCTTTGCACTGTTGCACCGGCTCGACCAATCAGAAGCTAAGATCATTAATTTCCATGTCATCATTCACATGTCTAATTGCTTTTTTTTTTTTTTCATTTATTACGTCCACTAGCATAACAGGTCAACCCACTGACATCCACACGCTCGTTATTTTACATATAAACAAAAAAATTCATGACAAATTGACAAGAACAATTTTCAATTGCCTGAGCAAATATAAAAGTCATCGTCGTCAGGATGGCCTAATGTCAGTATCAGCCAGACAGCGAGAGTCTACCCCCTTTTCACTAGCGCTAGACTAAGGAGATTATTTTAGCATCTGAGGTGGAGCGCCACACCTACCATCAGCTCCTCACTTTACTGCACAGATCCCTCCTAGCCGAACGCTCTACCGACTGAGCTAAACCAGCTCTTATAGAGTAGAATACCGAAATTACAGAATATATATTTAAAAGATTATAACTATCTGTATGAAAGGAATGTCCTAATATCTAGAACGTCTTTTTGTGTAAAGTTCTTCAGGCTGTTGGTTAAAGATGAAAGTTGGTTTGGTTTGTTTTATGGCATATCAACCTTGGTGGGTCATTTAATGCTGACAAAGTTGTGAAATAAATTCATTCTTAATGTATAATACAATTTTGTTTATAAACTCATGTCTTTCTATTCAACCCATAGATGGGACCCTAACAGGTACTACCACTCCGGGTCAGAGTGGACCAGGGAGCAATGATGAAGTGGTGCTCCACATTCCCCAAACCTCCAGAACTGGAACCTCACCATCAGATAGAGTTTAACGTCATTCCCAGGACATGTAGACCCTCAGCCACCGCCTTCTAGCATCCATATGATAAGGATTGGGGGTTGCCATAAGGGCAATAGGGTTGGGACAAATAATATAGGTGCTAGGGCTTGACGTGGCCAGCCGATTGATTGGAGGGGGTCTCTCCGACCTGAACTGCTCATCCATCTGGGCTCTATCCTTAAGCATCACGGGTTGCCACCCACGGCCAACAGGTGGCCCCATTGGGAGAGTCTTACCCCTCTGCAGAGGTGCAGTCAGTGCATTCTAACGCCCCACTGACAGGGCGGAAGACGAAAGTTAAACACTTACATATTGTGCATGTGTTCTCATGTGCTGTGGTTGCTGGAGGTGATATCCTCCTGTCACGTACACAGGAGATATGCAACTGGTATATGCTACCTTGTTGAGGCTTTTAGGTGAAAGTGGAAATTTTCCTCACTTATTTGTACTAGCAAATATATGCACCCTCCGGGTGCAAGTATTTAAGTTTTAATGTAATAAAATATTGTATTAAATTAGAAAGGCTAATGAAACTAAATAAGAATACAGATAAAAAGATTTGAAACAGAGGGAGTATAATAAAATATTTGAAACAGAGGGAGTATAATAAAAAATGGAACAACTAAAACTTACTCTTCCATCACTCTCGTCTTTCATTGTTATTTTTCTAATTTAAGTATTTAGTTAAAAGAGGAAGTAAAGAATAAAATGACAGTTATTTTATCTTGTTAATGGATTTCATTTAAGATTCATTGAAGAGATTTTTGCTTATATTCATTAAAATAAAACCAAACAGTTAGAAATCAATAATATTAAGCACATATTTATTAAATTCGATTTTTTAATATTAATATGCAAATTAGCCTTCCCGTTCACACTGTAAACCGCTATTTTGTTGTATATATAAATACAATTGCATGTTGTCAGTATGTAGACATAGTTAACAGTATTAATAATGTAAGACAATTTTATTAATAATTGAGTTTTAGATAAAAATAAAATCATGGAGAATGTGACGTCAATAGCTAAGAGAATTGTGACTTGAGTAGGAATATAGTTTCGGTTACAGACAGAAAAACACACAATCTCCATTATAATAAGATATAAAAACATTATAATTGTAGGAAACAGCTACACAAGTTCAAAGTCCTGGACAAGACAGAGCATTCAACATACAACTCCAGATCAAGGGAGATAATCAACAACCCCAATGAACAAATGTTCAGTTTATGCAGTTCATATCTTGAACTCAACTACTGGGCACTCATATGTCATGTGATAAGGAAACTCTTTTTCTAAATTTATCATTCCCAGTTGATTTTTTTATTTGAGGTTATTGTTATTCAATCACGTTAGTTATATAGAGTTTTGTAAATGGATTTCAGAACTGTTTGAATTATGCAAATATCCCCAGTGGTTCAAAAGTTATGAGAATTTAAAGCCCCAAAATTGGGGGTACAAAAGTAGACATGATTTTGTTAAAAAAATGTCATGTCACGGACTAATTGAAAAGAAGAAATTTTGTAATTTCTTTACCATTTCTTTATTTTTTAAACAATTTTGATAAAACTTTGCATTCTTATGTAAAGTTGTATGTTCTTTCTGATTCTGCACGTAAATTGTATTTATCTCCATGCTAGAACCCATTATTTGGGGATTTAAAAAAAAAGTTTACAACATTTTCACTTTATTTAAAAATAATACCATATTAAAAGTTACATATTTAGAAAGATTATTTTATTCTCTTTACAAGCATATAAATATTTTAAAAAATTGGAACAAAAATACGCAATGAATTACTATATAAACTAGTAAGGTCTGAAAAATCAGTGCCTGTTGTTTACGTAAACCTAAGTAATGTAGACAAGTAAACTTTCAAAGCAAATTCCTGACGGTATACAATCGTTTTTATATCACATTTTATAGGGAAATAATGCTATGGTTGTCTACTATTCGGTATATAGTGCTTTTTTTTTTTTTGCTTATCTTATATTTTTTTTAAATTCGCCTTCAACTTTGCTATATTAGAGTTTCACTCCCAAAGGACAGAAAAGAAAAAAACAAGTCGAGCATGGAAATATTTTTGTGTAACACGTTTTCGACCCTTTTAAGAAAAAATCCAATTTTAACACACTTTAAAAAATGATTCAATAGATAAAAACACATAAAAATTACATATTTAGAAAGGTTATTTCATTTTCTCTCCAACCATATAAATATGACAAATGGTTGACAAATACTAGAGTAATTATTTTTTAAAGCCGATAATGCCAGAATTATGAGAGATTGTTTACATTTGAAAATAGAGTAAATTTGACGGTTTTCTTTTCAAAATTAAAACTTTGAGCAAAATCCCTGACGATATACAATCATTTTTATTTCACCCATTATATATGGAAATAATTCTGAGCCTCTCTTCTGTTACTGGTATAGTGCTTTTTTTTTTGCTTCTCTTATATTTTTTGGAGAAATTGCCTTCAAATTTGCTCTATTGTATTTTCGCTTCCACGGGGCCTAGAAAAAAAAAAAAAAAAAAAAAAGGTCCTGTTTGTACTTCCAGGTGTTTTCTAATTGAGTGTAAAATTTCAAGAATATTGATAAGGATTAGCCACTAGGATTTGAAAAACAAAATAACATGTAAAAATTAGTCTAAAAAAAAAAAAAAAAAAAAGGTAATATTTTGTTTCCGTTTTTTCGAAGCAAAATATCATTTTAACTCGCTGTAAAAAATTATTCAATGGATAAACACACATACAAATTACATATTTAGAAAGATTATTTAATTTTCTTTCCAAACATATAAATATTTTTAAAATTGGATCAGAAATACCAGAGTAATTGCGATTTGAACCAATTAAGGTGAAAAATTGTTTATGTCCAACTATTTTACGAAATGAGCTGTTATTGCTACTAAATTATATCATAAATAATGAAAAAGTTGCTTAAATAAAAATAATCCAGCACACTGAAGATGAATTTTGATAACAATATTTTCTTTTATTAAAAAACATGTTTTTTTTGTTTCTTTTAATAAAAAGTTCCATGATACAGCAATATATTATCTACAAAAAGACAAATTAATATGTGAGCAGGTTTGTTGATGCCAAGAATAATTTATATATGATTAATACATTGCAAAAGTAAATACCACTTCTGTCATATAATAGTCGTTACATTTAATGAATGAAATTCACATGCTGTCAACAGAATTGATGATTATGATGGGTCTAGTGAGAAAATTCAATAAAACATACAATCCGTCCCATAATGGTTGCTACATTTAGTACATAAATTGTATATAGAAATGTAACAACTATTATGGGACAAACATTGTAAATTACATTAAAACATATTATCTGTCCCATAATGGTTGCTACATTTAGTACATAAAATGTATATAGGAATGTAACAAATACAGGCTATCCATAAAGTCTGTGTGCATTTAAAAAAAAAAACTTTTAAAGTGAACACGGACTTTGTGGACACTGTATTAAGGAACAAAGAGTAAATTTGTAAAAAGGAAACAAATGCCTAATTTATAAATCTCCCTCCAGCCTTAAAATTAATATTAAGGTTTGAGAGATAAATTTTAGACTCTCCAGAACCTTGAAATTAATACTAAGGTTTGAGACATAAATCTTAGACTCCCTCCGACCTTTAAAAAGAAAAAAAAAATTTTAAAAGCTGATTTTCCTTTTGTGGATTAACTTAACATTCTTTTTTTTCTTTGAATTTAAAATTTAAGAATAAAATACCAAATTTGCTCGCCTGCCAATCAGACTTGAATAAGGAGAAGATTTTGAGGCACACTTGGTGCAACAGTTATCATCATATGAAATGGAATTGTCAACCCAAGTCTGAATACTGGATGAAGCTGTCCCAATTTCACTTCACACAAATACTCCAGATCCAGCTGTCCTTCCCCCAGCTATGGGTAAATAGTAAAGCAGAATGGGAACTTCACCCTTCATTAAGCAACAAGTCTAGGAGAAGTAGAACTGATTCTGAATCAACTTTACTCTGCTTAAAAATTGATCTTGTGCGACATCCTGCCCATAGCAGAGGGGTTGGTTAAATACATACAAGAGGATTTGAGTGTAGAGGTTGGGCTGTGCTGGTGTTACCCTCTCAAACAATAATCACTTTATAAACATCCCCAGAACAATATGTCATTCCCAGTAGGAGAATGTAGACCCCACCACCCTTACACTACCCCTCTCCCCCATAAACAGAATATTTGATGTACTTGAACAATGTAAGGCTCATATACAAAGTCAACCTTGGCATCCATCAACGAGAGCTCACACACTCCTTCTGGCGTGAAATATTGGCTAAGATTCCTTCTCGGCTTCTGGGGCTGTTTCCTTCGTATCTGTCTCCTTTTTATTTGCTGTGAGCTTATCAAGATCGTGGCTGTAGACGCAATCGTCTCCGAGTTCACAATGTCCTGCTTTGAACTGTTTGCAAGGATACATTTTCAAGTCACGATCATTCTAAAGGAAAGAAAAAAATAAATAAATAAAATAAGCAACAGGAATCAAATGGCATATCGCACTTAAGGATTTTATATTTAAGTAAATAAGGTATTAATAATTATTTTATAATAGAAAGCATTATTGATTTTAACGATGCTATAAAAAGTATTGAAAATCAAGAAACGTTTTATTATATGTATAATTCTGGTAGACGAAGCCAGACGCAAGAGATATAAATTTTATCTCATTGTAAAATTTGTGAATTTGGTAATTCTTATTTCTTCTTACTTCTATTTATCTAACCCTCCCCCCTCAATATCTTCTGCTTTTCTTTTTTCTTTTTTTTATGCATGATCTGTTAGTCAGTAGAAGAAATATTCCGACAAAGATGTAGAACAATAATAGACTTTATTCTAGTGAGCGACGGAGATACATTTAAGACAGGAATACATATACAAATTACGAGATACTAGATAGGTATACAAAGCAGATACATAAAGAACACAATTATAGACATGTATACAGAAAATAGGACTTTTTCCTGCAAAAGTGATGGAGAGTCCAGAAGGAATGTCACTTACTTACGTTGGGGGCCAAAGCCCCCCCCCATAAAAGGTATAGACACAAATGTCTAACCCATGTGTCTTGTTTGCTGTCCCGGAGAAAAGAGAACTCAAACTTCAGTTTCCTGATTAAATACCATGGCTCCCTAGCAGTAGAAAACCTGCAGAAAGGGAAGATAACCCTTCCAGACCAAACAGGGGCAGACAATCGCTACAAGCACAAAGATATCTACATGCATCATTAAACAAGAAAAACTAAGGCATCCTGTAATTGTGCTATAGCTAGCAGGCTAGTCCCGCGGATCTATTACTACTGAAAAGCAATTTGATCCTTGTTGGATGCCCTATACTTATGACCATGTGTCAAATCCTACCCGTGGTGAACCGCAATGTAAATAAATCTTTCTTTCTTTTTTTTTAATTCAAGAAGGACTATATAGATTTTATCCCGGTGTGTTGCAGGTTATGTAAAATTGAAACAAAAAAAAAATAAAGTCCTCAGGTTGGCCTAATGTCGGTATCAGCCAGACAGCGATGGAGTCTATCTCCTTTTCACTAGCACTAGACCAAGGAGATTGTTTTTGCTTCTGAGGTGGTGTGCCACACTTACCATCAGCTCCTCACTTTACTCCACATAAACTTGTGTTACTCATACACTGAGTTGGCAAGGGCTGGTATCGAACCAGAAACGCTGTGGTTCCTAGGTAAGTGCTCTACCGACTGAACTAAGTTCACAATAATATTTGCTTAATCTGTCGTTTTTTCTAAACAAAAAAAAAAACAAAAAAAATAGTAGAATGGTCAAAAAAAAAAAATTGTTAATCGCTTAATGAATAATATTTGTTGGGTAATCTAAATGTCGGATGGTTCTAAAATAAATCTTTTCACATCAACAATTAAAATCAAACAGCAAAATTAGAGCCTAAAAAAATTATATCAAACAGCAAAATTAGAGCCTAAAAAAATTAAATGGGAGATAACTCTTTCGTTAATAGACAAGAGTTATCTACCTTGAGTTAAGAATTTACAGCAAAGTTTTTCAAATTTTTCTATCTTACATTATAGCCAAATTTACTTTCCATTCATCCAGAAATAAATTAATTGAATACTAAATTACAAAACATAACTAAAGTAGTCTCATTGAATGTCATGATAGCAAGGATTTTTTTTTTTTAAAGTTTTCTGTTCCAAGATTATTTTTTTTCAAAATACAGAAAAGTTATGCAATATTGAATCCTATAATACCCACACTTAGGGTCAGTATGAGGCACCCATTCTACTAAATATTAATTTTTATAGTATTTGGTTTTTACCCAACCCGTTTGGCATGAGTAGCATGTACACAAGGTAACAAGTATGGGGCATCCAGGAAGGATCAAACTCGTTGTTTAGTAGTGATGAAATATTCATAGAAAATATATGTATATCTCTTAACATCTTGTTGAGAATTTTCCATGTTCAGAGTCCCATTCCTATAAGGATTTATTTAAAAAATGGCTAAAAATGGCCTTTTCATTCAAAATTACCAAAGTTATTTCCCTTAACTCTTAATGTCCTATACAGCCTCATTTCACCCAGCCAGAAGTCACATTCGTTTTCCTATAATCCACCACAAATGATAGCCTTTGTTTAAATGTAATATTAGACATACTAAGAAGTTTTTAATTTAAGGGAAATATATATCTCAGGAAACTTTGAATGAAAAGGCCATTTTTAGCAATTTTTTTTATAAATCCTTATAGGAATGGGGGCTCTCAAATTCTCAACAGGATGTTAAGAGTTAAATCAAAGACTTTTAAATATGTTTAATACTACATTTAAATAAAGGCTATCGTTTGGGGTTGATTAGGAAAATGAATGTGACTTCCAGCCGGGTGGAATGAGGCGGTATAGGACATTAAGAGGGAGGCCATCAACACATACCCGGCATTAATGAAACTGGCTTAACAAGTGAAGTATTAGATCAGAACACTTAAAACCAAACAACTATCAGCAAAATATTTGTATTAAATAGGAATACTTGGGTGGGTAGGGGTAGTCCCTGTAATGGGTAATGTGCTTTTTTTAGCCTGAAGCCTTTTTCTTTTAACTACGGGTAAATAGGCTAGACTGGGCTTTTTGATCTTAGTTAGGCAACTAGTCTAGGAGATGGAAAACTCTGAATTTAAACCTGTTGAACTCTGCCTAAGAAATTGACCTGGTGTCACATTCTTACTCGTGTGGAGGGGGTTGGTGTATACATACAAACATTTTTTTTTATCTATGGCTTACCTTTTCTCGTTTACGTTTTTTGTTTTTCTCTTTCTTTTCATGGGGAGGGGATTCATCAACCTGCTTTGCTCGGGGACGTGGACCCCAACACGGCTCAGGGTTGATTTGCCAACGGAGCATACCCTGCTTACGTGAAGGGGGATTAGCATCTGGATGAAGTTCAAATGAGATTTTATTTTTGGGTTCTCTGTCCGTGATCGCCTTGACGACACTACCTTCCTGTAAACGAGACTGTTTTACTGGATGATCTTTTATCCAGGCACGCATAACATCCTGAAAGAGAAAAAAAAAAAAGGACATACTTAATGGGGTAATCTGAACATTAGCTACATAAATGAGAGTAACCTCCCCTTGTTTCTTTCACTTTGAAGAAGCCGTGTTTTGTTTTGTAAAAACACATTTTTCGATAAATTGGGTATACCTATACTTTTCTAATATACAGGTACTCTCATAGAAATATTAACATCTTTTTTTTTTAAATCAATTAAAAAATGTAAACACCCTTATAGGAATACATTTAATATATTCTCAAACAGTCTCCACATGTTCACCATCCCTGTCAACATATGCTTAGAATCTCCCACAGAAAATTTGATGGGTACCAACTAAAGTTTCTTAATAAATTGTAGAGTTTTTATCTATGAACAATGAAAGCCATGTAACCCCTACCTTGTACCCCACAGTGTGTAATTCATTTCAAAGTAAACTGGAAATGGTGTGAGAAGAAAAAAACAAAACACTGGGGTGCATAGATACAATTTTACAGCGTCCTTTTAAATTTTTATGCATCAGTGACACAGGACGCATTCCTATCAGCATCTCTGCATGTCTGTGTGTCCACAGGAGTCTGTCTTTGCTTTTCCAGCATGTCCTGTTTATCTTACTCAGAAAGTTTGTGTGATAGGTGTTAAGTGGCCATACAGCTGATTTTTGTGGTGTACTGCTTCCAGGATTTGTTCAACAGAAGCATCCATGTGAACTATTGAAATACAGGATTAACCCTCCTTCCCTAAATTCCCATAAATAGCTTATTTATTTTGGTCAACCTTCATCTCATATTTGACTTTAAACACTTACCCAAATAAATTCAGCCGGGGCATCGGTTTTATGGGAGTTTTTGGCACAATGCGATAAGGAAACCCTGTAACCTCCATTCAATATGGCTGACCTGAGAAAAAAAGAAGTTATTTCCCATGATTATATAAATATATATGAAATAAAAGGAAATTAATCCGACAGTGTGAATTTGATATAATGAAAAACAAATGATGTTTACAAAAGCATGGGATCATCAGGCCCTGAAACGGTGCACATTCTCTCCTGATGATCCCATGCTTTTGTAAACATCATTTGTTTTTTCATTATATCAAATTCATAAATATATATATATATGCATGTCTGATATTTTGTTTCTATTATTTTATCTTTATTTTGTTTTATATTTTAAATAACGTTAAATAGAATATTCTATGCATGTAAACGAAATTTGATCAAAACATGCATTGGCAAATAACAGTAATAAATCTAATCCATACCAATATATATATATTTTTTTTTTTCTTCCAATTATTTTTTCAACATATTTATCAGATTCATTTCTTAACTATATTGTTATGTGATGATATTTCCTAGAACCAGACGAAAAAAAAATTCCTGACCTCCCACAAGGCCACAACATGGCAGAGAACTGGTATGATATGGCCACACAAAAATTGCCACAGCATCTACAAAATGTATCAACCAAAATGTCGATTATGTAGAAAATAGATATATGTTCAAACTTTAAAATTATGAAAACATCATTGACAATAAACAAACAGTTCTGATTTCTGGATATTTTGTAGACTTTACCTATGGGGTTACCATCGTATATAAAGTATGTTTCATAAGGTAATTCCCTTGATGGTAATGCCAATAACTTTCAAGGTAATTCATTCCATTCAATCACCTCCATATATTAACCACTTATAGGAAATGGACTCGTCGCCCCGAGTTCAAATCCTGGACGTGGTAATTGCATTTCACATAGCGCTAATACCTTTGGGAAAGGTATGAATTCTACTCTCCCTCTGGCTATGGGTAAACAGACTGGACTCTTTAACCTGGTTTAGGCAACCGGTCTAGGAGAAGGAAAACTCTGAATTCAAACCTGTTGAACTCCGCTTAAGAAATTAAGGAGGGGTTGGTAAATATGCATGTATATTAACGACTTATTTTGAAACATGTATTTTATTATACAAGTCCCATTGTTATATATCCCTTTTATATTGTGTATATAAACAGCAAGAAGAGAGGGGGTGTTCTAAAGTGGGTCTATTTTATTGACAGGCCATCTTCCTTTGGATTAATTTCTTCCTCTGGTCAATCCGGCTTCTGTTCTACTGGGCTTGATTGTAGGTTTTCATTTCTTTGTTTTTAATAATGAAGCAAGACTTGACTTATTTTACAAAGATGTCTTTATTAAAAACCTGAAGCCCAAAAGGTTTTTAACCATGCGGTGAGAAAATGGCATACTTGGGAACAGACAACCCTTGCGTCTAGTCCCACTGGCTAACCACCAAAATCTAACTCACGCTTGCCTTGAGCCAATCAGAACAGAGGTCAGCAAAAGGTGAACTGTTGTCAATAAGTGACTAATCATCAAACTGAAGTGAATCATTGAAAAATATGATGAAAGAGTAAATTGGGTTTATGTGAAAACACCTCTTACACACCTGTGCTTTTACTATGTTTTTACCTGTGATTTTTTTCATAAGTTAGCTGCATCAACGTCTGTGATGTTCATATGATCATGTCTCTAACTAAGTGCAGCAATTGTATTACTATCAGACTCACCATCTACATTTTTTTTCATAATTTTTAATGAGTATACCTTTTTTATTTATTATTATATAATCAATCAACAACCATGAATGCAGAACATTATTTTTAGGCCAAATGACAACATCATATTAACTCTTAATATCCTGTTGATAATTTTCCAAGTCCAGAGCATTCCTATAAGGATATATTTTTTTAAAAAAATGGCTACAAATGACCTTTGCATCTAAAGTTACCTGTTATTTCCCTTAAATCAAAGACTTCTAAATATGTTTAATATTACATTTAAACAAAGTCTATCATTTAGAGCGGATTAGGAAAATGAACGTGACTTCCAGCCGGGTGGAATGAAGTGGTATAGGACATTAAGAGTTAAAGAACAAAGTCTTTCTGGTAATACTGTCAATTTTCATAACAATCTATCCAAAAGTAAAAGAATTATAAACATTTAAACGAAGGGGCCATTTTTTGGTAAATTCTTACTGGACTGGGGCTTTAGACTTAGAAAATTCTCAACAGGATTTTAAGAGTTAATAACAGTTAATGGTAACTTTCCATTTACCATACCGTTATTCAAATTTTATTAGACTTACAATCATAATTCGTAGGCATATTATGTAACACCATCACTAGAAAAAAACAAAAACATATACAACTTACCTGACTTGCAACAAGCTTGGTGCAATACAGTGAAGTCTATCACAAATACCATCACCAATATAGTATAATGGAACATCAGGAAGTTCTTCATACGCCATAGACAGCATACCCAAGATGCGGTCCCTGGTGTTCAATTTAAAATCTTCTTTCTCCACAGATGCAATCACCTTCTCTAAGAAATCCTTATCATGCAAACGGTCAGCCCAAATCGGACCACCAACATTATGACGTGACCCGCAATGTTCACAGTTGGAGCCCACAGGTGGGCCGATTGCCGGTGTGTATTTAAAATTGTTTCCTTTCGTTGGCGTCTTCTCTCCGAGTGGCTGCAGGTTATAGGTCCCACAACCGACACAATGGTAAACCATTGCCAGCTTTGTGACGGACTGCTTCACTTTGTTCTGTCCCTTAAACACACGCACAAAGACACGCATGTAAAAATCCGCACTGATTGATACGAGTGGATGAATGTAACGAGAATACGCATTAGCATGTGTTTCGATAGCCTGAAGAATAATTCGGAGACCCATCTCATGGCAGAAATTCGCCTTTAAAGACATCCCCCGATATTTGGAGAAACAGGTTTCAGGAGCATTACCACAGAGGATGGCAGTGTCTGTACAGGTGACGCATAAAAGGCCTCCGTCCGATACCGCCTGTACAGCTCCATCGAGAAATCGGGCTGGGCTTCCGTATGGATCAAGATCGATTACGTCAAATCGTTTTTCATAATCCCGATTCTCATACATAACCATCGAGGCATCGCCACAATTAGCCTTGACCAATTCTTTCAAGTCGTTCTTCACAATGTTCTTTTCAATATACATAACAGCATTTTGGTCGAAGTCGTTCGCAATTATCTCCCTTACACCGGGCACTTCTAAGCCGAACCTTACTGAGCGAAGTCCTGAAGCCGACAAACCTTCAAGAATACGAACTCCGTTCTTGCACATCTTACCGGCTTCCAGGACCTCCGTTTCACTTGCAAAGCCATTATCTGTTTGAAGGGGTTTATGTATGGCACTGGAAGAATCAGCACCGTCACACTGGTTTTCTTGGTTCATGCCGACGTCATTCTTGGTCCTTTCTTTCTGGATTTGGTTATGCACGGCAGCCACCTGTTTCACATGCAGCGGATCTTGGTTAAACTGGCGGGAAAATTCAGATATCACAGCAACCGTTAAGTCTCGGTTAAACTCTTGGACTGGGTTGTAGAAAACGGATTTTGGTTGTAAAACTTGGGCTTTTCCTTCGGACACGATATTAACATCCTCCGATGAATCGTTACATGTTTGGCTCAACGTGCACTCCATGGATGTGACAGATGATGAAGACATTTTACACAATTTAGATAAAAGCAAAATATGGCTGGTGATATGATGACGGGATCTACTGGATACTACTCGGCAGAATCTCCATGTGACGATCATCCAACTGAAATTGATTTAAATGAAAAAATATATAGTTTATTTAACAAAGCATTGTCAATAATGTGCGGATAATTTTTTACTTTCTTTTATATATAAAAAGATGTACCTATTTTGTGACTATGATAGTGTTATAGGTTGACTGGCGATATTAAATTAATTACTTGATAATAATTTGGATAGTTTGTTAAATGTTTAAGTAGACTTTTGCAAGGTAGTATAGAAATAAGAAAAACCCACATAATAATAATGATAATATTAAAAAAATTCAATTTATCAAAACCAAGATTTGTGTCACTTATGCCGAAAATTCCTTTTTACATGGAATTTATGATTGCATCATAGAAATTTTAAATATTGATAAATAAAATGATAATTGATAAAATAAGATTACTGAGGGTTTTGAAATTTGGTGAAGAATTCCAAAATTGGATAAATAAAACAATGGTTGGTCTTGAGTTGTGGTAGTTGGAAAAAAACTAATGGAAAATTACAACTAAGACTGGCACAAGGCCATTTATACAAATGATCAATATTATCGAGTGGCTGGCCAATCAGAGATGTATGTTCGGAAGGGGGGGGTCTGGACCTCATAAAAGGAAAACCCGAAGCTGGAACAACAGACCGTCAGCCAGAGTCAGACATACCGAAACCAGAAATCTCGCTACAAGTCTGATCCCATATCACCATTTGCTGCTGCATATTAATATCTTCAGTGACAGAGTTTCAATGCTGTAGAGTTTGGTAATAAATACCTAATAATATTCGTTTTTGAATGTATGATCGAACTCTATAGCATCAAAGCTCTGTAACAACAAATATGAATATGTAGCAATCCAAAAATAGATAGATTATATATGAGATGTACTTATATATGCAATTTTATTTTGAATTAGAGATTTCAAACGCTGTAAAGTTTGGTTATAAACAATACCTAATAATATCCGTTTTGAATGTATAATCAAACTCTATAGCATTGAATCTCTGTAACAACAAATATGAGTTTGTAGCAGTCCAAAAATGAATACATTATATATGAGCTGTACTTATGTAGAGAGTTTCAGTGCTGTAGTCATTGGGGTGGCCTAAGGTCAGTATCAGTTAGACAGCGAGGGTGGCTATCCCGTTTTCACTAGGGCTAGACCAAGGAGATTGTTTTTTAGCATCTGAGGTGAAGCACCACACCTACTATCAGCTCCTCACTAATACTGATGACCATATCGACATACGAAAAACATGCAATTGTATTTATATATACAACAAAATAGTGCTTTACAGTGTGAACGGGAAGGATAATTTGTTTATTTGACTTAGATAAATATGTGCTTAGTGTTATTGATTTCAAATTGTTTGGTTTTATCTTAATGAATATGAGCAAAAATCTTAAAAGAAATCAATTAACAAGAAGAAATAACTTTAATTTTATGATTTACTTCCTATTTTAACTAATAGTTAAATTAAGTAAATTTTGCAATGAAAGACAAGAGTGATGGAAAAGTAAGTCTCAGTTGATTTCATTTTAATTATACGACCCTCTGTTTCAAATCTTTTTACCTTCCTTCTTATTTAGTTTCATTAACCTTTCTAATTTAATATATTTTATTAAATTAAAACTTAAATACTTGCACCCGGAGGTGCATATATTCGCTAGTTCAATTAGCGTTTATATATAATATGCAATTGTATTTATATATTCAACAAAATAGCGGTATACAGTGCGAACAGGAAGGCTAATTTGCATATTTATATTTAAAAAATTGATTTTAATAAATATGTGATTAGTATTATTGATTTCTAATTGTTTGGTTTTATCTTAATGAATATGAGCAAAAATCTCGGAGATAAATATTAAAAGAAGCCCATTAACAAGAAGAAATAACTAATTTTATTCTTTACTTCCTATTTTAACTAAATAGTTAAAATAGGAAAATTTAGCAATGAAAGATGGGAGTGATGGAAGAGTAAGTTTCATTTGTTCTATTTTTCGATTATACCCCCTCTTTTTCAAATCTTTTTATCTGCATTCTTATTTAGTTTCATTAGCCTTTCTAGTTTGATATAATATTTCATTACATTAAAACTTAAATAGTATATATAAATATATATCTGTATATATATGAAAATGGGATGACTTACCAGTGAAATTGGTCTCAATGGTTAGTTGATAAAAGTTTTACCATGATAAGTCAGCGATATAACAAATATAAAGTGCTCAATGCATAAGTAGAGCAAATTTATTACTGTGGTATGTACAGGGATAGCCAACTCGAGTTTCACCATAACGATTTTCAGATTTAATTCCACTGAATTAATTAAAGATATTGATTAACTTACAACTAACTGCAGGAGTGTATGTTGTAGTTATAACTACAACATAAACTCCTGCAGTTAGCTGTAATTAATCAATATCTTGATTAATTCAGTGGATTTAAATCTGAAGATCCTTATGGTGAAACTCGAGTAGGTCACCCCTGTACATATCACAGTAATATATATATTATATATATATATATAAATATATATAAAGGTTTGTTTTGTTTTACGGCATATCAACCTCGGTGGGTCATTTAATGCCGACAAAGTTTTTGAAATAAATTCATTCTTAATGGATAACAAATTTTGTTTATCAACTCATGTTTTTCTATTTAACCCATAGATGGGACCCTAAAAGGTACTACCACTCCGGGTCAGAGTGGTCCAGGGAGCAATGATGATGAAGGGGTGCTCCACATTCCCCAAACCTCCAAAACTGGAACCTCACCATCAGATAGAGTTTAATGTCATTCCCAGGACATGTAGACCCTCAGTCACTGCCTTTTAGCACCCATATGATAAAAAGGGGTTGGGGTTTGCCATAAGGGCAATAGGGTTGGGAAAATCATATAGGTGCTAGGGCTTGACGTGACCAGCCGATTGATCAGAGGGGGCCTCTCCGTCCAACCGTCTAGCCCAAGATAGGGCCAAAGTGGAATATTGCATGTCATGAACTGCTCATCCACCTGGGCTCTATCCTTAAGCATCACAGGTCGCCCCATTGGGGAGTTTTACCCCTCTGCAGAGGTGCAGTCGGTGCATTCTAATGCCCCAGGCGACAGGGCGGTATATATATATATGTGTGCATGTACGGATATATATATATATATATATATATAATATATATATCCGTACATGCACACAGTTACAGTATATATTTACCTAACCCCTCTGTGGCACAAGGTCAATTTTTTATGCAGAGTTAACAGATTTGAATTCAGTTTTCCTTTATTTATCCATAGCTGGAGGGAGAACAGGTGGATTCATGTTTTTTTAAGCGACATCTGTGGTTGAAAATGTTTTTCGAACATGGGACTTCACAGTCCTGCAATTTCAGGGGCACAAAAGTTATATTATAGTCGTAGATAGAAAGATACTAGGATTTTATACTTTGTGGAACTGGTTTAGCTCAGTTAGTAGAGCGTCTGCCTGGGAACCACAAGGTTCCTGGTTCAATACCAGCTCTCACCAACTCAGCGTATGAGTAGCACAGGGATCTGTGCGGTAAAGCAAAGAGCTGATGATAGGTGTGGCACTCCACTTCAGACGCTAAGATAACCTCCTTGGTCTAGTGCTAGTGAAAAGACACCCTTGCTGTATGGCTGATACCGACATTAGGCTGTCCCGACGATGACTTATTGTTATCTACAATAACAATAAAGAAGAGGACAACAGTCCAAATAATGCAAATTATCAAGCCTCATCTCAAAAATTCAGAGAAATAATAGAAATTAATCTGAATTTCGCAAATAAATATTTCCTAACAGTACAAATTCACAGCATAGATCGTCACTGGAAGATCTATGACATATCTCTGAAGTCTTCAGAGAAATATCAATCAAATATCAAAACTGGGCTAAACTTGCAAATTGGTCGGAAAATTAAAACGGAAACTTTTTTGGTGGTCTCCCGTGACAGTTTAACTACAGTCTATAAATGAACTTTTTGCAAAATGGGTTACAGTTTAGGGGTTTGGGGATTAAGGTTGTTTTTAATTAATAATTACGTATTGCTTAACCCCCCCCCCAATTACTATACATTTAATGTTGAAAAATATTTTTTTTAAACCAAGTTTAATTGAAATTATACATTGCAATACTAACACAAACAACTGAGACTAATGTGTCTACCGTTGGGTTCAATAATTAATTAAATATATAGTAATTTGTTGTTTTTTTTTTGTTGTTGTTTTTAAGCAATACGTAATTAAAAACAACCTTCATCCCCAAACCCCTAAACCGTAACCCAATTCGCAAAAAGTTAATTCATAGACTGTAGTTAAACTGTCATGGGGGACCACCAAAAAACTTTCCGTTTTAATTTTCCGACGAATTTACAAGTTCAGCCCAAAACTGATGACCAACATTTGATTCTAGATCTCGCAAGAGGATGCTGGTCAGTTTTTACTCTATTCTTTCAAGAAACAGTTTTAAAAGCATTGTAAATAGATACAAATAAAGAGATTATCGAAATTAAGGTTAACTTAAGTCCAGTCCTATAAAAAAATATTTTTTTTAAAAGCAATCACTGCCAATCAGGATAGAGACGCACAAAAAATTTATTTATTTCATGTATTCAAACACATAAATAGCCAAACCCAAACCAGTAACGAAAATTAGAACTAAAATACAAATTTAGGATTATTACATTTTCAAATAAATTCCCCGAGACAATTTAGTTAAACATACCAACATGAACAGACAAAAACTTTAACCACGTCTCGTGTATGAACCGATACGTAGATGAGAATTTCAAATGTTATATAAAACTAATTGAAGAGAGAAATATACATATATATACTTTAGTCTGTATCAGAAAAGAAATAAAAAGTTTTACCTTTATGTGTTTTTTTTTTTGTGTGTTTTTTTCGTTCGTTTTTGTTTAACTAGAGCGGCACTAGATGTACGTAATAATACCACATGGCGACTCCTTCAGAGCCATGTTATCAAAACGGTGATAACCGAAACAGTCACACCCCATTTGTTAGTCCGCACCCAGTTAGAAAATAATACAAGCAAATGTTTTTACCAATATTATTAATGTTCATACTTATAAGTTGTAATTTCGTAAAACTGAGTCATAATTCATGGAGGTCTGTACGTTTAATTACTCTGGATTACCCAAATTTATTTATTTAGTAAAAATGACAATATGTTTTTCTCAAAAATTCAACTCGATAAAAGAACGTAACGATGTATAATAAGGAATTGACAAATTGTAATTTTATTGGAATAGTTATTTTTTACTAAGCTTAGTTTAGTTATTACACAAGGTTAGAAGTATGGGGCATCTAGTGGGAATCGAAATCATGTATAATAATAGCTTGATAATCTAGTTTGTTAACCAGTTACACCATTGTATGGTGACATGAAATGTAAATTCTTTAATTTTAGATTATTGATGGACCTATTTCGAAATAAAGAAAGACTCCAAATCCTAAATATTTTCTATAATTAATTCAATAAAAAATTATTAATTTTATTTGGTTATTACTTAACTTGTTTTAATCATTATTTCTTTTGTTTCGCTATAATTCACCAACGTATTTAATTTAATTTATAGACTAGTTTGTTTATAATTCTTCACGTAATTTCTATTAATAGTTTCTCTCTCTCTTTTTTTTCTGTAACTTAATTTTTACAGGAATTATTTCCTGATCACCGTTAGAGGGTCTATTTTAACTTCAAACACTAAAGAGCTCCTCATTTATTTTGTACACATGGCTACGCCTGAAATTGTTTTTGTTTTTAGCGGCAAGCGAAAATCGGGAAAGGATTATGTCGCTGAATTACTTCAGCAAAAGTAAGAGTGTATTTTTGTTGTAAACAAAAATAATTCTGTATATGATTAAGTCTCGTCGCGGCTTCTATTCATTTTGCCAGCGTTACTTTTTAAACCAGAAAAGATAATCGAAAACTGCTCGTTATTATTATTTACCCTCTACGGGCCTACGCCCTACTACTGGCAGGATTTGACACAAAGTCACAAATATCCAACGAGGATCGAACTCGCTTTTCAATTTTTACCGACCTGTACATGATGACGCGAAGACAGCTAGTTTAAATTTGTGGGACTTGTTCAGAATAATATCCCTGTTAGGAAATGGCTGGTAATGCAGAACCAGATTTATTAGGGGGCAAAGGGAGAAATTGCCCTGGGTGCCACTACCAGAGCGGCCCCCAGACATCCTTTATAAATCATGTAATAATTATAAAATTAGTTTTATTATTGAAAAAAAAAACAATGGTGATTTGCTGGAAAGAGTTATATCACTTTGTTTTATCAAACGGAAAAATGTAGTAAAGATTGAGTCATTATAATGGAGAAAAATAAAATCAAACATTCCGAAACTAATTTATGTATTTTTTTTCTTTTTAATAATTTGATTATACTTTATTTGTTTTCTTTTCTTTCTCTTTCTTCTCGTGTACCTAATTAAATTTTTGTGTTGAGGCAACTTGAAGGGCCCCCTAACAAGAAGTGCCCTAGGGCACCAAAGGTCTAAATCCAGGTCTGCGGTAATGTACAAAAAATAATAAATAAATAATAATAATCAAATAGAAATGTAATATTCACCATTTCATTACGTTTCAGCCATTTTCATTTTATTCATACTGAAGTTACATTAAAAAAAAAAAACAATTACTTCTTCAACTTGCTTCAATTTACCCACCTGCTATATTTCTCTACAGTTTCCCTCCCCTAACAACTAAGAAGATGGCGAATCAAATGCCAATATAATAATTGTTAAGACTAAAAACTAGGGATCTTCAAAACACGAGAGTTAAAGGGAGATAACTTATATCTTTTCAGACCTTAAATAAGTATAGAATTTCATTTGCTGATAATTTCATTAAAATTGGACACTTCCTTGATTTTTGGTAATTATCTAAAAATTTCAAAAACCTTTTCTTATCTAACCTGACGAAAATTGGTCATACGTACTAAAAACTATCCAGTATATATAAGATAAAAGATTTCATAGACAAATATAAACCTTCACTAAACAGATCATAAGCACTTGCGCACACACACACACGCCAGTTAGCCTAAAAATGCACCTACATATAAAAACAATTACACTTTCACACACATTGATTCCACTCATTAACCTAGAAAGCATATGTATACAGATGTACATATATACCAGTACACATACTTGTATATGTACAGACACACAAACCAATTATGAATCCCAACACAAATTATAATTAGTTTGAAGACGATTTTAAATGCTCTGAAACCCGTGTTGAACCCACCAAAATAAATTGAAGAAAAAAAAAATTCAAATCGCTTAGCAGACCTTTTTTTTTATTATAAAATACTTGCAATAATATGCACCCTCCAAGGTGTAAGTATTTAAGTTTTAATATAAAGAAATATATTAAATTAGAATGACTAATGGAATTAAATAAGAATGTATATAAAAAGATTACTTATTTATTTATATTTTAATTGGTTTCTATATAAGATCATTCAGAGGATTGATTTTAATATGTTGGTGAATAAAACAATAATATTAGAAATCAATGATACCAAGTAATTATTTATTAAACCCGGTTTTCTTAAAACCAGTATACAAATTAACCAAACCATATATTATGTAAACCTTTATTTCTTAGTGATATATAAGACACATTGCAGGATTTTAAACACACTAATAACATGGTCTGTCTTGAAGCAAATCTAACTCAGATTTTCATAAACGTCGTTAATAAATAAGATTTATTTTATGTATTAATGATATTGACTATAAATTAAATACTCCTTAATGAATGTACACAATTCCTGAGAGTATTGTGACGTAAGCAGTGACGTATTTTTCGATTACAGACAGACACCAAATCTCCATTATATATAGATTTCCTTTTCTCTCATTGGATCTACAAGAATCTTTTTATACAAAAATATTGTTTAAAGTACAGTTCAAATACACATTGTTCTGCCTACATACATACATTCATTGACTCTTCACCGAATCCATTCCTTCCTACCTTCCCACACCTGTGTCCGACCCCAGCATGAACTCTGATGTTTATGTGAAAAGCAACATGTACACCCTACCCCACCCTGATGCATATGTAATAAGCTACTCGTACTCTGACTCTTTCACACTTGTTTGGATAATCTGCTAATTCTTTCCAAAACACTAGACGATTATCACACCGTACCATATGTGATAAGATTCTGCGTCGTATTGGGGCCCCGGGGATAGTATTTGTGGTAACGGTATGAATTATGACAAGTAGTTCTGTACACGGGACTACTAGATGAGCCTCCGGTCAGCTGCTCTTTCAATACCCTCTGTAGAACTGGGATCGACGCAACTCAGTCGGAGTGTCTTTGTGACGGGTTGAGAAATTAGTAGATATAAACTGCCGGGTTTGCTGACAACTCTAAAAACATCAGTCAACACACCATCAACAATAACAACTGTTTTAATTTATATATGATGAGTAGGAATAATATATGAATATGTTTTGCACATTTGTTTGGATAAATAAAAACACGATGAGCTTCTTTTGGCGTTTTGTTTTATGCGAAATTCTGGAATCAATTTTAGCGGCAAAAGTCAATTTTTCTAGTTGCAATCTTCTTAATTAAGAAATTTCTGTAGCCAGTGACAAATTTCGTTTTTCGGTCCAAACTTGGCCATCCCCGGGGCCAGACTGCTTGTGTCAGTCTGTGTGTCGGTCTCTACGTTCGGTCTCTACTTTCTGACTGCTTGCCTTTTTAAAAACGAGAATTATTTTGATATAAACAATTGTATGATTGTATCTATATCTGTGTCATCGGACTGAGGTGAACTAAGTGTGAACCCCAAGGTCACCCTTTTGATCTGACTGCCATGTCAAATCTTTTAATGTTAACACTGCAATCTTTCCTGTATATATAAACAATATGCAAAGCCAAAAATGTACTTGATATTTTTGATATGTGCATTTTGCACCTAAACAAACCCAATGACACTAACACAAAAAAGTATTCTACACTTTTCCTTTTTTGTTAAAAATTAGTTGACACCAACAAAACAAGATGTTACACGATATCACACATATCTTCACTGCTCTCCAAATCAACGTCATAGACTCAATACTTTTGTCATCCTTTTAGATTGTTTGTTTGTGTTTATGTTCAATATATAACGTCCATGTTAAATCTGTTGTCTTCAGTTTTCCCTTTTTTGTTGTTTCATTCAATTTTTTGATACTCTTAAAGACTGCTTGGTTAAGCTATCTGTTCTATTTTTGCAGACAAGAGAAGGTAGAATACACATAACTCCTGAGAACAAATGGAATTTATTGACTACCCACCTAGACAAATGTGACAGAATTTGTTTTCTGGATAGCATGCAGCATCCTAATAATCTTCATACAATGACTGCTATTTACACAGTAGAGTTGCAACCAACAAAGCCTTCATCAGATGATGAATCTGGGTTCAAGCATGGTTTCGGGGCGGAAGCATCATTACCACTAAACCAGAGTGCCCCAGCAGTATCTCACGATACCACCAGACTTTGTTGGTTTGATGTCACATTTTAGGATTACCATATCCACGCTGATGCAGTTAGAGCTTTATCCTGGATCTTTTTTATGTATTTCCTCTTGTCTGGTGGAGAAAGTCCAAGTTTAGTAAAAAATGCCAAGGTTGAGTTGGTAATAAATCCCTGGCATCCAACTTCGATAGGAAATACATCCATTATCCATCCATTTCTGACGCATTGTTCTCGTAAATCTTCATATTTTTCCAACTTACACTGATGTACCCAGTCAAGATTTTCCTCAAAAGGAACTGTTAATTCAACAATGAAAACTTGTATATTTCCTATCTAACTTCTTTTTTAATGTAAAGAAAAAAATTCTCTTTATTGTTTATTTTTCTTTTCTAATTCAGATTCAGCAAAATCCAGATGTGGGTTATGCGGTTGTCGTCACCAATTAAAAAACAATATGCATTGGTAAGATGTGTTATTTGTATGCTTAATCATAACGATGATGCTTAGTCAAATCCCCATTTACGAAAAACCAATAAGGTTATTTCCTATAACTCCAACCTAAAAAAAGGGGAACCACTCTGAATGAATTTTTTCTGCTAATTAATCTACCCATTATTTTCCCATTAAACTAACCCTAAACCCGTCTTCTTTTTTCCTAGTAGATCAATAAATAAATAAATAATTTATAAAATTCATTCAGAGTGGTTCCCTTTTTTTTAAGTTGGAGTTATAGGAAATAACCAACCAATATTTTGAAAAGTAATTTTACACACCTAGTTGACACATTTCTTGAGTCTTCTGTGCATCTTTTAATGCGTCTTGAAGGATTTTATATAGAAACCAATTAAAATCTAATTAAAATAAGTGTAATCTTATAGTCTGAATAATCCAAATAATATGGAACTAGGATTGTCTATATGGGACGCGACGTGTTTAAAAAAACGAGTTTGAAAAAATAAAATTTGAATACACAAGAATGAATAAAACAAGATGCGTCTTGGGCATGAAGTAACCCAACAAGAGTTGACATGCCAAAAGATCCAACCAACCAATAGAATACCTATTTACATCAATTTTTTTTAAAAACAAAGCCTGTCCAGACAGCATGTAATAATGTGTTTTGTTAACATTTTAATACTATATCGTCAGTTCTTTTTTTTCCAAAACTGAATGTTTGACAAAAAAGCCTGATGATTAACCATCATGAAAATATCACATATTATATATCAAAATAATTATGAGACTTATCTAGTATTAAGGATATAGTGCTTTTTTTTTTGTTTAGCTTATACTTTTTGAAAGAACTTGCGTCAACTTTCATTGGTAATGGTTTTGCTTCTGAAGGTCAAAGTAGAAAAAAACAACCTACATGATATAGTATAAAGTGTCTACTAATCAAGTGTTCAATTTCAAGAATATTGTTAAAGATTATCCTCTTTGATTTTGCAATGCAAACTAACGACTAAAAAAAATTCATATTTTTTGTTTTTGACTTTTCAAAGCAAAATATGGTTTTAAATCGCTGTAAAAAATAATTCAATCAATAAAAACCCATGGAAATAACATATTTAGAAAGATTATTCTTTTTTTTTTACAACCATATAAATATTTTTAAGATTGGATCAAAAATACTTGAGAAATTGCAAATTAAACTGATTAAGGTCGCAAATTTGTCAATGTCCACCAATATCAGCTAACTGCTTGTAATGCTACTAATATACTTGACTGCGACATTGTAGTAAGCAAATTCAAAGTCCAGTTGTGCTATTTGTTAAGTATCTGGCTGCCATCCTTGGCCAGTTGGAAAGAACTCAAAGCAAATAAGTAAGTAAGTCCCGAGCTATAGAATCCTTTTGTAAGTGAATAAGTCCCGTGATAGAGAATCCTTTGGTAAGTGAATAAGTCACGTGATAGAGAATCCTTTGGTAAGTGAATAAGTCCCGCGATATAATACTACGTTCCGTCGTCCAAGAAGATCCAAGTAGTAATGATTAGTATGACCAGAAAAGGCCAGTATAAATAATAATATCAGCAGCAGAGCATTGCCAGTGATTGGACAATAGGTTGCCTTCCCAGGTCACGTGCTTATCGGCGAGCCTTTTAGTAGGAGTAGGCGTCTGGCACACGCCTTATATACAAAAAAATTCCAACACTATTACATTCACTTTCAGATAAATAATACCCAAGGAGTGCAGCCATACACTAGCACTGACATAGTTTATCTTATCAAAGAGATCAGATATCCATATCAGAGATGCTGGTAGGTATGCGTCCTGTGTCATTGATGCATAAAAATCTAAACGAATGCCAAAAAATAGTATCCATGCATCCCAGTGTATTTTTTTTTCTTTCCCCACCATTTCCAGTTAACAATAAATACATTTCAATATTTTCTTGGAAACTAATTACACTGTATGGTGTACAAGGTAGGGGTTAGACGGCTTTAGTTGTTCATAGATAAAAACTCTACAATTTATTTGTATTTACCACATATCCCACATATACGGGTCAGGTACAAGGCCCTATTAATGTGGGATCACCCACAAACCGAAGCTCATGGAAGGCGTGTGATAAAAATGGGTTGATCCCGTCAGCATTCCCCCTCATGGGCGGCACCTCAGGCACTGGGCAATAAACCCAGCCCTGCCCCTTTAAATCAAGGGGGGGGTGTTGCCTGGGGGGTTGGCCCCCTGGGATCAACGCTGTTAATTACATCAACGGTCCAGGGCTGAAGCCACTGGACTAAGAAACTTTAGTTGGGACCCATCAAATTTCCTGGGGACTCATTCAAATCAAATCCGTGCATCCCAGAATGCACTAAATTAAAAAACTATCAGCATCACTATATGATCGATAACACTGGCCAGTGATGTTTTCAAATCAAATTTTTAAGATAAAAAAGAGTCCACAGGCTTTTGAATAAGTGTTATTATTATTTAAAACTTGTGAAGTATCGTAAAAAGGTAATTTTCACCTTTAGTTGTTAAAATTCCTAGCATAAAATTGTGCATGCACATTATCCGAAATGAACTTGATTGTTATTAAGAACACATTTTATGATATTTTTGTGTTAAAGCATGCAGTTGTATTGTTTTCGAAAAAGTTTCTAAGATTTGTTTATTTCACATGGAGACTTTCAAAATAGCTACCGGCTTAGTTTAAAGTGAAAGTCAAGGGAGGTTACTCTAATTGCCTTATTTGCTAGGAATTTTGACAACTAAAGGTGAAAATTACCCTTAAAAACTAGACCTGACTAAACACAATGAATGGTACTTTTGAATTCAGCATAGAATGGTGATCATATATCACTTGATAAACCTTTGACCTTTGGAAAAGGGCCAGTGTAATATGTCTATAGCGGTCCATGTGTTTGCTATGCGTATATTAGGTACTGGCAAAATGAGCCTAAAATGCGTTTTTGACAAAATGACTACAGAAAATAATTTACCAAAAATCAAGGAATTATCAGATTTTAATGGAATATTCAGTGTTTATTTATCAATGAATGATCTTTATAATGCATTATTTATTTTATTTCAAAACTTTCTAATATTTTTCAGGTCACTTAATTTTGACCCCCCCCCCTTATGTTGGGGGCGTAAGATTTTTTCGAGTTGGTCTTATACTGTACTAATTACAGTATAAATAATGAGATAAAAGACCGAAGTTATGAATAGAAACAAAAAAAATTTTTTACGGTGGCTTTTCTATGAGAAAATAAGTACCGAAAATTGAAAAATAAAATGTAAAAAAATAATAAATTATTCATTTTTTAGAGATTTCTTTTTTTACTCATTTCGATAATTATTTAATTGGCTATTATCTTATAAAAGAAAAAATTATACATCAATATTTTTTCTGCTTAAAAAGGGGGGGGTTACATTTTCAATAGAGTTTTTCTTCAAAACTTATTACCTTCGTCTAAAAAAATAAGGTTTGCATTAAGTAGATATTTATTTCTAGAATCTAAAAATATATTTTAAACTTAACATCAGACTTTTCACATTTTAAATGAATTTTATATATTAATTTTTCATAGAAAAAATACTAAATTAAAGTTTTGAAATGAAATAACTGATGCATTATAAAATTCATTAATTGATAAATCAATACTGAAAATTTCATTAAAATCGGATAATTACCTGATTTTTGGTAAATTTTTTTGCAATCGCGGATGTTACATAAAAATTGTAAACAAGCGCGTAAAACCATTGAAAAATAGACAGATTGGTGGATCGCGTTGAAATTGACCAAAACAAATCGTTTTAAATCTATTAAAAATAAACTGCATATGTAATGATATTTTTCTTTTTTTAATGATGGTCATTATGTTACTACTTATCGATTTAGACAAAGTTTGACCTTAAATAATAGATTTAATTATTTTTAATTCGCTTTTAAAACTCGTAGCAGACGATTTTAATGCCAGTACCTAGCGTATATTGACATTTTTTTTTGTTTTTGCTTTTTTTACAGGAAAATAATTTAGCCTATGAAGATCTTCTTAATTCTTCCGCTTATAAAGAAAAATTTCGATCTGCCATGATTAAATGGGGTGAAGAGAAACGTAATAAAGACGCTGATTATTTTTGTCGTCTCGCCACTTCACCCGACCAGACAAGCGAGATCAACAAACCAATTTGGATTATCAGTGATGCCAGACGAACGACGGATATTGACTACTTTAATAAAACTTACCCAAACAGAGTTCGAACCGTTCGAATTATTGCGGATTTGGATATTCGGCAGCAGCGAGGATTCCAGTTTGTTGTGGGTAGGTTGATATTGAAACACAGCTGTATATGCGTTGCAAAGAACAGATCTATCTCATCTGTTCCTATCTATCTATATCTATCTCACTCTCTTAAGTATGTTCCTATCTATCTCTCTCTCTTATCTGTTGCTATCTACCTCTCTCTTCTGTTCTTATCCATCTCTCTTTATCGAGTCTTGTTCCCATCTATCTACTTTCTCTTGTCTGTTCTTAACTATCTCTCTCTTTATTCCTATCTATCTATCTCTTTTTCTCAAGTCTGTTCCTATCTATCTCTCTCTCTCGAATCTGTTACTATCTCAAGTCTTTTCCTGGCAATTTATGAGGAAGTACGTCCCGATCTCTTGCCTCAGAAATTGCTACCCGGTGACTATTAAAATAACATCCCCACCTATGTCATCTCGGCGATGTTACTTGAAAGAAAACAACCAACTTAGGGCGTTAAATGTATTTTAGAGAGGGGGGGGCTTCTCTTTTTTGATATGAACAAATGGAGATGGGTGGATAGATATATATAAACAAAGTAAAAAATGAACAAATTGAGGTAGATAGATAGATAGATAGATAGATAGATATCCATCTTCATATCTAAACAAGAATTACGACAAATTTCTATAAATAAATTTCTAAACAAATTACGATAAATAAATAAGAATTACAACAATAAAGAGAAGCCCCCCCCCCCTCTAAAATACATTTAACGCCCTAAGTTGGTTGTTTTCTTTCAAGTAACAACACCGAGACGACATAGCTGGGGATGTTATTTTAATAGTCACCGGGTAGCAATTTCTGAGGCAGGAGACCGGGACAAACTTCCTCATAAATTACCCTTTTCCTATCTATCTATATAATAATAATAATGATGATAATAATAACAAATAGATATATATTAGCTTTTGTATATATATTCAATTATATGGATGCTTATCTGCAACCATTTGGTTTCATGCATTTTTAAAAGAGCAATCATCAGGCAGGGAAAAAAAAGATTTTGAGAAATTGAAAATTGAAAAAAGCCAAAAAGATATGGGCAAAACAAGAAACATAAAATTCTTCAACCCTCATCTTTTAAAATTTTGATTCTTTAAAATCTTTCTTTCCCTGCCTGAAGATTGGTCTGTAAATATGCATGAAACCAAATGGTCACAGATAAGTGCCCATGTAATTAAATAAATATACAAAAACATATATATGTTATATACTGGACCCGTCAAGGAACACAAACACTTGTATTTATAAAAGTATAAGATTATATCTTTATTTCCTCGGTTGTGTGCAAACTGAGATTCGTTAGCAGGGGTTACACATACATGGAGCCTTCGGGAGTTCTCTGCAAGCGATCTCAAACCTGATCTCTGTCTGCTAAATTGATTTCCACAGGCTTTTTTTATTATAGTCCAACTCACGTTGTCATGCCTCTTTGATCATGACACCTATACAGTTTATCTGGAGACACACCTCTTCACCCACGCAGCCTGTTTTCATTGGTTATGGGCTACGCCTACAGATTTTCTGCACCTCCACAGTGTCAAATGTACACCTGCATCTTTAGGTGCCAAAGGTCGGTTCAATGCCATATCCTGTTTTTGTTTTCAGGCCCGCACTTGACACCCACACACTTCCTGCATGCAGCCCGGTCTCCAGGGGCAAACCGATTGACCAGGTAATATATTACATATATATATATATGTTATATAGCCATCGTCGGGTATATACATGAGAGAGGAGACTCGGGTAATAGAGAGAGAGAGAGAGAGGGACATTAGAGAGAGACAGACACAGAGTTGAGACTTACTTGTTCTTCATTTCTTCTTGCTATCTTGTGTGGCTGTTTCCTTTTCTTCTTTGGTTTTCATCTTGTAGTTTAGCTGTCTCCTTACTAAGGGCTTCTTCTAAGGGCTAACTTTTTAGTCATGCAATTAATTAAAGTACAAGACTTTTTTTCCTTGATCAAGATTCATTTAACCCATTCTTATTCGCTGCGTGGGAGAATCAACCTCACAGTGGCACATCTGCTCTGCGTCCATCTCAGGTTGAAACTGAAATCTAAACTAAATCACATAATGTGCGAGATTCCCACCTTTGGGGTCAAGGAGCTATAACGGTCCTGGTAGTTTTCCATTCCCTGATCTGAAAACCAATGGCCCCTTAGAATTCTCACAAACAGGGTCCGTCAACAACCCACACCAACACACAAATTATGTAACATATATTTCTTATTATATAATAGCTCTATCACAGATATTGAGCACTCTCCTAATAATACTGTATATATTACTGTATATATTGGCACACCATTAACTCATCAAGTGAGATAGTGTTAACCATACACTGTGGTAATTAGGAGTGTGGAGTACCTCTTCATTGCTATTACTCCCTCATCCACTCTGACCCGGAGTGGTAGTACCTATTAAGGTTCCATTTATAGGTTAAATAGATATGTTTGCAAATTAATGAAAATTGTTTCTACCAACTTATTAATACTGTTGTATACTGGATCATACAGTATTCAGTATACTAGTACATCCAAACTACATGTGTGCCAGAACTCGCAACAGAGTGCTAAAACCTCGAGGTAGACGGTTTGCATAATGGTTCCGTAATTCTTGCAGTCTCAGTAATCACATCGATGCTCTCAGACAGCCGTGTATAAATAGTCCTGGTCAATGGCCGGTCAAGTCTGGTGAAGTCTGAATATTATTTGCAGTGGATAGGAATACTTGAAAACTTAACTGTAGGTTTGGAATAGTTACTAGAAGCTATAATTGTTTATATAGGATTAGCATTATTAGTTACTTGAAACCATTCAATTGCTTGAAAATTATTGGTGTTAGATAGGAATGTTTGAAACCCTACAATTGTGAGTGAATTATTTGTATTAGATAGGAATGTTTAATATCATATAACTGTGTACCCATAAAATATTAAGAAACAATTGCACAAAAATTTAAATATGAAGGTACGAAAAATGTGAGGCCAAACCACTAGACATAAAATTGAGGCCAAACCCAACAAGGGTTGACATGCTGTAAAATCATCCTGGACCAGCGCATTCACTCTCTATGCTAGGTACGCCCGGCTAGTACACAATTAAGTTAATCAAACTTATTTCTACTTTGTTTATGAAATGTTTTCGGCATAAAATAACCCAACAAGGGTTGACATGCTGTAAAATCTCCTGGACCAGCGCATTCACTCTCTATGCTAGGTACGTCCGGCTAGTACACAACAAATACACATTAAGTTAATCAAACTTATTTCTACTTTGTTTATGAAATGTTTTCGGCATAAAATAACCCAACAAGGGTTGACATGCTGTAAAATCATCCTGGACCAGCGCATTCACTCTCTATGCTAGGTACGCCCGGCTAGTACACAACAAATACATATTAAGTTAATCAAACTTATTTCTACTTTGTTTATGAAATGTTTTCGGCATAAAATAACCCAACAAGGGTTGACATGCTGTAAAATCATCCTGGACCAGCGCATTCACTCTCTATGCTAGGTACGTCCGGCTAGTACACAACAAATACACATTAAGTTAATCAAACTTATTTCTACTACTTTGTTTATGAAATGTTTTCGGCATAAAATAACCCAACAAGGGTTGACATGCTGTAAAAATCATCCTGGACCAGCGCATTCACTCTCTATGCTAGGTACGCCTGGCTATACACAACAAATACACATTAAGTTAATCAAACTTATTTCTACTTTGTTTATGAAAAGTTTTCGGCATAAAATAACCAACAAGGGTTGACATGCTGTAAAATCATCCTGGACCAGCGCATTCACTCTCTATGCTAGGTACGCCTGGCTAGTACACAACAAATACACATGAAGTTAATCAAACTTATTTCTACTTCTTGTTTATGAAATGTTTTCGGCATAAAATAACCCAACAAGGGTTGACATGCTGTAAATCATCCTGGACCAGCGCATTCACTCTCTATGCTAGGTACGCCTGGCTAGTACACAACAAATACACATATTAAGTTAATCAAACTTATTTCTACTTGTTTATGAAATGTTTTCGGCATAAAATAACCCAACAAGGGTTGACATGCTGTAAAATCATCCTGGACCAGCGCATTCACTCTCTATGCTAGGTACGTCCGGCTAGTACACAACAAATACACATGAAGTTAATCAAACTTATTTCTACTACTTTGTTTATGAAATGTTTTCGGCATAAAATAACCCAACGGTTGACATGCTGTAAAATCATCCTGGACCAGCGCATTCACTCTCTATGCTAGGTACGCCTGGCTAGTACACAACAAATACACATGAAGTTAATCAAACTTATTTCTACTACTTTGTTTATGAAATGTTTTCGGCATAAAATAACCCAACAAGGGTTGACATGCTGTAAAATCATCCTGGACCAGCGCATTCACTCTCTATGCTAGGTACGCCTGGCTAGTACACAACAAATACACATGAAGTTAATCAAACTTATTTCTACTACTTTGTTTATGAAATGTTTTCGGCATAAAATAACCCAACAAGGGTTGACATGCTGTAAAATCATCCTGGACCAGCGCATTCACTCTCTATGCTAGGTACGCCTGGCTAGTACACAACAAATACACATTAAGTTAATCAAACTTATTTCTACTTCTTTGTTTATGAAACGTTTTCGGCATAAAATAACCCAACAAGGGTTGACATGCTGTAAAATCATCCTGGACCAGCGCATTCACTCTCTATGCTAGGTACGTCCGGCTAGTACACAACAAATACACATTAAGTTAATCAAACTTATTTCTACTTTGTTTATGAAATGTTTTCGGCATAAAATAACCCAACAAGGGTTGACATGCTGTAAAATCATCCTGGACCAGCGCATTCACTCTCTATGCTAGGTACGTCCGGCTAGTACACAACAAATACACATTAAGTTAATCAAACTTATTTCTACTTCTTTGTTTATGAAACGTTTTCGGCATAAAATAACCCAACAAGGGTTGACATGCCTGTAAAATCATCCTGGACCAGCGCATTCACTCTCTATGCTAGGTACGTCCGCTAGTACACAACAAATACACATTAAGTTAATCAAACTTATTTCTACTTCTTTGTTTATGAAACGTTTTCGGCATAAAATAACCCAACAAGGGTTGACATGCTGTAAAATCATCCTGGACCAGCGCATTCACTCTCTATGCTAGGTACGTCCGGCTAGTACACAACAAATACACATTAAGTTAATCAAACTTATTTCTACTTTGTTTATGAAATGTTTTCGGCATAAAATAACCCAACAAGGGTTGACATGCTGTAAAATCATCCTGGACCAGCGCATTCACTCTCTATGCTAGGTACGTCCGGCTAGTACACAACAAATACACATTAAGTTAATCAAACTTATTTCTACTTTGTTTATGAAATGTTTTCGGCATAAAATAACCCAACAAGGGTTGACATGCTGTAAAATCATCCTGGACCAGCGCATTCACTCTCTATGCTAGGTACGTCCGGCTAGTACACAACAAAACACATTAAGTTAATCAAACTTATTTCTACTTTGTTTATGAAATGTTTTCGGCATAAAAACCCAACAAGGGTTGACATGCTGTAAAATCATCCTGGACCAGCGCATTCACTCTCTATGCTAGTACGTCCGGCTAGTACACAACAAATACACATTAAGTTAATCAAACTTATTTCTACTTTGTTTATGAAATGTTTTCGGCATAAAAATAACCCAACAAGGGTTGACATGCTGTAAAATCATCCTGGACCAGCGCATTCACTCTCTTGCTAGGTACGTCCGGCTAGTACACAACAAATACACATTAATTAATCAAAACTTATTCTACTTTGTTTATGAAATGTTTTCGGCATAAAATAACCAACAAGGGTTGAATCTGTAAAATCATCCTGGATCCAGCGCATTCACTCTCTATGCTAGGTTACGCTCGGTNACGTCCGGCAGTACACAACAAATACACATTAAGTATTAATCAACTTATTTCTACTTTGTTTATGAAATCGTTTCGGCAATAAAATAACCCACAAGGGTTGACAATGCGTAAAAATCATCCTGGACCCAGCGCATTTCACGTCTCTATGGCTAAGGTACGTTCCGGCCTTAGTACACAACAAATACACATTAAGTAATCAACTATTTCTAGCTTTGTTTATGAAATGTTTTCGGCAATAAAATAACCCAACAAAGGGTTGACATGCTGTAAAATCATCTCTGGACCACGCATTCTACTCTCTATGCTAGGGTACGTCGGCTAGTACAAAACAAATACACATTAAGTTAAATCAAACTTATTTCTACTTTGTTTTATGAATTGTTTTCGGCATAAAATAACCCAACAAGGGTTGGACATGCTGTAAAAATCATCCTGGACCAGCGCATCACTCTCTATGCTAGGTAGCGTCCGGCTAGTACACAACAAATACAACATTAAGGTTTATCAAAACTTATTTCTAATTTGTTTATGAAAATGTTTTCGGCAATAAAATAACCCAAAACAAGGGTTGACATGCTGTAAACATTCCATCCTGGACCAGCGCATTCACTCTCTCTATTGCTAGGTACTCCGGCTAGTACTACAACAAATCACATGAAGTTAATCAAACTTTTATTTCTATCTACTTTGTTTATGAAAATGTTTTCGGCATAAAATACCTCAACAAGGGTTGAACAATGCCTGTAATAATCATCCTGGACCTCAGCGCATTCACTCTCTATGCTAGGTACGCCTGGCTAGTCAACACAAATACACATGAAGTTAATCAAACTTATTTCTACTACTTTGTTTATGAAATGTTTTTTCGGCATAAAATAATCCAAGACAAAGGGTGTCACATGCTTGTAAATCCAACCAACCACGCGCTAACCGATTGAATTCAAAAAAAGATTAATCAAATAAATAATCTGAGTTTTTTCTTTAATCCTTAACAGGCGTTTGACGATGCACTGCAGATCCGAGTGGCGGATTAGACGCGGATCCAGCATTGGGACTCATACGATCCACAACAATGGCAATGCAGTGCAAACTGGGATTTCACAAATTGAGTCGATTGATTGTAATCTCTTCCTGTCTGCTGCTAAAACTTTGAACAAAATAATACCACCAGGCTGAAAGCGTTGATCTACACTTGCTAACAGGTCAAGATGTGGATTGTGAGACATGGTAAAACCGATAGGCACATTTTAAAAAGTCTCTGCTACTTAAGAATAGTAAGAAGTGATTTTTGGAAATTTGGCACACATGTGTAATGGTTATCATTGGAAAAATGGACCATGGGCGAGCCAAGATCAAATCCTGGAATGAGGCTGTTAGCATATTCACATAGTGGTAATCACCCTTGGGAAAGGTAATGCATGCAACTACTTATCAGCTCCGTTACGGGTAAATAGCTGGGAAAAATTGGGCTCTTTAACTTTGTGTATTGTCAACCGATCTAAGAGAAGGAAAACTGTAAATTCAAACCTGTTTAAACACGGCTTAAAAATTGACTGTGTGTCAATTCTGCTCAATAGGGAAAGGGTTGGTTAAATACATAAGTTTAGTTATAAGTGCAAGATAATAGAATTTAAGCTGGATTTGGATGACATGTGAAGACTGGCCTGGTTGGTATCTGATTGGTTGAAAAGTGCCAACAGGGCGAAGAGTGAAAGGGAATAAGTGATAGAGATAGGGTCCTTGCTGAAGTTTTTGGGGAGATGGATGAAAGAGTCTGGGCTGAGCGTTTAAAGAGATAGAGGCAAATGAGTGTCTGTTCTCCAAGGCATTTTTTACTTGGGTTAAAAATCAAATAAAATTAGCTCTGAGAAAAACAAATAATTCTCTTGTGTTTGTTAATTTAAGAACTGGCAATGACGCGAAGTACATCCCAAGACGTGCTATTTAGATTTTATTTTTTTAAAGATTCTTTAAGATAAACTATTTGGCACTATGTTTACAAATTTAGTCAGTCTACTCTCTGACCTTTTGGTTTATTTACAGTGGAATTGTCGAGTTCTACATGATGAATTTTCGAACTGGGGGTACGTAGCACCAAACGAAAACCAAGTAGGTATACGGCTGAAAACATGAATACGTGGATTAAACGCCAGCAATCAAAAATGCTTGATACGTGGTAGTTACCTATTTTAATCACTAATCTTGAAAGCCGTTCATTAGCACGTAATTCAATCACGGACGAACGGACTGCAACGCAAGGATTCTGCTCAACCAAAGGAATTCTACCCAGCACTAAGGTAACAACTAAAAGGGTTTCTACCACACTAAGGACAACCGAAGTATCTACCTAACACTAAGAACAATTAAAGGATTCTTCACTAAGGAACACAAAGAATTAGACTAAAGTAACCAATAAGCACCCGCAGCTGGGATCTGTTTTGAAAAGAAACACCTTTTACTTTTTTATCTGTAAAACTCCCGGTGGTTTGTTTACAAACACGATTTTTTTTTTTTTGGGCATTAGAATTTCACTGTAAAATTTTTAAAAGTTTGTTCATTGATATTCCAAACCCAAAGGCACGTTCTTATCTAAAATTGTTTTCAATTTTAATTAAAAAAATAAATTATTTTTTCATGTTGTTGTTATTCAGTAGGAATTTTTTAAAATTATAAAACTTTAACGAAAAGACGTTTTTTATATTAAAATACTTTTTGTTTATCAGAAGAGAATGCAGTATGTTTATATTTTAGAAACGCAAACTGGAAAGTATGCGGTGAAAAGCAAAAGGTGTTTCCTTTCGAGGTGGCTCCCAGCTGGGGTGCCTATTGCATACTTGGTCTGGATTCACTGTAAAGTACAATTTATTAATTAAGATTATTAACTTATTGCATGTTTAATTGTCCAGCTCATTTTCTTTAGGTCCTTTAACTCTTAACTTCTATACCACTCATTCCACGCGGCGGAAGTCACGATTATATTTTCCTAATCTCTCAAATGATAGACCTTTGTTTAAATGTAAATATTAAACATATTTAGAATCTTTGATTTAAGGAAAAATAAGGTAACTTTAGAATGCAAAAGGCATTTTAGCCATTTTTTAAAATATAATCCTTATAGAATCTTGGACTTGGGAAAATTATTAACAGGATGTTAAGGTTAAAAGCTTTCTAAGCTCTCAAAAGCTTTGGTGATTTTTGTTGTATATCCCTATTGAGCATGTTTATAAATCCATGTTTCTCCAAAATAAGACCTATCTGCAAAATAAAAACCTAGTGTGAATTTTTCAGATGATTTTAATATAAGCCTTCCCTTAAATAATCCCTAGATGAAGAACAATAAGCCTTCGCAGGGGATGAATGAAGGATTATTTCTTAATGAATTGTCATGTTAGTTTTAACTAAAAGAACATAATTAAATGGTAGATAAATGTAGATTGTTTTTGTAATTTCTGTTTATTTAGAAATTTATATATGAGAAAGACTTGCCCAAAAAAAAAGCTAAATTTTTGGAGTGAAATTAATATAAGCTGTGTTCTTATTTTCCTGAGAACATGGTAACCGAATTGATGGAAGGAAAAAAAAAAAAAAGGGAGCCTTATTTGGATAAATATGTCACTCTGTCTTTATTATTATATACAACAATGTTCAGCGCGTCGCCTCTTCAGCTTCCTTCAGGTGTTTCTTGTCAAACTTGGGGAATTCGGTATAATCAGGAACTCATGGAACTTTTGAACCGCCTTTATTCAATCCATGGAGGGTCGACTGTTCCTTCATTCCATTAACATGACCGGGTCAAAAGTGTTGTTTATTGCCTTTGCCAGGATTGAACCTGCAACCTGAGAGATTGTCATTTAGAACTGTAAATTAACTCACCTTATATGCATTTGCCATGTGTTTCAAATTCAACGAGAGGGGTTCTGAAGTTCGACAAGAAACCTGAATATGGCTGGAGGGCACATTGCCCCCAAAATGTTGTGTAATATATACATAAAGATGAGACAATAGTCTGAATAACCAAATAATCAAAAGCCGTGTCTCAAAAATCAGAGAAATAACAACAAAATTGTTAGATCCATTATTTATGAAAGAATTGTTTCACTGGTGACGCAGAAATCCAATTCACTTTTTTTTTACTCTAATCTATGCAAATAAATAAGCAAGTTGACATGCGTTGGGAGATGTATAAATTTTTTTTAAAAGATTCAATATAATAATAATATATATATAATGATAATAGCCAAGCAGAAACACGAGGCTTTGAACTCTCAAAATTTTTTTTTTTTTTTCTAATTTTTTTTTTTTTCAAATTTTTTTATTTCTCCAAGAAATTTTTTCTTGGCAATAAGAAGATGGAGTTTAAAGAATGGACATGACCATTTTTTTTTTTTTTTTTTAAAGATTTTATTTATGTATATTTTGTAATGCCAAGGGTTTAATTTGCTGTAACCATTTTTTCTTTCGTTTTTTTAATATCTTATACAACATTGATTTTAAGTTAAAGAATAAATCATAACAACATTCATTGCTTTTAAGAAATTTAATAAAAAGAGGGTTAGGAAAACCTTAACTCAGTTGGCCGAAAGTATTTTTTATTTTTTTTATTTTTTTAGGTAAAATAATTACATATCTTATATATGAAGATTAATTTAAATAAAGTTAAAACAATAGTACAGGTGGCAAAACTTTCAGACCTCCTGTCATTAATGTACAGTGTGGTCAAAAGTCTTGTCAACCTATCATGCTTTTTTTTTTTTTTTTAGAGGTAGATATAATTACATAACTTAATTATTATAGGATTAGTAACAAAAAAAACAATGAAATTTAAACCCAATATGTGGAGGGTGAACAAGACTTTCAGACCATCTTGGTATATTATAAGTAGTAATAGTAAGTAAAATTGAAGAGTAGCCTTTGTCCTACCAGCTGACAGCAAGGGAGGTCTATCCCCTTTCACTAGCATAAGACAGGTGAATTGTTGCATTCTGCGGTGGAGTGCCTACACCTCCATAGGTCAAGTGTTTGTCCCTTTTGGTTAACATAGAACACTGAATCTCAATAAGATAACCACACAAGGATCTCTCTCTCTTCACACACACACAGGCTTTAAACAAAATAATTAGAAACCAAGCTGTGGTTTCCAAACCAACCATTACAGACCTTCACATGTCCAAATCATAGCTCACACACCATTATATACAAACTAAAAGTCTAAATTAGCCAAACTCATTTTAGAAATAAAAATAAATTTATCAACTGTATCAAAGTTATAAACTATGACTTATGGGCTTCCTTCTTTGTTGAGGCAGGATCTTTAATTTACATATTTTATAATATTTAATACTTTTGGTGATTTTTTTCCTTTCTTTTTACATGCCTTCATTTGCAGAAAAAAAAAAATAAAAAAAAAAAAAAATTTAAGATATTCATAGCTGATAAGTCTTTCAAAAGAATTAGCAGATAAAATATATTTATATACATTTTAACAAAAAAAAAAAAAAGCTTATTTTTTCAATTATGTATGTAGAAAGACAGCAAGAAGAAAATGTTTATATATATCAAGCAACTATCATTATCATTTACTGTATGGTACTAAACTAGTGTCATTAACCTTGGTGTATTATAGTCATGGGCAGACTATCTCAGAAATTCATTAAAAAGAAAAAAAAAAAAAAAAAAAAAAAAAAAAAAACGCACTATAAATTTGTAATTTTCAGAGATAGAGCGTGAGAGTCGTCTAAGAAATTTTTCCAAAAATATTTTTTTTAAAATTTGTCTTTATTATAAGCTAATTCACCATAACCTTAAGAAGACTCAATGCATTAATTTTCCACCATTTGTTTTTTGCATATGGTAAATTAGGAAGACAAACAGAAATTATCTGATAATTTTTTTTACAACATTCACTATCAAGAAAATGAAAATATGATTTTTTTTTTTATAACAATTCATTTTTTTTTCTCTTACTTTTTTTTATAATATATACAGATTTTTCATGTTTTTATATAATAATAAAAAAAAAGTGTTTGATGATAGGACCTAGGTTTACTTTTTTTTGTGTCCATTTCAGTGAATTAGAGGTAAGTGGGGGATGATACCTCAATAATAATCCTTATCTTCAAAGAGGTGATCTACTAAAAAATTCAGAATTAGTAACTTCTTTACGTTAAAACTTTTGCAGTGCATTAAAAAAATTTAAAAATCTAAAAAAAAAAAAAAAAAAAAAAAAATTGCTTAGCTATTTCTAAGATTTTCGTTTAATTCAATGTTGTTGTAAAATGAGTCCCAAAATCCCGAATTGCATCCGTAATTTGACAGGGATCATTAGAAATATTGGAAACACCTTTTTTTTTTCTTTTTTGCGTTTAACAGCATTTGAGCATCAGATTAAAAATATTTTAAAGTTGTTAGAAATAATAGCCTGACTATATTCCACATTTAAAAAAAAATGGGGGGGAATATTAGCCAAATTTATGCCACAGGAATTTAAAATACGAGGTAAGGATAATACGCAAACTTTAATTTCCATATTTTTAAAAAGAAATATAATAGCAATATTTTATTAATCTAAGAAAAAACAAAAACAGATATGCATTTTTAGCAACTTATTTTTGTTATTGTGATGCATATTAAATGATATTAAAGAAAGAAAAATGGATATACTTACATTTCTAAAATGTCCCATTTTATGGTAACTGAACGATTCTCATTGTCCTGCGGTTAAACCAACTAATGGGACATATTCTTATTGCATTATAAATAAGTAGATATTTTCAATTGGAATTTGATTGAATGCCAAGAAAAAAAGCTAGAAACTAACGGATGCGCCTATAACGCAGCTATATGGCACATACCTCCCATCTTACAAAACATCCAGTAAGACATGCTGGAAAGTAAGAAGCAAACCGCAAGCAAACATTCTTCTATGGACTCATACACTGGACACACCAGTGATGGCCGATCAGCAAAATTTAGATTTATCAGCTCTGCAGATACTGGATGGTTTGGTTTGTTTACCGGCATATCAAACCTCAGTGGGGTCATCGTTAATACCGACAAAGTATTGAAATAAAATTCATTCTTAATGTATAGAACTCAATCATTTCATAAACACATTTTTCTATTTAATCCATAGATGGGAAACAGCAAGAGAAATGGGTGTTTCTTAAGTGGGTCTATTTTGGACAGGCCATCTTCTTTGGATTATTTCTTTCTCTGGTCAATCCGGTTCTTTCTTATGGGTTGTTGTAGGTTTTCATTCTTTGTTCTGTTTATAATGAAGCAAGACTTGACTTATTTTAAAGATGTCTTTATTAAAACTGAAGCCCCAAAAGGTTTTTACCATGCCGGTGAGAAATGGTTATTGGACAAACCCTTGGTCTAGTCCCACTGGCTAACACAAATCTTTATCGTTGCTTGAGCACGAACAGAGGTCAGCAAAAGGTGAAACTCGTTTGTAATAAGTGACTAATCATTCAAATGAATGAATATTGAAAATATGATGAAGAGTAAATTGGGTTATGTTGGAAAACTCTACACCTGTGCTTTTATTATGTTTTTACTGTGTTTTTTTTCATAGTTAGGCTGCATCAACGTCTGTTATGTTCGTATGTCATGTCTCTAACTAAGTTGCAGCAATTGTATCTTCAGATCACCTACATTTTTTTTCATTTAATTTTAATGAGTATACCTTTTTATTTCTATTATTATATAATCATCACACATGAAGGACTTATTTTAGGCAAATGAAACATCTATTAATCTTATTTGTTGATAATTTTCAGTTACGATTTCTATAAGGATATATTTTTTTTAAAAATGGCTACAATACTTTGACTCTAAGTTACCTGTTATTTCTTAATCAAAGACTTTCATATGTTATATTACATTTAAAAGTCTATCATTAGAGGATTGGGGAAAATGACGTGACTCGTCGGGTTGGAATGAAGTGGAGTATAGGAACATTAAGATTAGACAGTCTTTCTTGGTACGTAATTTTCAAACATCTATCAAAAGTTAAAAGATTATAATTTAACGGAGGGGCATTTTTTGGTATTCTTCTGGTGGGGCTTTTGATTAGGAATTTCACGGATTTTAAGGTTTATCACGTTTAATGGTTACTTTCCATTTAACATTATGTTATTAAATTTATGGATACATCATAATTCGTAGGCATTATTATGTAAACCATCACTAGAAAAAAACAAAAACTATTAAAACTTACGACTTGCAACAAGCTTGTGCAACAGTGAAGCTTCAAAATTACCACCATATTGTATAATGGACATCAGGGTTTTCTTACGCATTAGACAAGCATACCCGATGCGGTCCCTGGTGTCTCAATTTTAACATTTTTTCTCCCAGATGCAATCTTCTCTTAAGACTCCTTATATTGCAAACGGTCAGCCCTCGGACCACAAATATTGACGTGACCGCAATGTTCCAGTTGGAGCGCAAGGTGGGCGATTTGCCGGTGTGTATTTTAAATGTTTTCCTTTCGTTTTGGCGTCTTCTTCCGAGTGTGCAGTTTATAGTCCCACAACGCACAATTTTGGTAAACCATTGCGTTTTTTGTGACGGACTGTTCACTTTGTTCTGTCTTAAACACCGACAGACACGCATGTAAAATTCCGCCTGATTGATTACGACGTGGATGATTGTACGAGAATACGCATTAGGCATGTGTTTCGATAGCCTGAAGAATATTCGGGGACCCATCTCATGGCAGAAATTCGCCTTTAAAACATCCCGACTATTTGGGGAACAGGTTTCAGGAGCATTACCGCAGGGAGTCGTGTTGTCAGGTGGACGATAAGGCTCCGTCCGATACGCTGGTTAACAGCTCATCGAGAATCGGGTGTGGCTTCCTTTGGATTCAGATTCGGATCGTCTCAATCGTTTTTCTATCCGATTCTCATACATAACATCGGGATCGGCCACATTAGCCTTGACCAATTCTTCAAGTCGTCTTCACAATGTTCTTTTCAATATACTACAGCTTTTTTTGGTCGAAAGTCGTGTTCGCATTATTTCCCTTATACCGGGATTTAAGCCGAACTTACTGGCGAAGGTCTGAGCCGAAAACTTCAAGAATACGAACTCTCTTGACCAATCTTACCGTCTTCCAGGACCTCGTTTCACTTGCAAAAGCCATTATTGTTTGAAGGGGTTTATTGTATTGCACTGGAGAATCAGCACCGTCACACTGGTTTTTCTTGGTTCATTGCCGACGTTTCATTCTTGGTTCTTTCTTTTGGATTTGGTTATGCACGGCAGCACCTGTTTCACATGCAGCGGTTTGGTTAAACTGGCTTCATGGGAAATTCGTATATCCAAGCCAACCGTTAGTTCGGTTATAATTTGGACTGGGTTGTGAAAACGGGATTTTGTTGTAAAAACTTGGGTTTTCCTTCAGGCACGTATTACTCCTCCGATGGAATCGTTACATGTTGGCTCAACGTGCACTCCATGGATGGAAGATGATTTGAAGACATTTTACACAATTTAGATAAAAGGCAATATGGTCTGGTGATTTATGTGAGGATCTACTGGACTACTCGGCAGATCTCATGTGCGATCACAACTGAAATTATTAATGAACAAATTATATAGTTTATTTAACAAGATTGTCTAATGTGCGCGGATAATTTTTACTTTCTTTTATTAAAGTTTGTACTATTTTGTGACTTAACACTAGATGTGTTATGGTTGATGCGCGATATTAATTATTAACTTGATATATTTGGATAATTTGTTTAATGTTAAAGTTGACTTTTGCAAGGTATGTTAGAAATAAGAAAACACATAATAATAATATAATATTTAAAAAAATTCATTTATCAAAAACAAGATTGTGTACACTTATGCCGAAAATCTTTTTTACATGGATTTATCATGGCTCATAGAAAATTTAAATATTGATAACATAAGATAATTGAAACTAAGTTACTGGGGTTTGATTTGGTGAAGAATTCCAAAATGGGATAATAAACAATGGTTGGTCTGCGTTGGGTAGTTTGGGAAAAACTAAATGGATTACACTAAGACTGCACAGGCCATTTTTTACAACATGATCAATTTATGGTGGTAGGCCAATTTCAGGATGCTATGGTCTGGACCTCCTAAAGGAAAACCCGAGCTGGAACCAGACCGTCAGCCGAGTCAGTCATACACCAAGAAATTCGCTCAAGTCTGATCCCATTCACCTTGTGCTGCATATTAATATTCTCGTGGACCAGAGTTCTCAATTGTGTAGAGTTTGGTTAATATACCTCTATAATATTATGTATGTATGAGATCGAGCTGAATGATGTTGATCGAACCTATTGCATCAAGCTCTGTACAACAAATATGATTGTGCAATCCAAAATGATGATTTATATGAGATGTACTATATATATGCAATTTATTTTGGTTAGTTTTCAATACTGTAGTTGTTATAAACAATAACCTATATATCCGTTTTGTTCTATAATTCAAACTCATAGCATTGAATTTCTCTGTAACAAACCAAAATGAGTTTTGTAGGCGTCAAAAATGAACATTTTTATGAGCTGTACTTTATGTAGAGAGTTTCAGTGCTGTTAGTCATTGGGGTGGCTAGGTCAGTATCAGTTAGCAGCGAGGTGGCTATCCCGTTTTTCTAGGGCTGGACCAAGGAGATATGTTTTTTTTAGATCTGAGGTAAGCACCCACCTTACTATCAGCTCCTCACTAATTACTGATGACCATATCGACATTTAGAAAACATGCAATTGTATATTATAAAACATTAGTGCTTTACGTTTAGTGAACGGAAGGATAATTTGCTTATTTGACTTAGATAATATGTGCTTAGTGGTTATTGATTTTCAAATGTTTTGGTTTTTCTTAATGATTATGAGAAATCTTAAAAGAAAATCACTTACAAGAAAGAATAACTTTATTTTTGAGTTTACTTCTATTTTAACTAATAGTTAAATTTAAGTAAATTTTCGCATGAAGACAAGTGATGGAAAAGTAAGTCTAAGTTGATTTCATTATTATACGACCCTGTTTAAATCTTTTACCGTTGGTTCTTTTTAGTTCTTAACCTTTCTAATTTATCTTCATTTTATTAATTAACTTCAAATACTTGACCGGCGTGCATATATTCCTAGTTCATTTGCGTTTTATATTAATTGCATTGTATTATATATCAACAAATTGCGGTTATACCAGTGCGAACAGGAGGGGCTAATTTGCATATTTTATATTTAAAAAATTGATTTTATAATATGTTGATTAGTATTATTGATTTCTAATTGTTTGGCTTAATGAATATGAGCAAAAATCTCGGAGATAAATATTAAAAGAAGCCATTAACAGAAGAAATAACTAATTTTATTCTTTACTTCCTATTTTAAATAAATAGTTAAAATAGGAAATTTAGCAATGAAAGATGGGAGTGATGGAAGAGTAAGTTTCATTTGTTCTATTTTTCGATTATACCCCACTCTTTTTCAAATCTTTTTATCTGCATTCTTATTTAGTTTCATTAGCCTTTCTAGTTTGATATAATATTTCATTACATTAAAACTTAAATAGTATATAATATTATATATATTATATCTGTTATATTATGAAAATGGGATGACTTACAGTGGAATTGGTCTCAATGGTTAGTTGATAAAAGTTTTACCATGATAAGTCAGCGATATAACATATAAAGTGCTCAATGCATAAGTAGAGCAATTTATTACTGTGGTATGTTAAGGATAGCCTACTCGAGTTTCACCATAACGATTTTCAGATTAATTCCACTGAATTAATGAGATATTGATTAACTTTACAACTAACTGCAGGAGTGTATGTTGTAGTTATAACTAAAAATACTCCTGCAGTTAGCTGTATAATCAATATAACTTGATTAATTCAGTGGATTTAAATCTGAAGATCCTTATGGTGAAACTCGAGTAGGTCACCCCGTACATATCACAGTAATATATATATATATATATTTATATAAATAATTATAATATAATATATATAAAGGTTTGTTTTGTTTTACGGCATATCAACCTCGGTGGGTCATTTTAATGCCGACAAAGTTTTTGAAATAAATTCATTCTTAATGGATAAAAATTTTGTTTATCAACTCATGTTTTTCTATTAACCCATAGATGGGACCCTAAACGGTACTACCACTCCGGGTCAGAGTGGTCCAGGAGCAATGATGATGAAGGGGTGCTCCACATTCCCCAACCTCCAAAACTGGAACCTCACCATCAGATAGAGTTTATGTCATTCCGGGACATGTAGACCTCAGTCACTGCCTTTCCGCACCCATATGATAAAAGGGGTTGGGGCTTGCCATAAGGGCAATAGGGTTGGGAAAATCATATAGGTGCTGGGCTTGACGTAACCAGCCGATTGATCAGAGGGGCCTCTCCGTCCAACCGTCTAGCCCAAGATAGGCCAAAGTGGAATATTGCATGTCATGAACTGCTCATCCACCTGGGCTCTATCCTTAAGCATCACAGGTCGCCCCATTGGGGAGTTTTACCCTCTGCAGAGGTGCATTCTAATGCCCCAGGCGACAGGGCGGTATATATATATATGTGTGCATGTACGGATTATATATATATATATAATATAATAATTATATATTCCGTACATGGCAACACAGTTACAGTATATATTTACCTAACCCCTCTGTGGCACAAGGTTCAATTTTTTATGCAGAGTTAACAGATTTGAATTAAGTTTCTTTATTTATCATAGCTGGAGGGAGAAAGGTGGATTCATGTTTTTTTAAGCGACATCTGTGGTTGAAAATGTTTTCGAACATGGGACTTCACAGTCCTGCAAATTTCAGGGCACAAAGTTTATATTATAGTCGTAGTAAATATCACCGTAACAATTTTTTTAATAAATTGTTGATATTATTCTAAACGAAAGATACTAGGATTTTATACTTTGTGGAACTGGTTTAGCTCAGTTAGTAGAGCGTCTGCCTGGGAACCACAAGGTTCCTGGTTCAATACCAGCTCTCACCAACTCAGCGTATGAGTAGCACAGGGATCTGTGCGGTAAAGCAAAGAGCTGATGATAGGTGTGGCACTCCACTTCAGACGCTAAGATAACCTCCTTGGTCTAGCGCTAGTGAAAAGGGGAAAAGACACCCTCGCTGTATGGCTGATACCGACATTAGGCTGTCCCGACGATGACTTATTGTTATCTACAATAACAATAAAGAAGAGGACAACAGTCCAAATAATGCAAATTATCAAGCCTCATCTCAAAAATTCAGAGAAATAATAGAAATTAATCTGAATTTCGCAAATAAATATTTCCTAACAGTACAAATTCACAGCATAGATCATCACTGGAAGATCTATGACATATCTCTGAAGTCTTCAGAGAATATTCAATCAAATATCAAACTGGGCTAAACTTGCAAATTGGTCGGAAAATTAAAACGGAAACTTTTTTGGTGGTCTCCCGTGACAGTTTAACTACAGTCTATAAATTAACTTTTTGCAAAATGGGTTACGGTTTAGGGTTTGGGGATTAAGGTTGTTTTTTAATTAATAATTACGTATTGCTTAACCCCTCCCCCCCCCCCCAATTACTATACATTTAATGTTGAAAAATATTTTTTTTAAACCAAGTTTAATTGAAATTATACATTGCAATACTAACACAAACAACTGAGACTAATGTGGTCTACCGTTGGGTTCAATTTCAATGGTTAATTAAATATATAGTAATTTGTTGTTTTTTTTTTTTGTTGTTGTTGTTTTTAAGCAATACGTAATTAAACAACCTTCATCCCCAAACCATAAACCGCTAACCCAATTCGCAAAAAGTTAATTCATAGACTGTAGTTAAACTGTCATGGGGACCACCAAAAACTTCCGTTTTAATTTCCGACAATTTACAAGTTTCAGCCCAAACTGATGACCAACATTTGATTCTAGATCTCGCAAGAGGATGCTGGTCAGTTTTTACTCTATTCTTTCAAGAAACAGTTTTAAAAGCATTTGTAAATAGATACAAAATAAAGAGATTATCGAAATTAAGGTTAACTTAAGTCCAGTCCTATAAAAATATTTTTTTTAAAAGCAATCACTGCCAATCAGGATAGAGACGCACAAAAAATTTATGTAAAACACGTAAATAGCTTGAAAATTAGAACTAAAACAAATTTAGGATTATTATCAAAAATCCCCGAGACAATTTAGTTAAACATACCAACATGAACAGACAAAAAACTTTAACCACGTCTCGTGTATGAACCGATACGTAGATGAGAATTTCAAATGTTATATTAATTGAATATACATATATATACTTTAGTCTGTATCAGAAAAGAAATAAAACCTTTATGTGATTTTTTTTGTGTTTTTTTCGTTCGTTTTTGTTTAACTAGAGCGGCACTAGATGTACGTAATAATACCACATGGCGACTCCTCAGAGCCATGTTATTCAAAACGGTGATAGCCGAAACAGTCACACCCCATTTGTTCCGCATTAGAAAATAATCAAGCAAATGTTTACCATATTATTAATGTTCATACTTATAAGTTGTAATTTCGTAAAACTGAGTCATAATTCATGGAGGTCTGTACGTTTAATTACTCTGGATTACCCAAATTTATTTATTTAGTAAAAATGGCAATATGTTTTTCTCAAAATTCAACTCGATAAAAGAACGTAATAAGGAATTGACAAATTGTAATTTTATTGGAATAGTTATTTTTTACTAAGCTTAGTTTAGTTATTACACAAGGTTAGAAGTATGGGGCATCTAGTGGGAATCGAAATCATGTATAATGATAGCTTGATAATCTAGTTTGTTAACCAGTTACACCATTGTATGGTGACATGAAATGTAAATTCTTTAATTTTAGATTATTGAACCTAACAATCCTAAATATTTTCTATAATTAATTCAATAAAAAATTATTAATTTTATTTGGTTATTACTTAACTTGTTTTAATCATTATTTCTTTTGTTTCGCTATAATTCACCAACGTATTTAATTTAATTTATAGACTAGTTTGTTTATAATTCTTCACGTAATTTCTATTAATAGTTTCTCTCTCCCTTTTTTTTTCTGTAACTTAATTTTACAGGAAATTATCACCGTTAGAGGGTCTATTTTAACTTCAATAAGGAGCTCCTCATTTATTGTTTTTTGTTTTTTTAGCGGCAAGCGAAAATCGGGAAAGGATTATGTCGCTGAATTACTTCAGCAAAAGTAAGAGTGTATTTTTGTTGTAAACAAAATAATTCTGTATATGATTAAGTCTCATCGCGGCTTCTATTTCATTTTGCCAGCGTTACTTTTTAAACCAGAAAAGATAATCGAAAACTGCTCGTTATTATTATTCCCTCTACGGGCCTACGCCCTACTACTGGCAGGATTTGACACAAAGTCACAAATATCCAACGAGGATCGAACTCGCTTTTCAATTTTTTACCAACCTGTACATGATGACGCGAAGACAGCTAGTTTAAATTTGTGGACTTGTTCAGAATAATATCCCTGTTAGGAAATGGCTGGTAATGCAGAACCAGATTTATTAGGGGGCAAAGGGAGAAATTGCCCTGGGTGCCACTACCAGAGCGGCCCCCAGACATCCTTTATAAATCATGTAATAATTATAAAATTAGTTTTATTATTGAAAAAAAAACAATGGTGATTTGCTGGAAAGAGTTATATCATTTTGTTGTATCAAACGGAAAAATGTAGTAAAGATTGAGTCATTATAATGGAGAAAAATAAAATCAAACATTTTCTTCCGAAACTAATTTATGTATTTTTTTCTTTTTAATAATTTGATTATACTTTATTGTTTTCTTTTTCTTTCTTTCTTCTCGTGTACCTAATTAAATTTTTGTGTTGAGGCAACTTGAAGGGCCCCCTAACAAGAAGTGCCCTAGGGCACCAAAGGTCTAAATCCAGGTCTGCGGTAATGTACAAAAAAATAATAAATAAATAATAATAATCAAATAGAAATGTAATATTCACCATTTCATTACGTTTCAGCCATTTTCATTTTATTCATAATGAAGTTACATTAAAAAAAAAAAAAAAAAAAAAAAAAAACAACTACTTCTTTCAACTTGCTTCAATTTACCCACCTACTATTTTTCTCTACAGTTTCCCTCCCCTAACTACTAAGAAGATGGCGAATCCAATGCCAATATAATAATTGTTAAGACTAAAAACTAGGGATCGTCAAAACACGAGAGTTAAAGGGAGATAACTTATATCTTTTCAGACGTTTTTAAATATTGATAACAGTGAGAAATGGAAATATCTTATGGAAGCAAATAAGTATAAAATTTCATTTGCTGATAATTTCATTAAAATTGGACACTTCCCTGATTTTTGGTAATTATCTAAGAATTTCAAAAATCTTTTCTTTTCTAACCTGACGAAAATTGGTCATACATACTAAAAACTATCCAGTATATATAAGATAAAAGATTTCATAGACAAATATAAACCTTCACTAAACAGATCATAAGCACTTGCGCACACACACACACACACATAGAACAACACACACGCCAGTTAGCCTAAAAATGCACCTACATATAAAAACAATTACACTTTCACACACATTGATTCCACTCATTAACCTAGAAAGCATATGTATACAGATGTACATATATACCAGTACACATACTTGTATATGTACAGACACACAAACCAATTATGAATCCCAACACAAATTATAATTAGTTTGAAGACGATTTTAAATGCTCTGAAACCCGTGTTGAACCCACCAAAATAAATTGAAGAAAGAAAAAAAATTCAAATCACTTAGCAGACTTTTTTTTTATTATAAAATACTTGCAATAATATGCACCCTCCAAGGTGTAAGTATTTAAATTTTAATATAAAGAAATATATTAAATTAGAATGACTAATAGAATTAAATGTATATAAAAAGATTACTTATTTTAATTATATCTTAATTGATTTCTATATAAAATCATTTGTAGGATTGATTTTAATATGTTGGTGAATAAAACAATGATACCGAGTAATTATTTATTAAATCCAGTTTTGTTAAAACCAGTATGCAAATTAACCACACCATATATTATGTAAACCTTTATTTCTTAGTAATATATAAGACACATTGCAGGATTTTAAACACACTAATAACATGGTCTGTCTTGAAGCAAATCTAACTCAGATTTTCATAGACATCGTTAATAAATAAGATTTATTTTATGTATTAATATTGACTATAAATTAAATACTCATTAATGAATGTACACAATTCCTGAAGGTATTGTGATGTAAGCAGTGATGTATTTTTCGATTACAGACAGATACCAAATCTCCATTATATATAGATTTCCTTTTCTCTCATTGAATCTACAAGAATCTTTTTATATAAAAATATTGTTTAAAGTACAGTTCAAATACACATTGTTCTGCCTACATACATACATTGATTGGCTCTTCACCGAACCCATTCCTTCCTACCTTCCGACCCCTGTGTCCGACCCCCAGCATGAACTCTGATGTTTATGTGAAAAGCAACATATACACCCTACTCCACCCTAATGCATATGTAATAAGCTACTCGTACTCTGACTCTTTCACACTTGTCTGGATAATTTGGTAATTCTTTCAAAACACTAAGACGATATCACACATATCTTCACTGCTCTCCAAATCAACTTCATAGACTCAATACTTTTTTACCGTGACGTCTGTTATGGACTTTTGAACTTTTCGTCCCTTTTGTCATCCTGTTAGATTGTTTGTTTGTGTTTACGTTCAATATATAACGTTCATGTTAAATCTATTGTCTTCAGTTTTCCCTTTTTTGTTGTTTCATTCAATTTTTTAAAGACTGCTTGGTTAAGCTATCTGTCCTATTTTTGCAAACAAGAGAAGGTAGAATACACATAACTCCCAAGAGCAAATGGAATTTATTGACTACCCACCGAGATAAATGTGACAGAATTTGTTTTCTGGATAGCATGCAGCATCCTAATAATCTTCATACAATGACTGCTATTTACACAGTAGCATTGCAACCAACAAAGCCTTTATCAGATGATGAATCTGGGTTCAAGCATGGTTTCGGGGTGGAAGCATCATTACCACTAACCCAGAGCGCCGCAGCAGTATCTCACGATACCACCAGACTTTATTGGTTTGATGTCCCATTGTAGGCTTGCCATATCCACGCTGATACGGTTAGAGCTTTATCCTGGATCTTTTTTATATATTTCCTCTTGTCTGGTGGAGAAAGTCAAAGTCTAGTAAAAAAATGCCATGGTTGAGTTGGTAATAAATCCCCGGCATCCGACTTCGATAGGAAATACATCCATTTCTGACGCATTGTTCTCGTAAATCTTCATATTTTTCCAACTTACGCTGATGTGCCCAGTCAAGATTTTCCTCAAAAGGAACTGTTAATTCAACGATGAAAACATGTATATTTCCTATCTAACTTCTTTTTTAATGTAAATAAAAAAATTCTCTTTATTGTTTACTTTTCTTTTCTAATTCAGATTTACCAAATCCAGATGTGGGATTATGCGGTTGTCATCACCAATTAAAAAACAATATGCATTGGTAAGATGTGTTATTTGTATGCTTAATCATAACGATGATGCTTAGTCAAATCCCCATTTACGAAAAACCAATAAGGTTATTTCCTATAACTCCAACCTAAAAAAAGGGGAACCACTCTGAATGAATTTTTTCTGCTAATTAATCTACCCATTATTTTCCCATTAAACTTGTAGCAGACGATTTTAATGCCAGTACTTAGCGTATATTGACATGTTTTTTTTTTGTTTTTTGTTTTTTTTACAGGAAAATAATTTAGCCTATGAAGATCTTCTTAATTCTTCCGCTTATAAAGAAAAATTTCGATCTGCCATGATCAAATGGGGTGAAGAGAAACGTGATAAAGACGCTGATTATTTTTGTCGTCTCGCCACTTCACCCGACCAGACAAGCGAGATCAACAAACCAATTTGGATTATCAGTGATGCCAGACGAACGACGGATATTGACTACTTTAATAAAACTTACCCAAACAGAGTTCGAACCGTTCGAATTGTTGCGGATTTGGGTATTCGGCAGCAGCGAGGATTCCAGTTTGTTGCGGGTAGGTTGATATTGAAACACAGCTGTATATGTGTTGCAAAGAATGGATCTATCTTGTCTGTTCCTATCTATCTATATCTCTCTCACTCTCTTAAGTATGTTCCTATCTATCTCTCTCTCTCTTATCTGTTGCTATCTACCTCTCTCATCTGTTCTTATCCATCTCTCTCTCTTTATCGAGTCTTGTTCCCATCTATCTACTTTCTCTTGTCTGTTCTTAACTATCTCTCTCTTTATTCCTATCTATCTATCTCTCTTTCTCAAGTCTGTTACTATCTATCTCTCTCTCGAATCTGTTACTATCTATCTCAAGTCTTTTCCTGGTAATTTATGAGGAAGTGCGTCCCGGTCTCTTGCCTCAGAAATTGCTACCCAGTGACTATTAAAATAACATCCCCACCTATGTCGTCTCGGCGGTGTTACTTGAAAGAAAACAACCAACTTAGGGCATTAAATGTATTTTAGAGGGGGGGGGCTTCTCTTTTTTGATATGAACAAATGGAGATGGTTGGATAGATATATATAAACAAAGTAAAAAATGAACAAATTGAGGTAGATAGATAGATAGATAGATATATATCCATCTTCATATCTAAACAAGAATTACGACAAATTTCTATAAATAAATTTCTAAACAAATTACGATAAATAAATAAGAATTACGACAAATGAAGAGAAGCCCCCCCCCCTCTAAAATACATTTAATGCCCTAAGTTGGTTGTTTTCTTTCAAGTAACAACACCGAGACGACATAGCTGGGGGTGTTATTTCAATAGTCACCGGGTAGCAATTTCTGAGGCAGGAGACCGGGACGCACTTCCTCATAAATTACCCTTTTCCTATCTATCTATATAATAATAATAATGATAATAACAAATAGATATATATATTAGCTTTTGTATATATATTTAATTACATGGATGCTTATCTGCAACCATTTGGTTTCATGCATTTTTAAAAGAGCAATTATCAGGCAGGAAATAAAAAGATTTTGAGAAATTGAAAATTGAAAAAAGCCAAAAAGATATGGGCAAAACAAGAAACATAAAATTCTTTAACCCTTATCTTTTAAAATTTTAATTCTTTAAATCTTTCTTTTCCTGCCTGAAGATTGGTCTGTAAATATGCATGAAACTAAATGGTCACAGATAAGTGCCAATGTAATTAAATAAATATACAAAAACATATATATGTTATATACTGGACCCGTCAAGAAACACAAACACTTGTATTTATAAAAGTATAAGATTATATCTTTATTTCCTCGGTTGTGTAGAGACTGAGAGTCGTTAGCAGGGAGTATGCATACATGGAGCCTTCGGGAGTTCTCGAACCTGATCTCTGTCTGCTAAATTGATTTCCACAGGCTTTTTTTATTATAGTCCAACTCACGGTGTCATGCCTCTTTGATCATGACACCTATACAGTTTATCTGGAGACACACCTCTTCACCCATGCAGCCTGTTTTCATTGGTTATGGGCTACGCCTACAGATTTTCTGCACCTCCAGTGTCAAATGTACACCTGCATCTTTAGGTGCCAAAGGTCAGTTCAATGCCATATCCTGTTTTTGTTTCCAGGCCTGCACTTGACACCCACACACTTCCTGCGTGCAACCCGGTCTCCAGGGGCACACCGATTGACCAGGCAATATATTACATATATATGTTATATAGCCATCGTTGGGTGTATACATGAGAGAGGAGACTCGGGTAATAGAGAGAGAGAGAGAGAGAGGGACATTAGAGAGAGACAGACACAGAGTTGAGACTTACTTGTTCTTCATTTCTTCTTGCTATCTTGTGTGGCTGTTTCCTTTTCTTCTTTGGTTTTCATCTTGTCATCTAGCTGTCTCCTTACTAAGGGCTTCTTCTAAGGGCTAACTTTTTAGTCATGCAATTAATTAAAGTACAAGACTTTTTTTCCTTGATCAAGATTCATTAAACCCATTCTTATTCGCTGCGTGGGAGAATCAACCTCACAGTGGCACATCTGCTCTGCGTCCATCTCAGGTTGAAACTGAAATCTAAACTAAATCACATAATGTGCGAGATTCCCGCCTTTGGGGTCAAGGAGCTATAACGGTCCTGGTAGTTTTCCATTCCCTGATCTGAAAACCAATGGCCCCTTAGAATTCTCACAAACAGGGTCCGTCAACAACCCACACCAACACACAAATTATGTAACATATATTTCTTATTATATAATAGCTCTATCACAGATATTGAGCACTCTCCTAATAATACTGTATATATTACTGTATATATTGGCACACCACTAACTCATCAAGTGAGATAGTGTTAACCATACACTGTGGTAATTAGGAGTGTGGAGTACCTCTTCATTGCTATTACTCCCTCATCCACTCTGACCCGGATTGGTAGTACCTATTAAGGTTCCATTTATAGGTTAAATAGATATGTTTGCAAATTAATGAAAATTGTTTCTACCAACTTATTAATACTGTTGTATACTGGATCATACAGTATTCAGTATACTAGTACATCCAAACTACATGTGTGCCAGAACTCGCAACAGAGTGCTAAAACCTCGAGGTAGACGGTTTGCATAATGGTTCCGTAATTCTTGCAGTCTCAGTAATCACATCGATGCTCTCAGACAGCCGTGTATAAATAGTCCTGGTCAATGGCCGGTCAAGTCTGGTGAAGTCTGAATATTATTTGCAGTGGATAGGAATACTTGAAAACTTAACTGTAGGTTTGGAATAGTTACTAGAAGCTATAATTGTTTATATAGGATTAGCATTATTAGTTACTTGAAACCATTCAATTGCTTGAAAATTATTGGTGTTAGATAGGAATGTTTGAAACCCTACAATTGTGAGTGAATTATTTGTATTAGATAGGAATGTTTAATATCATATAACTGTGTACCCATAAAATATTAAGAAACAATTGCACAAAAATTTAAATATGAAGGTACGAAAAATGCGAGGCCAAACCACTAGACATAAAATTGAGGCCAATAACCTTGATGGTTGTTTCATAGGCCTTGCTCTTGAAGTGATCCCATGAGCCTTCGAACGCCTTCTGCAGATCCTGTCATACATGCGAGTCCTGGAGTTTGGATACATCGATGCGTCTAGGGACTTGCGCATGACATGGAGTTTTACTTTGATTATGAAATGTTTTCGGCATAAAATAACCCAACAAGGGTTGACATGCTGTAAAATCATCCTGGACCAGCGCATTCACTCTCTATGCTAGGTACGCCTGGCTAGTACACAACAAATACACATTAAGTTAATCAAACTTATTTCTACTTTGTTTATGAAATGTTTTCGGCATAAAATAACCCAACAAGGGTTGACATGCTGTAAAATCCAACCAACCAACCAGCTAACCGATTGATTCAAAAAAAAAAAAAAAGAAGATTATCAAGATAAATTATCTGAGTTTTTTTCTTTAACTAATCCTTACAGGCGTTGACGATGCAGCATCCGAGTGCGGATTAGACGGATTCCAGCATTGGGACTATACGATCCATAACAATGGCGATGCAGTGCAACTGGATGCACAAATTGAGTCGATGATTGAATCTCTTCCTTCTGCTGCAAAACTTTGACAAAAATATCACCACCAGCTGAAAGCGTTGATCTACACTTGGTGTAGCAGTTCCCTGGTAATATTTTCTGGTGATGTATTGATGACACGAAGACGACTGATGTTGAACGTAGAATATTTTATTTACTTCCAAACACCGTGAAATACTGAAATAAAATGGGGTATAAAACAATTACTAATTTACAAAAGGGGTCTTTAACAAATGCCAGTAACTTCACGGGAAAATTGGAAAGAAACATACCTGTGCGCCGTACCAGTACCGAGAACTAACTAAAAGACTAAAGTTCTAATTTTAGGACAATATTTTCCACACAACCTTTTTGCTGCATCAGCCAGGCGGAAGTCCCTATTTTGCCCTAAGGAAACCTGTTGATATTCCCACAATGCAATTCAGGCCATGTGGTCACTCGATTATGAGACCCCAACAGAGTTGTTTCCCTTACACTGTCCAAATTTAAGGGTATATTTTTTAGGGTAAAAAATAAATCTATCTAACATTAGGCGCACTCAAAGGCGACAGCTACACTTGGTACAAGGTCAAGATGTGGATTGTGAAGACATGGTAAAACTGATAGGCAATTTTTAAAAGTCTCTGCTACTAAGATAAGTAGAAGTGATTTTTGGAAATTTGCACACATTGTGTAATGGTTATCATTGTGAGAAATGGACATGGCGAGCCAAGATCAAATCCTGAATGAGGCTGTTAGCATTTCACATAGTGGTAATACCCTTGGGAAAGGTATGCATGCAACTATTATCAGTCCAGTTACGGGTAAATAGCTGGGAAAATTGGGCTCTTTAACTTTGGTATGTCAACCGATCTAAGAGAAGGAAAACTGTAAATTCAAACCTGTTAAACACGGCTTAAAAATTGACTTTGTGTCACATTCTGCTCATGGGGAAGGGTTGGTTAAATACATAAATTTAGTTATAAGTGCAGATAATAGAATTTAGCTGGAATTTGGATGACATGTGAAAGACTGGCCTGTTGGTATCTGATTGGTTGAAAAGTGCCAACAGGGCGAAGAGTGAAAGGGAGATAGTGAGAGGATAGGGTCTTGCTGAAGTTTTTGGAGGAGATGGATGAAAGAGTCTGGGCTGAGCGTTTAAAGAGAACAGAGGCAAGATGAGTGTCTGTTCTCCAAGGCATTTTACTTGGGTTAAAATCAAATAAAATTAGCTCTGAGAAAAACAATAATTTCTTGTGTTTGTTATTAAGAACTGCCAATGGACGCAAGTACATCCCAAGAAGTGCTATTAGATTTATTTTTTTAAAGATTCTTTAGATAAACTATTTGGCACAATGTTTACAAAATTTAGTCAGTCTACTCTCTGACCTTCTTGGTTATTTACAGTGGAATTGTCAGAGTTCATCATTCATTGTAGGGTTCTACACGGATGATTCGACTGTACGTACACCAAACGAACACCAGTAGGTATACGGCTGAAACATGAATACGTGGATTAACGCCAGCCAATCAACATGCTTGAATACGTGGTTAGTTACCTATTTAATCGCCAATCTTGAAAGCCGTTCATTAGCACGTATTCAACACAGACGAACGGATCTGCAACCAAGGATTCTGCTCAACCAAAGGATTCTACCCAGCACTAAGGAACAACCGAAGTAATCTACCAAACACTAAGAAACAATTAAGGATTCTTCACTAAGGAACACAAAGAATTTCAGACTAAGTAACCAATAAGCACCCCAGCTGGGATCTGTTTTGAAAGAAACACCTTTTACTTTTCACTGTAAACTCCCGGTGGTTTGTTTACAAACAACGATTTTTTTTTTGGCATTAGAATTTCACTGTAAGATTTTTTTAAAGTTTGTTCATGTATATTTCCAACCCAAAGGCACGTTCTTATACTAAAATTGTTTTCAATTTTAATTAAAAAAAATTAATTATTTCATGTTGTTGTTAATTCAGTAGGAATTTTTTAAAATTATAAAACTTTAAACGAAAGACGTTTTTATATTAAAATAGTTTTTGTTTAATCAGAAGAGAAATGCAGATATGTTTATTTTAAGAAACCACAACTGGAAGTGTGCGGTGAAAAGCAAAAGGTGTTTCTTTCGAGGTGGCTCCCAGCTGGGGTGCCTATTGGATACTTGGTCTGGAATTCCCACTGTAAAGTACATTTATTAATTAAGATTTATTAACTTATTGCATGTTAATTGTCAGCCATTTTCTTTAGGTCTTTAACTCTTAACATCCTATACCACCTCATTCCACCCGGCCAGAAGTCACATTAATTTTCCTAATCTGCCCCAAATGATAGCCTTTGTTTAAATGTAATATTAAACATATTTAGAAATCTTTGATTTAAGGAAAATAAAAGGTAACTTTAAATGAAAAGGCAATTTTTAGCCATTTTTTGATAAATCCTTTTTATGGACTGAAAATTTTCAACAGGATGTTAAGAGTTAAAAAGCTCTTTCTAGCTCTCAAAGCTTTGGTGATTTTTGTGTATATCCCTTATTGAGCATGATTATAATACCATGTTTCTCCAAAAATAAGACCTATCTGCAAAATAAAAACCTAGTGTGATTTTTCAAGATGATTTTAATATAAGCCTTCCCCTTAAAATAATCCCTAGATGAGAACAATAACCTTCCAGGGGATGATGATAGGATTATTTCTTAATGAATTGTCATGTTAGTTATAAATAAAAGAACATATTAATGGTAGATAAATGTAGATTGTTTTTTGTAATTTCTGTTTATTTAGAAATTTATATATGAAGAATAAGACATTGCCCAAAAAAATAAGCTAAATTTTGGAGTGAAAATTAATATAAGCTGTGTCTTATTTTCAGAGAAACATGGTAACAAGAATTGATGGGGGAAAAAAAAAAAAAAAAATGGGGTTATTTGGACTATTGTCCTCGTCTTTATTATTATATATACAATGTTTCAGCCGATATGCTCTTCAGCTTCCTTCAGGTGTTTCTTGTCAAACTTGGGAATCTTCAGGTCATAATCAGGAAACTTCATGGAACTTTGAACCGAACCCTTTATTCAATCCATGGAGGGTAGACTGTTCTCATTCCATTAACCATGACCGGGTACAAAAGTGTTGTTATTGCCTTTGGCCAGGATTGAACCTGCAACCTAGAGATGATTGTCATTTAGAACTGTATTAACTCAACCCTTATATGCATTATGCCATGTGTTCCCAAATTCAAAGAGAGGGGTTCTGAGTTCGACAAGAAACACCTGAATATGGCTGGAGGGCACATTGCCCAAAATGTTGTGTATATAACAAAGATGAGGACAATAGTCTGAATAATCCAAATAATCAAAAGCCGTGTCTCAAAAATTCAGAGAAATAACAACAAAAATTGTTTAGATCCATTAATTTATGAAGAATTGTTTCACTGGTTGACCAGAATCAATTCACTTTTTTTTTTACTCTAAAATATGCAAATAAAATAAGCAAAGTTGACAACTGCGTTGGGAGATGTATAAAATTTTTTTAAAGATTCAAATAATAATAATAATAATAATAATGATAATAAGCCAAGCAGAAAACAACGAGGCTTGAACTCTCAAGATTTTTTTTTTTTTTTCATTTTTTTTTTTTTCAAATTTTTTTTTATTTCTCCAAGAAATTTTTTCTTGGCACATAAGAAGGATGGAGTTTAAAAGAATGGACATGACCAATTTTTTTTTTTTTTTTTAAAGATTTATTTATGTATATTTTTGTAATGCCCAAGGGTTTATTTGCTGTAACCCATTTTTTTCTTTCGTTTTTTTAATATCTTAGTACAACTTTGATTTTAAGTTAAAGAATAAATCATAACATTCATTGCTTTTAAGAATTTAATAAAAAGAGGGTTAAGGAAACCTTACAGGTTGGTCCGAAAGTCTTTTTTATTTACTTTTATTTTTTTAGGTAAAATAATTACATATCTTATATATATTATATTATTAAAATAAAAGTTAAAAACAATATGTACAGGTGGCAAAACTTTCAGACCTCCCTGTCAATTAATGTACAGTGTGGTCAAAAAGTCTTGTCAACCCTACATGCCTTTTTTTTTTTTTAGAGGTAGAATAATTACATAACTTATATATTATAGGATTAGAACAAAAAAAAAAAACAATGAAATTTAAAACAATATGTGGAGGGTGACAAGACTTTCAGACCATCTTGTATATTATAAAAGTAGTAATAGTAAGTAAAATTGGAAGAGTAGCCTATTGTCAGTACCAGCTGAACAGCAAGGGAGTCTATCCCCTTTTCACTAGCATTAGACCAGGTAGATTGTTTTTGCATCTGAGGTGGAGTGCTACACCTACCATAGGTCAGTGTTGTCCTTTTGGTTACAATCAGACACTGAATCTCAATAAGATAACCACACAAGGATCTCTCTCTCTCTCACACACACACAGGCTTAAACAAAAATAATTAGCAACAAGCTGTGGTTTCCAAACCAACAAACTTACAAAGACCTTCACATGTCAAAAATCATAGCTCACACACCATTATATACCAAACTAAAAGTCTAAGCCAAACCTCATTTTAGAAAAATAAAAATAAATTATCAAACTTGTATCAAAGTTATACTAAGACTTATGGGCTTCCATTCTTGTTGAGGCAGGATCTTTAATTTACATATTTTATATATTTATACTTTTGGTGATTTTTTTCTTCTTTTTACATGCTTCATATTGCAAAAAAAAAAAAAAAAAAAAATTTTAAGATATTCATAGCATTAAGTCTTTCAAAAGATTACAGATAAATATATTTATATACATTTTAACAAAAAAAAAAAAAAGCTTAATTTTTTTCATTATGTATGTAGAAAGACAGCAAGAAAGAAAATGTTTATATATATCAAGCAACTATCATTATCATTTACTGTATGTACTTAAACTAGTGTCATTAACTTGGTTATTATAGTCCATGCAACTATCTCAGAAATTCATTAAAGAAAAAAAAAAAAAAAAAAAAAACGCACTATAAAATTTGTAATATTTCAGAGATAGAGCATGAGAGTGTCTAGACAATTTTTCAAAAATATCTTCTTTTAAAATTTGTTCTATTATTATAGCTATTCACCGTAACCTTAAAGAAGACTCAATGCCATTAATTTTCATTTGTTTTTGCAATATGGTAAAATTAGGAGACAAAAAAAATGATCGATAATTTTTTTTACAACATTCAACTAATACAAGAAAATGAAAATATGATTTTTTTTTTTATAACATTCATTTTTTTTCTCTTACTTTTTTTTAATAAAATATACAGATTTTTCATGTTTTATATAATAATAAAAAAAAAAAGTGTTGATGATAGGACCTAGGTTTACTTTTTTTTGTGTCCATTTAGGAATAAGGTAAGTGGGGGATGATACCTCAATAATAAATTCCTTATCTTCAAAGAGGTGATTACTAAAAAAATTCAGAAATTAGTAAATTCTTTACCGTTTACTTTTGCAGTGCAATTAAAAACAAATTTAAAAATCTAAAAAAAAAAAAAAAAAAAAAAAAAAATTCTTAGCTATTTCTAAGATTTTCTTTAATTCAATGTTGTTGTAAATGACGTCCCACCCGAATTGCATCTAATTTGACAGGGGATCAGTAGAAAATATTGGAAACCTTTTTTTTTCTTTTTTTGCGTCTTACAGCATTTGAGCAATCAGATTAAAAAATATTTTAAGTTGTTTAGAAAATAATAGCTGACTATATTCCACATTTAAAAAAAAATGGGGGGGGGGAATATTAGCCAACTTTATGCCACATTTAAAATACGAGGTAAGGATAATAGCAAACTTTATTCCATATTTAAAAAGAAATATAATAGCCAATATTTTATTAATCTAAGAAAAAAAAACCAAAAAACAGATATGCCATTTTTTAAGCAACTTAAAATATTTGTTATTGTGATGCATATTAAAAATGATATTAAAGAAAGAAAATGGATATACTTACATTTCTAAAATGTCCCATTTTATGGTAACACGATTCCTCATTGTCCTGCGGTTAAACCAACTAATGGGACATATTCATATTGCATTTATAAATAAGTAGATATTTCAATTGGACTTTGATGAAATGCCAAGAAAAAAAGCTAGAAACTACACAAGGATGCACCCTATAAAACAGCAGCTATATGGCCACATACCTCCCATCTTACAAAACATCCAAGTAAGACATGCTGGAAAAGTAAGAACAAACCCCAAAGCAACATTCTTCTATGGACTCATACACATGGACACACCAGTGATGGCCGATCAGCAAAAATTTAGATTTATCAGCTCTGCAGATACTGGATGGTTTGGTTTGTTTTACGGCATATCAACCTCAGTGGGTCATTTAATACCGACAAAGTATTGAAATAAATTCATTCTTAAATGTATACTCAATCATTTTCATAAACACATTTTTCTATTTAATCCATAGATGGGACCCTAACATATACTACCACCCCGGGTCAGAGTGGACCAGGAAGCAATGGTGATAAAGGGGTGCTTATACTGGATGCAATTTAGAGGACTTACCAAGAGCGATGGTCGATAGGGATAGATAGAAAGAGAGTGTCAAGGGAATCCATGCTGTCAGCATATTTTGATGATAAAAGTAGATATTTTTGTAAATATTTAAAGATTTGTAGAGACCAGAGACAATCAAAAGAAATCTTATTTTAATAAAAATGAATTAGAAACTGATATTCGTTGCAAAATATCTTCAACTCAAGTAGGCCCTCCTCATTGGTGCAACACAGTCTTCCTCCCACTATTTCCTCTTATTTGGCTTTTGCTATAATTTAACTTAGTAAATATCAAATTATAAAGTCATATTAGAAAATTTTATACTTTTTTTTAACAACATTAGCAGTTGAGCTAGAGGGAGTTTTGATTTTAAAATTAAACACTTGGGTTAAAGTGTTTTTCAAAGAAAGAAAAAAAAAAAAAAAAGTGGCTACATATTTTTTAAAAAGTGAATTTTTCAAAATTTGTAAAAATAATAAAAAATGAAGTGACAATATTTGGTAAAAATAAACATTCATGAACCTAGCAAGTTTTACTATAAAAAAAAAATTATTAAACGCTTGAATTATGATGTTTAATATACAGAATGATGGAATGAGCAATTACCATACATTCACAACAACGAGGTTTTATTTGGGGGTACTGAACAAACCAGTAATTCTATAGCAATTCAAAGTTAATGAAGTTTATATATAAAGTTGTGATCTTTTAACTTCTTTGGTCCTCAGATACCCCCTTCTGAGCTCACAAAATAAATGCCCCCTCCCCACACACACACAAAAAAAAAAAAAAAACATCATTCGAGTGCATTCTTTGTTTAAAGCTATCCCATCATTCCATTAAAAGAAAAAGTCTGTGAAGGGTCATGGAACCTTTTAAGCTGCCCACGTCTGTTGTAGGCTGCCGAAACACTGAATCTTTCAAAGCCTCCATGCTTCCTGTAGTCAGCCGACACTATACCTGATGCCCCTCTCCACACACATATGCACACACGCGTACACATATATGCATATTACTACTGTCAACTGTTCATGTTCCTGACACTAATACATTATTCTGTATACTTGACATGAGACTTTGATGAGTTATGGTGCACCTGAGCACTGTACACAATAAATTTCATTATTATTATTATGTGATCCTCCTGAGCCCAAAATGTTGGGCTTATATATATATTATATATTAACCAACTCCTCCACACGAGCAAGATGCGACACATTTCTTAAGCGGAGTTTAACAGGTTTGAATTCAGAGTTTTCCTTCTCCTAGACTGGTTACCTAGCCATGGTTAAAGAGTCCAGTCTGCCCTGATATTTACCCATAACTGGAGGGAGAATTGGATTCATACATTTCCCAAGGGTATTAGCGCCATGTGAAATGCCAACAGCTTCGTCCAGGAGTTGAACTCGTGTTGACGAGTGCATTTCCTACGACTCTAACCATTAGACCACGCGCCTCCAAAATGTTGGGCTTATGGTGTACAGTAAAATAGGACTCAACCTGAATTATTGGATTTATGGGTTCAAAAGGGGGTAAAGATAACATTGAGAACCTTAACGTTTCTCATATAGGTCAGTAGACTTTAGAAAAAAAAAGTTATCCGAGGATGATCACCAATTGGCTAGCATAAAAACATCATTAATATTTATTCAAATCAAAGACTGAATGCATAGAATTGGCATAAGAATAATATTCAGGCTTGGCATTTTTAATAAGTACAAACAAAAGAAAACTTTTTGTATTATTTCTCTGAATTTTTGAGATGAGGCTTGATAATTTGTATTATTTGTACTATTGTCCTCATCTTTATTGTTATCTGTACAACGTTTCGTCTGATGTGCCCTCTAACTTTCTTCAGGTATTTTTTGTCGAACTCGAGAACCTTCTGTAATGAACAAGCTTACTTACCTCCGGCAAAACGCATCTGCTTAGCTTGTCAGGTTCTGCCTGAATTAAGCTGAAGAAGCATGGTCGCCGTTGACGAGCGGATTTGTAAGGTGTGGTCTCGTTCTATCTTGTTCGTGGCGTCGCCCATGCAAATTACGCCGACGATATAAAAGGAGCTCATTTATTTGCCAGGGTGGCAGCAATCTAGTCACGAAGAAAGAGGTGTGAGCGTGAAGTTACTGCTACGAGAAGACACACCTTCTCTTCGAAATTTCTTGTCGTAATCAGGAGCCTTCAATTGCACACATGATGTAGTGGATATAGGCGTTGAGTTATTACAGTTCTAAGTGACAGTTATCTCTAGGCTGCAGGTTCAATCCTGGTCAAGGGTGACAATAACATGGAATAATAATTAACACAGCTTAACAATTGTACCCAGTCATGGTTAGCGGAATGAGAACAGTATACCCCCTGGATTGAATAAAGGGTTGGGTTCAAAGTTCTGTGAAGGCTCCTGATTATGACAAGTAGGTTCCTGAGTTCAATACGAAGCACCTGAAGAAAGCCCGAGAGCACATCGGCTGAAATGTCAGTTATATAACAATAAAGATGAGGACAATAGTCCAAATAATACAAATTATCTCAAAAATTCAGACAAAGAGAGGTGAAACAATAATCAACATTTTATCACCCCAACATGACTTGTTCCTGTCCCCCACATCACCGCTATTTTAACATTAAAAAAAAAAAAAATTTTTTAATTTACATTTCATATTTTTCAACTTAATATGTTCAATATGTTTCACAGATATTTTATAAAATTTCAACCTCCTCCTCCCAAATGAGGAAGAGGGGGAGGAGGGGAAAAAAAAAAGCAAGGAAGCAGAAAATGGATGGATATTCAAACTCAAGGCTTGTTTGTTTTAATAGCAAATATGAAAAGGGTCGATATATCATGAAATATAATGACAGGGGAGGGGTTGATTGAAAAAAAAAGGTTTGGTGTGAATACATCGAAATGAGAAAAAAAAAAAAAAAAAAAAAAAATCAATGACAGCAAACGAAAAAAAAAAAAAAAAAAAAAAAAAAAAACAACAAAAAAAACTACCTCCATCCCAAAATGCTTATTACAGGTGTATTTGAAGTACATATAAGAAATGTAATTAATTATGGGACGGAGGTAAGTCATAATGTAAAATAAAATAGAACAACATTGTTTTTTTTTTTTTTCTGTTAAGTATTAAAAAGAATTAAAAAAAAATAAAATAAAAAAAAATCAATATATTTATTTTACCATATTGTGAAAAGGTCTTTTTTCTTCTTTTAAATAAAAAAATAAGAACAGGTTCAGTGTTTTTAAACAGTAGCAAACTGTAATTATTTGTGTACAACATGCACTCATATATTAAAACTCACCTGCTAATTTTAAACTACAGATGGGACCCTAACATAATAGTTTGAACTATAGATATATATTTACCAAACCTCTCTGCACAAGCAGGATGCAACACAAGGTCAATTTCTTAAGCGGAGTTTAACAGGTTTGAATTCAGAGTTTTTCTTCTCCCTGACAGGTTACCTAGCCAAGGTTTAATAGCTCAGTCTGCCCTACTAGTTACCCATAGCTGGAAGGAGAATAGTTAGATGCATACCTTCCCCTAGGGTATTATCGCTATGTGAAATGCAAACAGCCTTGTCCAGAATTTGAACTCGCATCGACGAGTCCATTTCCTAATTAACAAGTTAATTATATAGGGCTCGTGTATAATATACACTTTTTATAATCTGGGAACACTAAAATAATATTTTAATATAATCATAATAATCATAGTATAATCTAAATAATATTTTAATATAATAATAATATTTTACACATATAATAATGTAATATAATAATATAACAAATAATTTTTAATACTTTTAACAAATAAATAATTTTAATACTTTTAAATAATAATCTTATTATAATGGAGATTGTGTGTTTTTCTGTCTGTAACCGAAACTATATTACTAATCAAGTCACAATTAACATAGTTATTTACATCACATTCTTCATGATTTTATTTATATTTAAACCTCAATTATTAATAAAATTGCTTCACCTTTTTATTAGTCTACATACAAATAACATGCAATTGTATTTATATATACAAAAAATAGCGGTTTACAGTATGAATGGGAAGGCTAATTTGCATATTGATATTAAAAATGTGATTTTATTAAATATGTGCTTAGTATTATTGATTTCTAACTGTTTGGTTTTATTTTAATGAATATAAGCAAAAATCTCTCCAATGAATCTTAAATGAAATCCATTAACAAGATAAAATAACTGTCATTTTATTCTTTATTTCCTAATTTAACTAAATAGTTAAATAAGTAAAATTCAGCAATGAAAGACGGCAGTGATGGAAGAGTAAGTTTCATTTCTATTTTTCTATTATAACCCCACTCTTTTCAAATCTTTTTATCTGCATTCTTATTAGACTTTCTAATTTAATACGATATTTCATTACATTAAAACTTAAATACTTGCACCCGGAGGGTGCATATATTTGCTAGTAATCATAATAATCATAGTATAATCTAAATAATATTTTAATATAATAATAATATTTTACACATATAATAATGTAATATAATAATATAACAAATAATTTTTAATACTTTAACAAATAAATAATTTTAATACTTTTAAATAATAATATAAATAATATAATATAATATCTTAATATAATCATAATAATAATCATAATATAATCTAAATAATATTTTAATAATATAATATAATAATATTGTAAAAATAATCTATTAATAATGAAGATTTGCTGTTTATCTGTCTGTGACGAAAACTATGTCACTGCTTACGTCACAAAACCCAATACCACCATACTCTAGCCCTTTTTTTCAGTAACAAGACGTTAACTAAAAGATTCACAAATAAATAAATACCTACGATTTTTTGTAAAATCTATGTGTATAATATTCAAAATAGTTGTCTAATTGATAATTAATAGATGCATGCAACATTTTATTTGAGGGAGACAGAACTTAGTTTGCATTTCAAATTCTTTTATATTTTTTACTCCTTTAATAAAATTGATGATTTTGCTTATGATACAAACCCTCTGACATTGAATTTTTAACTCCCTCTCCCTCAGGTAATATCTTTCAAAAAATTATTTTTACACTGCATAGAGGGTGTTTAATTTTGCTAGTCTAAATAATATAATATAATCCTTTTTTATAATAACAAGTTAATTATATAGGGTTTGTGTATAATATGTACTTTTTGGTCTGGAAAAATAGTTTGTCATATGCACAAATAATGAGAGTAATCTGTTTTGGAAGATGCTCATTCCTGTATCAATGGAAGCAAACTGAATAATATGCAGTTTAAATGTTTGCGTGTTCTTTTTTTGTTCTTTAATTTCATTTTATTAATTTGAATTAAGGTTTGCAATTAAATAATTATCTAAAGACAAGGAATTATCTACAGGGTTTACCACAAAGTCTGGGTACATGGAGATTTCACTATTGTATTTATTTATGTTATTTTTTCCAAGAAGGCAGATATGGTAATTTAGCAGTAAATAAAATCATAACATAAACAATTAAATATAAGAAATAATAATTTTACTTTTTTACTTTTGTTTAAATTAAATAGAAAATACTTTACTTTGCTAAATTTATTTATGTTATTTTTTCTACCCAGATCAAATGATGGCTCTGTCGAAAGAAGAAAGAATCGAGTTAGTACTCTTAAGTTGAAAATCATATCGAAAATATTATTTATTAACTTATAATTAAATAAAATTGTTTTGTTTAAAAAGTATGCGTTAATCCCCATGTACCCAGACTTTGTGAAGACCCTGTACTATCACCTTTTACACAATATGGTACCATTCAAACATTGACCAGTGAAAAAATAAAAAAATAAAAGTATTTAAATACATACTCATTTATGTATGTATACACAAACACATATGCACACAAACAAATACACAATATGTATGTATGCGAGTGTCGGCTGAGAAGTTCATAGTCTGACCAAGATACTCATAGAATATGACCAAATGAAGTTTATTTTTCAACATTATGATTCACACATCTTCCATAAATGTTGCAGTGCTTGGATCCCATTGGTCAAAAATTCATCAACAGCAGAAAGGTTTTCATATGAACTTTCCAGCCCACCCTCGTGTCTTTGTGTAATTATATATTTGTGTGTGTGTGTGAGTGAGTAAAAGGAATGACTTACCGGTAAAAATATTTGGTTGGTATAAGTGTTACTCGGATAAGTCGGAGATATACATACATATATATATACATACATATATACATATGCATGCATGCAATTACATTAGAATGGGCTGAAAAGTTCATAGCCAGACATAATATCTGCTGTGGATTATCAATGGGATCCAAGCACTGCAACACAAATGGAAGAAGTGTGTGGATTGCAGGGGGTATACATTGAAAAATAAACCTCATTTGATAACCCTATAAACTTTTCAGCCAACATTTGTACATACATATTTATACCTGTGTGTGTGTGTGTGTATATATATATATATATATATATATATATCTGGTTATGATACAAAAACAGTTTCTTCCAACACTAAAACTTCAGCTATACAAAGATATACATGAGCTTGCAAGTGGTGTGAGTATATACATGCACATACGTGTGTACGTTTAATATATCAACTCTCACAAACTTGCATAAATACATATATGTATATTTACATATTCAGTTTATTGTTTTCCAAGAGGTTATTTATCGATGCAGTACTCTTTGGACTGGACAATTGGTGAAGGATACAAGAAAAACATTTTTTGTTGAAATTTTGTTTTGCTTTTTTCTCTTTTGAATATTTTTTATTTATTTTCTTTTATTGATAAAAAAAAAAATCAAGGTAGCATGTTGAATATGAATTAAATTAAAAATCTTTTAAAAAGATAATGAATTTAAGAGAAAACTATTTAACAAGGCCATTTCTTTTCTTTCTGCATATATATATATATATATATATATATATATATATATATATGTGTGTGTGTGTGTGTGTGTATGTTAACATTTCTATAGGAGTTCCTTTATATTATCATTATTATTTTTAAGTGTTCACCATCCCTATCAACACCTTATTGGGATCTTCCCCAGGTTGTTTCCGTTATGCAAGTTCAGCTTTTCTTATAAAGATACTCCCAGAAAAATAATAACATTTTTTTTTTTTTAATCACCTGTCGGAGAATGTGATGACTGGGATGGTAAACATGTGGAGACGGTTTAAAATTATATCATAAAGAAACTCCGGTAAGGGTGTTTTTGTTTTTTTAATATCAAGAGATGTGTTAAATCTTAAAATACAAGTTAAAACTGTTGATAAAAACAAATTAAATGATTTTATATGCAAACACTTTCACCGCATTACAGGTAGTTTCATGACATTCTCAATCATCAGACACTTAAAGAAAACCCTTTTTACTTTATTTTTATTGACAGTTTTAACAGGATTAAGATTTTTATACACTCACACATACATACACATTTTTTTGTGTTTTATCTTATGTGGGCATATATATATTATATATATGGATAGGAAAAGTGTTATAGGTACTTTAATGTGAGTACTGCATTGGAAATTAATTTTGTTTAAGGATAAGCTGTATACATAAACCAATATAAACCATTCTTAAACAAAATTAATTTCCAATGCAGTACTCACATTTTAAAATGCTTATAACACTTTTCTTATCAATTCTCTTCCTTCCAGCCTCCACATCCATTATATATATATATATATATATATATATATATATATATATATATATATATATATATATATATATATATATATCTCAAAAAAAATCTAAAAAGATTTTTTAAAATATTCATAAAAATACAATAAAACAATAAAATTAATAGGATGGTTGGGTTTCTTTGTTTAATGGCATATTAAACCTTGTGGGTTATTTCATGCCAAAGCCATCCTTGTAGAAGAATAATAATGGTATTATTTAACCGATAATTGGGATTATTATTATAATCTCTCTTCTAAATAGTTAATCTTTGGTCATAGTTTTTTTATTTATTTATTTTTTTAAAATAATCCCTAGAACCCGAGTAGTTGGTATTTTGCCCCATCCTGTTAGTGGGGCTTAGAATATGCTGACTATACCCCCCACCAGAGAGGTAAGACCCTCTTTACAAAAACGTATGTCCTGAGTAATTCAAGGTTATTGTTAATATAAGTTCTAATAAGAGCAAATAAACTTATGTTTATCAAATAATTAATAATTAATACATTAAAATTGCAATTTTTGCCTGAGTTCAAAGTTTTGTCACTCACTATTATATACACAATCGCACATTTATATATATATATACACACACACCACTATGGAAGCCTGATGGAAGATCTTGAAATGAATGTATTGGGTAATGTTAGGAGTATCATAAAAATTAAAGAGTTTTGAAGTAATTAAAAATGTTATATATATATATATATATATATATATATATATATATATATATATATATATAACACACACACACACACGTATATCAAATGTACATGGATGGCATACAGAAAAAAAAATTTCTTTTTTTCTCTCAATTAAAAATTGTCTTATTTAAAAAGAAATTTTAAAAAATAACACTGAACCCTGCCAAATAAATCCACAGAACTATCAACACTATTTGGTAGCTGTAGTACTAGTTTGGGGGGTAGTGGGGTGAGGAGAGAGAAAAAAAGAAAGTTCAGGCCATAGTGTAGAATAAAGATTGATGAGAACACAAAAAGTCTAAAACTAATTATGGTAACATTCATTCATTCGTTTTTTCTTCTTTTGTTCATTCATTCCTTTTGTTTTCTTCTTTTGTTCATTCATCATCTTTGTTGCTCATGCGGGTTAGATTCTTTTTAACGCGAAGCATTGAGAGACGAGCTTTACTCTCGGTTCGCCAACATTCTTTCATTATTTTGCTCATCTGATTCAAAATCTGAAAAGAAAAAGAAAAAAAAAAGAAAAAAAAAAAAAATGAAAATAATTAATGTTAATAATAGGATTAAAAGATTATAAATTAAAACTCTTAAAATTTTTTGAAAAACAAATGCAAGACAAAATTATTTTAGTAACAGAGTGGTGAATACATGGAATAAACTACCATTATCAATAGTGAATGCCCCATCTTTGAACTCCTTTAACTCTTAATGTCCTATGCCACCTCATTCCACCCGGCACATTCATTTTCCTAATCTACCCCAAATGATAGCCTTTGTTTAAATGTAATATTAAACATATTTAGAAGTCTTTGATTTAAGGGAAATAACAGGTAACTTTAAATGAAAAGGCCATTTTTTGATAAATCCTGAATTGGGCTCTGGACTTAGAAAATTCTCAACAGGATGTTAAGAGTTAAGATAAGGTTAGATAATCTGTGGAAAGATTATAAATATTCTGTGGCATTAAGATGAATGTTTATAAGGAACAGCTGACAGGTCTCAGACCTGATATACTAGCTGAAAAAGATATTATTATTATTAAAAAAATAATCAACAGAAAAAATAGAAAAAAGTAAAAAAAAAATAAATAAATAAATAAAATAAAAATAAGTAGGTAAAAATAAAAAAATGTTGATAATCTTATTATAATGGAGATTGTGTGTTTGTCTGTCTGAAGCCGAAACTAAATCACTACTCAAGTCACAATTCCCTTAGTTATTGACGTCACATTCACCATGAATGTATTTTTATTTAAACCTCAGTTATTGATAAAATTGTTATACCTTATTAATACTTTTGACTTTATCTACATTATAATAACATGTAATTGTATCTATATATGCAACAAAATAGCGGGTTACAGTGTGAACAGGAAAGCTAATTTGCATATTGATATTAAAAGTTTAATTTTATTAAATATGCGCTTGGTATTATTGATTTCTAATTGTTTGTTTTTTTCTTAATGAATATGAGCAAAAAACTCTGGGATAAATCTTAAAAGAAATCCTTTAATATAAAGAAATAACAGTAATTTTATTCTTTACTTCCTAATTTAACTAAATAGTTAAATTAGGAAAATTCAGCAATAAAAGGAGGGAGTGATGGAAAATGATGGAAGACTTAGTTTCAAAGTTGTTCTATTCTTCGATTATACCCCCTCCGTTTCAAATCATTTTATTTGGATTTTTATTTAGTTTCAAAAGTATTTCAAATTTAACATATTTCATTACATTAAAATTCAAATACTTGCACCCGGAGGGTGCATATATTTGCTAATAGTATTAAAAAAGGTCAAAATAATCAATGGCAAAAATATCTTAAAAATTCAAAATAAAAAGATAAAAATAGTAAATTATTGTTAAAAATGATATAAAGTATTTAAGAATCGAAATGATAAATTTTACTATTTTTGACGTTAATTATTTTTAACATTATTTTTTAATGGTAAAAATAATAATAAAAAAAATGGTAAAAATAGTAAAAACAAAAATTAAAAAATAATGGTAAAAATAGTAATAATAATTGACAGAGTTAAATATGATATCTTATAATTAACAGTAAAGACAGTTTAAAATAATTATCCATAATAACAGTAAAAAATAATTATCCATAATAACAGTAAATGTAGTAAAAATAATTAAAGATAAAATAATTATTCAAGATTTTTAAAAATTGCATATCATATATTTAATGTTTAAAAATTTTAATTGAAAACTAGTGTCAGTCAAAATAGCTCCAAAGATAATGAATAAACAAACATAAGAATGTTTGTATGAGTGAGGGAAATGGCCATTATTTGGACTGGAATCTGTTGCAATGTTTGGTTTGGTTTGTTTTACGGCATATCAACCTCAGTGGGTTATTTAATGCCGACAAAGTTTTGAAATGAATTCATTCAGATAATCAATTTTTTTTTATAAACACATTTTTCATTTAACCTATGATGAGACCTAATAGGTACTAACATTCCAGATCAGAGTGAACCAGGGAGCAATGTTAATGGAGGGGTGCTCCACATTCTCCAGACCTGGAACCTCACCATCAGATAAAGCTCAACGTCATTCCCAGGACATGAAGACCCTCAGCCACCACCTTCTAGCACATGAAAAAAGGGTTGGGGTTGCCATAATCTTCAGTAATTCAAAGTTAAAATGGGTTAAGACAAAATTACAAAAAAAATTTAAAAAAAAAAAGTAAAAGTAAAAAAATCTTTTTTACTAACAGGATCAGTGGACCAACGATTAGGGATGACTGGACGTTGTTGGTCAGTGCAAACGACTTTTCTCATATCTTCAAAGCTGGGGTCACTTGGTACGACATCCCAAAATGGAGGCTTATACTCTTCAGAGATTCCTGCAAACAAAACGATTGACAAAATAAAATTTGGGCTAAAGAATTTAGAGTTAACATTAAACAAAAATGAATGGTATATTTTGTTAGGTAGGCAATTAATTATATACACAACAAAAACCATAGCCTAAGTATAAGGTTGATTAGTTGGATATTACAGCATCTGAACTGTGCTGGGTTATTTTATGCCAAAGAAGTTTTGTCTTATTCATTCTTGATGGGTATTCAAATTTTTTAAACACATTTTTTAAACTCATTTTTTCTAACAGGTACTACCACTCTAGGACTTCACCATTAGATACAGTTTAATGTCATACCCAGGACACTAAGACATTCAGCACATATATGATAAATAAGTGTTGGGGGATTGCTATTAGGGCAATAGGACTGGAACAATCATATAGGTGCTAGGGCTTGATGTGACCAGCTGACTGATCAGAGGATTGTAAAAAGTGTTTGAATCCCTACGGCATTCTCTTTCTGGGGTGCCTCAGGCAATAAACCTGGCTATGTCTCTTTTAGATGAGGGGGCAGGTGTTGCCTGAGGTGGGGGTGGGGGTGGGGCTCTGGAATCAATGGTGTAACTTTAGTAAATTTGCCCTCTCACCAAGCGGGATTAACACAAGGTCTTTTTAACAAGGGGAGCCACATACAAACTGAATGCAGTGACCAGTGCAAAGAGTGTATGAATCCCATTGGCATTCCTCTTTTGGGGTGTCTCTGGCACTGCCCCTTTTAGACGAGGGGGCAGGTGTTGCCTGAGGGGGACACTGCTCCCTGGGAGCCATGCCGTGACTAGTAAATTTGATAGAAATTTAAAATAACAAAAAATAAATAAATGAAAAAAAAAAAAAAAAAAAAAAAAAAAAAAGAGAGATTACTATTTACAACACAGCATCTTGACACAGTATATTTGATAGAAATTTACATTAACAAAAAAAAAAAAAAAAAAAAAAAAAGAAAAATTATTATCAAAGTACCAAGCCAAATGCTTCTAGACGAGGGGGCAGGTGTTGCCTGAGGGGACACTACTCCCTGGGATCCATGCCATGACTAATATATTTGATAGAAATTTCAAATAACAAAAAAATTAAAAAAAAAAATAAAAAAAAAAAAAAAAAAAAAAAAAGATTACTATTTACAAATAGCATCTTGTGATCTCGCCAAAATGCATAAACATCGACACATTTGAAGGAAAGCTATGTATTTATCCCCTCCCCCAGCTATGGGTAAATAACATGGCATACTGAGTTCTTTAACCTTGGTTAGGCAACCAGTCTAAGAGGATAAAATTGGAATTCAAACCAGCTGTACTTCACTTAAAAAAAAGAGAAACAAGGAAAAAAAGATTACCATTTACGACACAGCATCTTGTGATCTCCCAAAGTACCAAACCAAATGCATAAACATCTACACATTTGAAGGATTCAAAGAGATGTGGATTTAGAGTCTCATCAAGGATTTCTGGCGCCATATAACGCTTAGTACCAACTTTTGGATTGTTGCCAAGGTCGAGGTAATTATTTTCGCGGCTATGAATGACGGCCAGTCCCAAGTCTCCAATGCAACAAGAACCATCTTTTTTAACTAAAATATTCTTCGATTTAATGTCCCGATGCGCAATTGCTGGCTTTCCTTGCTTGCCAAGGATTTCTGTATGTAGATGAACAAGGCCGGCTGCGGCCGAGTACGCAAGTAGGAGCATTGACTGGTGGTCAAGCACCACGTGCTGCAAATAATCATAGAGAGATCCGTTGACATGGAAGTGCATAATTAGCCATAACTGCGTGCACGAGTTCCGACTGGTCATGTCGGAAGCCAAATAACCGAGGATGTTGTCATGACGTAGAAGAACCGTGTTGTAAATTTCTGTCTCACGGTCCCAGCTAGCTTCATCCCTCGACGAGAAAGTTTTTACAGCAATGCACTCTCCGTGGTACATTCCTTTCCAAACTTCTCCATAACGGCCTTTACCTGAAGAAGAAAAACAAAAAAATTGAAATGATGAGTTATATATAACACACACATTGCAGGATTTTAAATGCATTAATAAGATGGGCTGTTTTGGGGCTAATCTAACTCAAACTTTAACCTGGACTGCAGAATTTAACGTTAATTCTGGAGTGGGGGGAAATCCTACCAGGTAACACCTGCCCCCTCAGTTTAAAGGGGGAGGACTGGGTTTATTGCCTGGTGCCTGAGGTACCCCCCTGGAGGGGGAATGCGGACGGGATCAACATATTTTTTGCACCCGCTCCCATAAGCTTCAGTTCATGGGTGATCCCACATTAATAGTGCCTTGTGCCTGACCCTCATATCTGGTAAATAAATCATTTATAGATAAAGATTTCAATGAAGATTAAATAAAGATTACTTCATAATCATTGAGAATATAATGTAAATAACAAAGGGAATAGTGACATCAGTGGTAATGTAGTTTTGGTTACAGAAAGACACAGAATCTGCATTACAATAAGAATATATATATATATATATATATATATTCATATTCATTGTTTACTTATATAGATATATGGGTGATTATATATATATATATATTATATATACACACATACATATATCACCCATATTATCTATATAAGTAAACAATGCTCAATATCATGAATAGAGAATTTTAATGCCTGTTTGATCTTCAGACCTTGACAAGAAACACCTAAAGAGGCTGGGGGATACATTGACTGATGTGTGTATATAACAATAAAGATGGGGGCAACAGTCCGAAAAATTTCAATAATACATTGTTGTAAGGGTTGTGCCGACCCCCATCAGTACTACCTTGACTTGCACTGTAGAACTCGGATCATATTACCCTTAGGCACCCCTTTTTGATCTCGACTAAGAAAGGACATGTTTTTCATTTACACCTTCAATATCGGGTTAGGAGTTAGGGTTAGTTTTATCATTTTTTTTTTTTAAATCTAAAAATCGTCTGTTAAAACAACCGGATGACAGTGTAAATTAAAAACATGTCCTTTCTTAATCGAGATCAAAAAGGGGTGCCTAAAGGTCATATGGTCCTAGAACTCTAGTGGCATGAAAAGTCAGCTGCTGTGTAAAGCTTCAGCATCTTGCCATATGCCAGTCATGAGTCGGAGACAAACTTCATAGATGCATTAGTTTATTTAGAGTTACCTCCCCTGGCCTTTGGGCTTCACAATTAACTCGCATGGCAGCCGGGCAGAGGTTGATAGAAAATGACACATGTACTTCTGGGTCCTCCATTGGTTGGTTAGTTGGATTTTAAGGCATGTCAACCCTTGTTGGGTTATTTCATGCCGAAGACGTTTTGTTCATTTTTGATGGGTATTCAAAATCTTTTTTATAATCAATTTTTTTTTAAACGTTTTTTCAAACTCTTTTTTTTTCTATTTAACCCATAATAGGTACTACCACTCAGGGTCAGAATGATCCGTGGAAGTAATGGCGATGAAGGGGTATTCTATACCTACAACAACTCTGTTTGCAGTTCACATAGCACTAATACCCATGGGAAAGGTATGCATCCAACTATTCTATAGGTAATCAGTCTTGGAGATGGAAAACTGAAATCAAACCTGTTAAATTCTGCTCAAGATATTGACTTTGTGTCACATCCTGTTTGTGTGGAGAGGTTGGTAAATATATGTAGGACATATGTGAGTTGGTGTAAAATTGTACTTACCTATCATTTCGACCATCATAACTTGTCGAGCAACTGTACTTTGAACAAGAAATGGCAATCCCGAGCCACTTCCAGATGTAACAGACTGCTCGTACAATTCCTATAATAAAAAATAAAGAGAAAAATATTAAGCTGAAAATATTTAGACAGTTGTAACTAATACAAATAAAATCTTCCAAATGTTGTATTATCCTCGCCTGGAAGAGGAAGCTTCCGGCAAAAAGACAAAGAGAAATATAAAAATATATATTTAAAAAAAGGAGAAAATGGAAGAGAGGTTTTCTGGTCAAAGAAGCAGGGAGAAAATAAAGAAATATATAACAAATGTCCGTTATCAGATCAAAAGATAAAAATTCATGTTAGTGGTGTAAAAACCAGATCAAAAGATAAAGATGCGTAGGCGTATTCATCAATATAAAGGCCAGAGGGTCAAGCCGACAGACAGAAACCCCAGTGAACAGCCGATAGTATCACCTCGCATCTCCCGTCAGCGAATACCCCTCGGGCACTCATTGTGAACACTCGCCACCTTCGCCAGCCACCCGGCATTTTCATTGTGAAGCTCTACGCCCCTCACCAACCACACACCGAAGAAAATAAAGACGGGTCCTATTTTTGTATATACGTATCTGTTGTTTATTGAAATCCACTAGCTGGTAGTCAAGCGGCTATACAACACAAAGATGTTGAGAAAATATTAAATTGTAGTCATTATTTGTTTGTTTGTAATATCTTATTGGGCATTTCCCCTTTTTTTCTATTTTATCACCTCAACCTTAAAAAATAATTATATAAAGAAATTAATAATATGAAAAAAAATAAAAATATCAAAAATAAAAATTATATAAAAACAAAAATTTATCTGAAAGAAATATCTGAAGAAGGCCAGAGGGGACATCGGCCGAAACATTGTACAGATAACAATAAAGATGAGAACAATAGTCCGAATAATACAAATAAAAATAACTTATATGAGATATTTTGAAAATCCTTCCTCTTCATAATACACAAAAAATTTGAATTAAATTCCATTCATTCATTCATTTTTTTTTCAGAGTTTTGTTGAATTCTAATTCATTGGGGTTAAAAAAAAAAAAAAAAAAAAAAATTTTGGTCATTCCCATTATGAAAAGAATATCTTATATACAATATATATCAAATGTCTGTGTATAAGCACCAGCACCAGCACCAGTGATCCAATGTCCTTCTGTGGAAACCAGCACATGGACATGCTAGTGCGGGCCGTCCAGCTTACATAGACCAGCTCTGTGCGGATACTGCAAGCTGTGTGGAGGACCTGCCGGGATCAATGGCGAGAGATTGTCATGGATATCTGCGCTGCTGGCGTGACATGATGATGATACCTAAGTTTGTTGAATAAGCTTAATACTCTTCGAGGTCAAACTTCTCTGACTTATCCACTTTGAATGAAGAAAGCTGGATAAAAGAATAAATTATAACTTAATCATCAAAAAAATTGATCTGCCATGAACACACGTTGCAAAAGTTGTTATTGAAAATCCAGTATAGGCACCCAGGGTTGCTAGCCTTTTTCAGGCTCACTTTGGGAACTGCAAATACTCCCCACCCACACACCTTTCCCTAGGTATTACCAGCTACTGCAGCTAGCACAAAAATGATTAAAAAATAGAGGTATGTAGTATCATTGACAAGGTTAATTTCGCAGGGATTGTTCGCTATGTACCGGTGGCCGAACGGATATGGTCTCTGACTATGCCTGCTGAGGTCCCGATTTCGATTCCTGTCGGAGGGGTGTCGTTAGTATACATCGCTGATGAGACTTAATAAAGTCAAAACAGTTTGTATGGTGTTCTGCATAGCGAGCCATCCTTTGCCGGGATTCATTTGTCAAGATTATTTTCTATAATTATTGAATTTTATGTGATACATGCATTATAATTGCCTTCAAGCAAAATATTAAAAAAATTAATTGAGTATTTCCTACCTTTAATGAGCTTTTTTCCTCTTTATTCGATTTGCTGTCACAATCATCTAAAAGGCGTCGTTCACGGGCACAAAGGTCATCCATTTGTCTCTTGTATTTCCATCGAAAATAACAAATAACTACAACAATCATTATGGCTGAAATGAGGATTGGAATCAGGATCCCCATAAACAACGCCATGTTAAACGGTGGAGAGACAGCTGAAAAAAAAAAAAAAAAAAAAAAATGAAATAAAAAAATTAAAATTAAAAAAAAAAAAAAAAAACATTTCTAGAATTATACCAACCAGCTATTTCTATGTTCTCGCGTTAATGTGCTAGATGGCCATTGAGCGAGAAGCTTCCTCCGCCCTTTCACAGGTTTTGTTTTTTATCCTGCTAGGTGTCTAGCCACCCTCCTCAACAGGCAAGCTTGGGTTACTGGTTTAGTCGCCGATGATCCGACTATGAAACAGGTAGTACGGGGTTACATAATACCCATAGCGCTTTGTGCGACCTGACTGCCCAGACATAAGAAATATCCAACAGAAGTTATTCCCCTTAAACCATCTAAGTTACTTCCCTTACCACGAATTATTCCCCTTAGTAGTCCTGATTCTCATTAGGGACTAATTCCTAATGAACTATCTAGTTCCGCTTTACGTCGTGTAATTTCATTCTTTCAAACCAAGTCGCTGTGCTGTATAGATGCAAGAATTCGCCCTCTCTCTCTCTCTTTACCATTTAGCTTCTTTGAGAACTAAGCTTTTTTTACACTTTTGTGTTACTGAATAAAAAGCCTGTATTTTATACCCATGGTTTTCCTTCTTCATTACTTGTGAGAGTTGAAACTACATGCATCGAATGCTGCTGCTACACCTTGGATAGGATAGGGCTGCTATTAGTGTCCGTGATAGGTTGGTTGGATGGATTTTATAGCATGTCAACCTTGTTGGGTTATTTTATGCTGAAGGAGTTTTGTTTTATTAGATGGATATTCAGATAATAATTTTTTTCTTAAACAAATTCATTTTTTTCTATTTAACCCATAATGGGACCCTAACAGGTACCACTACTCAGGGTCAAAGTGGACCTGAGAGTAATGGCATTGGGTATAAAACATTTTTTAAAACTGTCTTTGTTTGAACAATTTTTTTTAACTCATTTTTTCCCCTATTTAACCCATAGATAGGACCTTAACAGGTACTGGGAGTAATAGTGATGAAGGGGTGCTCCATGCACACCCAGAGCTCCAGAATTGGAACTTCACCATTAGATACAGTTTAATGTCATACCCGAAACCATCAGCCCCCCCCACACACACACACCTTTTAGCACATATAATAAAAAGGATTGGATATTAGACATAAGGGTGATAGGGTTGGGACAACCATCTAGGTGCTAGGGATTGGCATGACCAGCCATCTAGCCTAAGTAAAAACCAAAGTGAAATACTGGATGACATGGACTGCTCAGCCACCAGAATTCCATCCTTATATCCTTATGCACCATGAGTCATTACCAACAGACAACAGGTGGCCACTTGGGGGGGGGCATTTTACCCCACTGCTGAGTGTAGTCAGTATATTCTAAAAAAGTCCTAGCCGACAGGGCAGGAAAATAATTATAGTGATTAATGAGGACTGTGGCTTGAATCATGAAAAATAATCTAGTTAACTAAATCTAGATGAAAGGCAAAAATATAAATCCTGATTATCTGGTGTTGCTTATCCGCCAAATTCTTATTTTCTTTGAGTGTTCTCACCTCAGCTAAATAATGGACTATTCCATTTTTAGTAAATAAAGAAAAGTAAGAAAGAGTTGTAGAGTGTTAAATCAAGATTTTACTTTTTACATATTGACATATTTTGCAATAGCTCTTAAGTAAACATATCAAACTTTGTCCTGCAAGTAAAGAGTGTTAAATCAAGATTATTATACTTTTTACATATTTAATTATTTAGCAATAGCTCTTAATTAAACCCATCAAACGTAATAATTAAATTATCTGACAACTGACTTTAGCCAATAAAAAAAAATAATACTTACTTTGTTTCATGTCAGAATGTAATGAGACTGTGATGTTCTGGTTACACCAGTCAGTGTTGCAGCACTTTATATTAAATACGGATTCCACTTTTGGTGAGCATGTTAAGATCTCTGGACGATTTGTGCAGCCTTTCTGACGATTGATTTGGTCCCTATCATCACGAATGATGGAAGCATAACACTGAAAAGAAAAAAAAGAAAAGAAAAAGGAGTTAGATGAATAAGTAAATAAAAGTATACTTTTATGGGTTATTTCCTATAACTCCAACCTAAAAAAGGGGAACTACTCTGATTGACTGATAAATTATTTATTCTCCCATTGAACTAACCCTAAACCCTATCCGTCTTCTTTTTTCCTAGTAGATCAATAAATAAATAAATAATTTATCAGTCAAGAGTGGTTCTTTTTTTTTTTTTTTTTTTTTTAAGGTAGGAGTTATAAGAAATAACCTTTTATGTATATATATGAGATGAGGCTTAATATGGATAATTATGATATTTTGAACTGTTGCCCTCATCTTTACTGTGTATAAACACTACGTACATGCCACTGTAACCTCAGGCTCTGTTTTAGGTGGGGTTTTTTTTTTATTCATTATTTTAATTACCTTAAAATAAGTCATCCTAAAACAATTATCAAGAATTCAAATGCAGCTTCAGAGCTGGGTAATCGTCTGAAGATGACTTTTTTTTTTTAAGTAATAAAAATGGTAGATAAAAAAAGCACCTAAAACAGAGTTCGAGGTTACAGTGGCTTGAATGTTGTGTTTATACACAATAAAGATGAGGACAACAGTCCAAAATATCAATTATAAAAAAAAATATATCATTATACCTTCTTCAGTAGACGTCCCATTTTTTAAGCATTATCAAATTTTTTTTTTTTTAAATGTTACAAATGAATCATATTGATTGATTTTAATGGCATGCCAACTTGCCTGGGGTTATTTATCTCTAGAGGTTAGGGAATCGCCTACATTGTATGTTTATATAGAAATTAGAAAAAAAAAATGTATTCCAAAATAGATGAATTTATTCTTGATGTTGAAGTCAACGTTTAAACATTTCAGTTTTTGAACTGTGATGTTTTTTTTAAAATGACGGAAGTTGGGAAATGTATATAGAAAAAAAGGTCATAACCATATTTTGATCAGCGTTCATTTTGAAAGTCATGACACGATTGGCACACAAGAAGACGAATATCAAGACATGATTGGTACATATAGAGATGTTCAAAATACGTGACCATCGATTAAAAGACGAGAAAAGTATTGTCTTATTTTTTTTTTTTGAGAAAGTAGATAGAGAAAGAGAAAGTGGAACATGATATTTACTGCGTACCCCACATGTACAGGTTAGACACAAGGCCCTATTAATGCGGGATCACCCACACCCGAGACTCATGGGTGGCAGGTGCAAAAAATATGTTGATCCGGTCGGCATTCCCCCTCAAGGGGGATGCCTCAGGCACTGGGCAATAAACCCAACCCTGCCCCTTTAAATCAAGGGGGCAGGTGTTGCCTGGGGGGATGGCCCCCTGGGATCAACGCTGTTAACTTGTAAGGTTCAGGGCCGAAGCCACTGGACCCCTACCTGAGGGGTAGTGGAACATACAGTGATACCTACTGGACATCAAATCAATTTCCCCATTGAAATAAATTGAAATGCAATTAATCACTTCAAGCTCCACCCCCACAAAAAAAAACCTTTATTCTTTTTTTTAATATTTTTTTAAATGAGAAAAATACCCCTACTGTATAAAAACATAAAATAGAATGTAATGAATTATGTGCTGTAATATGTTTTGATGATTATTTTTTTTTATATTATATTTTTTTTTTTTTTTTAATGTAATAAATTTGGAAACAAATGTTTTTTAGTGAACTTATTAACATAAGCGTATCTGAAGCTTGCTGGTACCTCAAATTTTAGCTCTCATATGAGGTTGATATGCCATAAAACAAAACAAACCAAATTTGTCTTCGCTCCCCAGGGAGCTATGATAGCCACTTTGAGAAGACCTGATACAGATAAGAAATATTTAATTGTGAATGTATTGAAGAATGCTCCCAAATAAATTTTGCACAATTAGGCCTAAAGATTAAGCCCCCCCCCCACACACTTAAAATAGCTTATCTAATTATTAGGCCACATTCCTGACATTCATTAGATCTAAAAGATAGATAATCAAATTCACTAAATAAGTGTTTGTCAAATATTCGTGTTAATTCATAAATTTTTGGCATAACTATGCAATTGCTTAAAAAGAGGAAGGGTCAGTGAATCGACCATATAATATCCACATCGGTCACCAAGGGCTGAGTAATTATACCATCTAACCCAACATACACATGGAGCTCGACATTAAACTGGCCTTATGGTGTATATACATTTTTTTTTTGAGTTAAGGTAGCGTGGACATGGAGTCAATACCGAGTTACTGACAGTTTCTCGCCTATTCAATCACCAAACCAGGTTTTGGTCGATGATCGTATAGGTAAGAAACTGTCAGTAATCAGGTGTTGACTCCATGTCCACACTACCTGAACTCAAATACAAACACTATCAATGATATCGACATTATCTGCTTAGAAATATAGCACCCATATTATGCACAATATGAGCAAGAACTCAATCCAACATCCTGAAGAAGGTCTAACAGACCGAAACGTTATAACATCGACATCACGACCCACAATAAACATCCATTTTGTACAACATCCCGTGTTTGTCTACTTTCTCAACATACTGTCAGACGGTCCCCTTGGATCAACGATGTTAACTTTCGTGGTCCAGGGCCGAAGCCACCGGACGAGACTAGAATGAAAGTTTGAAAAGTCATCTTAACCTGTCAGTTTCAGATTACAAACGAACAGAGAGAAGAAATTACTGCAAAAAAGCAAATAAAATTCAAAATTCTAATTCAAAAATAAGAAAAGAAAAAGAGAAAAAGAGAAAAAATCAAGGGCAAAGGCCAACTGAAAAAGTGAACAGTAACAAAAATGAGGATTTCTGAACAGGTGGCATGCAACACCCCACCCCACCCCGCCGCTGCCCTCAGTCTTTGTTTTGTTTTTTTTAGAATATCTTGATTTGTTAACAGCAAACGTGTGTCAAATGTAATTCTCTTCTGCTAGGGTCATACATTAATCATTGGGGAGGGGGAGAAAGGTCAGTCTAACCTTAACTGAATCTAAACTAAATATTCTGTAATGTTAGATCAATGACATATAAAGACATTCAAGTATTTGAAATATACTTCTATCTAACAAAAATCTGATCAAGCATTTATAGTCTACATACATTATAAACAAGCACACAATGTGTGTGTGTGTATATATGTATACACACACCCACACATACATTATAAACAAGCACACAATGTGTGTGCGTATATTATATATATATATATATATATATATATATATATATATATATACACACATCCATGTGGGAGTATATATATATACACACACATCCATGTGGGAGTATATATATATATATATATATATATATATATATATATATATATATATATATATACACATCCATGTGGGAGTATATATATATATATATATATAATATATATATACACATCCATGTGGGAGTATATATATATATATACACATCCATGTGGGAGTGTATATATATATATATATATATATATATATATATATATACACACATCCATGTGGGAGTATATATATATATATATATATATATATATATACACATCCATGTGGGAGTATATATATATATATATATATATATATATACATACACATCCATGTGGGAGTATATATATATATATATATATATATACACACACATCCATGTGGGAGTATATATATATATATATATATATATACACACACATCCATGTGGGAGTATATATATATATATATATATATATATATATATATACACATCCATGTGGGAGTATATATATATATATATAATATATATATATATATACACATCCATGTGGGAGTGTATATATATATATATATATATATATATATATACACATCCATGTGGGAGTGTATATATATATATATATATATATATATATACACATCCATGTGGGTATATATATATATATATATATATATACACATGTGGGAGTATATATATATATATATATATATAATACACATCCATGTGGGAGTATATAATATATATATATATACACATGTTATATATATATATATATATACCCATGTGGGAGTATATATATATATATATATATATATATATATATATATATATATACACGCACACTAATGTGTGTGTATATAATAAATCTATTTTATCCATTCAATATTTTCTTTCCTTTCAACACACACAAACATATATATATATATATATATATATATATATATAACATACAGTGTTCAAGAAGAAGCTAGTCAGGAATTCTATCAACAATGATGGCAGTCATGTTGAAGTGCCAAAACCAAAAAGTAAATCAACATCTGTTTTTTATAAAATTATTCTACATCTGTACAATGTAAGTTATTAAATTTTTAAACTGTTGTAGGAACTTATGTATTAATAATATACTTATGTGATTTGGTATATGTATAAAAGGAAGAGTGCTCAATATCAGCAAGTGTGTTTGTTGGATTTTATAGGATATCAACCCATGTTGAGTTGTTTTATGCTAAAGACATTTTGTTTTATTCATTCTTGTTGGGTATTCAATTTTTCCCCAACATTTTTTAATACTGATTTTTTTAAAAATTTGATTAACCCATAAATGGTACTCTAAACATGTAGTACCAATTTGGGTCAAAGTGGAGGATAACATTAAAGATAAAAATGTGAAAAAAAAAATTCTTTTTAACCAAATTTGTTTGAATCAAAAGATGCTGCTCAAATATATACAAGGTGTGTCAAAAAAAGTATTGAGATTTTTTGTACTTTTTGACACCTGACATTCTGAAAAAAAAAAAAAAAAAAAAAAAATAACGTTCTATTCATTAATTTTTTTTTTCCCAGAATACAAGGTGTGTCAAAAAAAGTACCAAGTTTAAAGCTGTATTTACCAATATAGAAATGAAGATTATATATATATATATATATATATATATATATATATATATATATATATATATATATATATATATATATATACACACACACACACACATGGCAATAGCATAATCTTTACAGATCATTGCCGTCCCTCACAATTCCTTCCTTGCATTATGACTCATTGCTGCAGATCTACAAAGTTTGACGCAAATATGACATTGAAAAGACTTCTTCCCCGTTGAATGAGATGATTCACAGATGATAAAATTTGATGCTTATTATGTCTCTTAAGACCAGAAGCCGACTTACAGACCTTGCCACATATAGCACAAGACACATTATTTACTCCTGGAATCTGCATGGATTGACCCAGGTGAGATTTCCTATGAACATTCGAAAGCAAAACTCGACCACATGTCAGACACTTCCAACCCTCCATGTTGCAGGTGTAACCCTTTCGAAGTTGACGCTTTAGGTTTTCATGCACGATTCTTTCACTCTCATAACTGGTACAGCCATCATCCACATGAACTCTCCAGACAGTTCTCTTTAGTGCCAGCTTTTCCCAGTTGTCAGGACTTATTTTATTTTTATAAGGTTGTTTTTTAAGCAATCCTTATACCTCTTCTTAGGCTTATGCTGCGGCCTTTTGCCATCACGCAGCTGACCGTAAAAAAGTTGCTTTGGCAATCTAGCATCACCCATACGCACAACATGACCTGCCCAACGCATTTGAGCCGTTATGATAAGAGTTTCAATGCTTGAGCATCCTGCCCTTGCAAGGACTTCTGTGTTAGGCGTTTCGGAATTCCACTTGATGTCTAGAATACGTCTCAAACATTTCTGATGAAAGCGCTCAAGAATTTTTAGATGTCTCTAAACAATGTCCATGTCTCCGATACAATAAACACTCAACACGCAGGACCTATAAACATTCAATTTTGTTTATGGTAATGCACTAGACTGTTTCGAGCGTTCCATAGGCCACAGATTTCTGGATGCGCTGGTGAATCTCAGCATCCAAAGATCCATCACAAGTTAGTGTACTTCCTAAGTATGTAAAAGACTCAACAACATCCAGTACCATGAATGGCTATTGATATATGGGGGGGTGAACATTACTTTGTCTTTGTCAAGCTTATTTTTAATCCAAAAGCAGAGCACGAGGCAGCAAAAAGGTTCACAATATCTTGAACATCCTCATACATATACATACATACATACATACATTCTTCATTCCTATTATTATTTTTATTTTTTACAATTTCAAAAAAAACATTTTTTAAATTTTTAAATCTTTAAATTAAAAAAATTTTTTTAAAACTTTTGAAAGAGGTCCTTTGGAAAGGATTTCCTCATTTGTTCCATTCGTTCATTTAGACATAAATTGTTTAAATATATATATATATATATATATGGGTTAAATAGTAGGGCAGACTGGGATCTTCAACCTTGGGTAGGTAACCAGTCTAGGAGAGGGATAACTCTGAATTCAAAATTCCTAAGGTCGGCCGTTGATTGGGTTTGTGGCAATCCTTGATGCACCAATTCTTTCCTATCGACTGTGCCAAAAAGTGTGGATGGTCCAACACAAGCCTTCACCACTATAAACAAATCACTGTGTGGGTGTTCATTGTATGTATGAACCCTCATGTGTTGAAAATCAACGAGAGTCCATAATAATAATATATATATATATATATATATATATATATATATATATATATGCAATCTACAAATAATTTAAGTCTATTGTTTTTCATTTTTCTTTTCCCTTAGGAAGTTTAATAGTGAAGCAGAAGGAGTCTATATTAAATAAGTGTATCTATATTAAAAACTGGTGGTGATGTCAATGGGCAGGCCTGTCAAATTATAAAATGAGTTTAAATCAATTCTAGAGAGAAAAAGCACTTAAAAGAAATATGAGCCATTTTAGCAACCGATCCACTCATCACAATGTAAAAAAAACAAAAAAACAATTTCAATTTTTCCATCATGTAAATCTAATTATCTATACATATATAAAAGGCAGTTGTGTGTATGTATGTGTGTATGTCCAGAAGGAACTATGAAAATAAAACAATTAATGACAAATTAATTATATATACTAGTACAAAATAAAAAACACCCTCCGGGCGATGTAAAAATAGATTTTTGAAACATACTGCCTGAGGGGTGGGAGTAAGAAATTCAATGACAGCGAGTTTGTACCCTAAGTATGTAAAATCATCAAATTCATTAAAGGATTAAAAAATAAAACAATTTCAAATGTAAACTTTAAATATGTATTAAAATAAAACAAACTATATATAGATATATAATACCAGTCATGAATTTATTAAAACTTTGTTTTAAAAAACAATGAGGACTGTCTAATGTTGCATGTTCAAATTTTGAGTGTATTTATTCTGTTATGACGATTTTGGGTAATGTGACATAAGCAGTGATGTAATTTTTGTTACAGACAAAAAAAACGGAAGCGAATCTCCATTATTAATAGATATAATTTACTTTGTCATTAATCGTTTTATTTTTGTAGTTTCTTCTGGACATACACACACACATACACATAACTGCCCTTTATATTTGAAATCATATCTGGGAAGATATTTAAAATTAGGATTTGAATGGTAAGAGAAGTGAAAGTTATTGGTTGTATTTGTGATTAAAACATGATGTAAGACCAAACAAATCATTGGATCTGAGAGACTTCATTATCCCCCCCCCTCTACCCAGGAAATGCGGGTAACCGCTTCTAGTACTTATATAAAGGGCAGTTGTGTGTATGTATGCGAGTATGTCTGAAGGAAACTGAAAATAAAACAATTAATGACAAAGTATATATATATATATATATACACACACATATACACATTAAATATCATCAGTTCTTGCTTTTTGTACAAAAATAATTACGATTTGATTTATATTCGTGAAGATATTTAGAAATTTAAATATACATAGAAATAGCATTGAAATTCTACTTAAAAGAGTCCAGCATTTGTAAATCTCAAAAGTAAATAAATCAATACACCAGGTTTTTTGCACCCCCTCCCCTTCTACCCAGGCGATGCTGGGTACCAACTTCTAGTAAAATATAATGTTCTGATACAGTGGTAATAAAAAGGAAAAGTTCATATCAACACTCAGTATACCTTCTGTAGTTCCCATCTAACCTTTTCTCCAAGCATTTCATTAGATTTGTTTGTTTTGTTTTGTGGCATATCAACCTCAGTGGGTCATTTAATGCCGATAAAGTTTTGAAATAAATCAATTCTTAATGGATAATACAATTTTTTTATAAATACATTTTTCTATTTAACCCATTGATGGGACCCTAACAGGTACTACCACTCCGGGTCAGAGTGGACCAGGGAGCAATGGTGATGAAGGGGTGCTCCACATTTCCCAAACCTCCAGAACTGGAACCTCACCATCAGATAGAGTTTAACGTCATTCCTAGGACATGTAGACCCACAGCCACTGCCTTCTAGCATCCATATGATAAAAATGAGTGGGGCTTGCCATAAGGGCAATAGTGTTGGGAAAATCATATAGGTGCTAGGGCTTGACGTGACCAGCCGATTGATCGGAGGGGGCCTCTCCGACCGCCCCGTCTAGCCCAAGATAGGGCCAAAGTGGAGCATTGCATGTCATGAATTGCTCATCCACCTGGGCTCTATCTTTAAGCATCACGGGTCGCCACCCACAGCCAACAGGTGGCCCCATTGGGGGAGTCTTACCCCTCTGCAGAGGTGCAGTCGGTGCATTCTAATGCCCCAGCCGACAGGGCAGCATTTCATTAGAGTCCAAGTGGTGCAACCATACATTAGTACAGATACAGCCTGAAAGAATTCCGGTTTTGTTATATCAGAGAAATCAGATTTCCATATGGTTGATAACTTATCAATAGCAGTCCATGCTTTACTTATGTATGTTAACATTATATATATTAGTCTACCCTACTATTTACCCATAGCTGGAGGGAGAATAGTTGAATTCATACCTTTCTCAAGAGTATTAGCAGTAGGTGAAATGCAAACAGGCTCGTTCAGGATTTGAACTCGTCTCCTCATGTCAATTTCCTACAACAGTAACCATTACACCATGTGTGTGTGTGTGTGTGTGTGTGCGTGTATATTATTGTAGTGTACAGAAATAACCTACTCGAGTTTCACCATAAGGATCATATGGTGAAACTCGAGTAGGTTATTTCTGTACACATTACAATAATAAATCCGCTTTACTTACGTATGGAGCATTTTATATTTGTTATAACGCTGACTTATCCGAGTGACACAAACCAACCAAATATTGAGACCAACACAATATTTTTACCGGTAAGTCATTCCTATATATATATATATATATATATATATATATATATATATATATATATATATATATATATATATATATATAAAAATAAATAAATAAATAGATAGTAAACTACAGACACATGTTTCGAGGTATCACCTCTCATCAGTGCAGTTATACCAAGTATAGCAGGCTATTTAATCGCTACATTTCTAAGTGGAAATGAATTCACCAAGAGGTCTCAAACTTTGTAAACAAAGTGAGATTTAGCTGAACGCCGAATACGGTGAATTTGCAATTAAATCCCTCCTAAATAAAGTGCTCAACTGAAATTAGGAGCGTATAATAGAGTAATGTGTTTGTGTGTGTGTGTAAAATAATAAAGAAATAAAAGAAAAAGAATAGTAGTCCTAACTAGTAAACTACATAGTTCAAATATAATAAATCAGAAATCTAACTTACTGCAACTGTTGTAACACATTTGAATGATTTACAGACATCACAGTAACACTGGATTTCTTTAAATCGGCTGCTCCTCATTCTTTCTGAAAAATAAAAATAAATAAACAAATAAATAAATATTAACAATTAAAGTGGATTGAAATAAATACAGCACTGATTGAGTCAGAATATCTACCTAGATTTCTCCTAACAGATCATCAGGATAATTCTGACTCAGAATTATCCTAATGATCCGTTAGGAGAAACCTAGGTAGATATTCTGACTCATTAGGTTTACTTTATTATTATTTGTTAGGTCTACTTTTTGTATTGAGCACTTTAGTATATTTAACTTAGGTAACTCTAACAGTATTTTTTTTCTTTTGTCCATTTTTAAAGTACCATCTGATTTTTTTTTCATGAGGTGCAGATGATTTGATATTTTCTTTTTTTACATTTTTTTTCTCCATGCAAAATTTGTATTGTGTAATTACAAACTATAAAGCCATGGAGTTTTTTTTTTTATATTGTCAAAGTTTAGAAATAAATTTATATATATATATATATATATATATATATATATATATATATATAGTGTGGGATGGTCACTGTTTCAGCTTTTGCTGGAATGGCGTACCAAAGGCAGTATTATTGGTAGAGTACTCAATATAAAATAGAGCTATTATATAATATAATAAAATAAATCTATAAAGGTTTTACATATCTATTTATTGGGTGACAAAGGAACATTCACGACCATTTTGGCTTCATGCAAGGCAATCATCAGGTGAAGATGTTTCAAATGCAAGGAAAATCGAAAAAATTTCAAAAAAATTCAGAAAATTAAAATAGACATAGGATGTGTATGATTGGATAAAGTGATGTGCGTATGTATGTGGTGGTAATTTCAATGTATGTGAGTGATTATGGACAGCATAAAGGTTGTGTACGCGGGGTAACTGGTCACACACATAATACATTGTTCTATGAATGTGTAACAATTGATCAGTGCGGACGTGTGAGCATTTGTGTTTGCGTGCATATGTGTGTGTGGGTGTATGTATTGAATTTTCTGAATTTTTTCCGATTTTCCTTGCATTTGAAACATCTTTACCTGATGATTGCCTCGCATGAAACCAATATGGTCGTGAATGTTTCTTTGTCACCTTATATATATATATATATATATATATATATATATATATATATATATATATATATATATATATATTTCTGCTTAGTTATATATATATAAATAAGCCATCAAAAGCGCAATTAAGAAAATGAAAAATAAAAAAATCTTTAAAAAATCAGTAAAGCAACAAACTAAATTGAATATCATCATTAGTACCATGAAAGTATTAAAAAAAAAAAAAAAAAAAGAAAAGAAAAAGAAAAAAGAAAAAAAAACACATACAACTTAAAACCAATTATTTACCCAGCAACTTTTAACTGAAGGAGAATGTTTTTATATTTCTTAATTAATATAAGTGAAGTACATTTGCTAGATGCGAAATGTTTTGCTTTGAAAGTTTGCAGTGATATTGGCCAATTAACATAAAAATAGCCAAGGAATTTCTTAGACAAGCTAAATGCCTTTCCTACAAACAAAGAAAATTAAGTTGTAATAAAAGGCAGAGATGCTGATAGAGACACAGGATGCGTACCTGACGCATAAAAATATTAAAGGACACAGTAAAATCATATCCATGCATCCCAGTGTTTTTCTTTTTTCTTCCCTCACCATTTCAAACTAACTGTAAATACATTTCAATAGTTTCTTAGAAACGAATTACACAGGATAGGTTACAAGGTAGGAGTTACATGGCTTTAGTTGGGACCCATAAATTTTCCTGGGGACTCATTCAAAGCAAATATGTGCGTCCCAGGATGCACTAAATCAAAAAGCTAGCAGCATCATTGAAAAGGTCTGGTTGTTTCGTTTTATGGCATATCAACCCTCTCTTAAACCATTTAATGCTGAATGAATGGAGTCATCTTAATAAACAAAAGGACCCAGGTTGCTTACAGTACCTGTTTTTGCTTCAGTGGTCACCCAGTTAGATATAAAATAGGCCCATCGCTGCTTAACCAAAGTTTTAATACATGTTCTGACCATTTAAATTACTTAGATCTCAATTGTTATATACAATACGAGAAGGTTCCAGAGTTTGACCGTACAAAACGTCCAAGAGGAAATGCAAATATGTAAACCCTGATTATCTGGTGTTGCTTATCTGCCAAATTCTTATAAGGGTTGTCAGTTCAGCAAAATCACAGAAAAAATATAAGAAAGAAAGAGAGTAGAGGAAAGAGAGGGGGTGAGCGTGTAGAAGTGATAATACTTATATGTTTCAATCAAATAATGAGAAGAGAGAGAGAAAATAAAATCAATATTATTATACTCTTTACATATTGGACTATTTTGCAATAGCTCTTAAGTAAACATATCAAATATTTTAATAATTAAATTATCATATTGTGATATATACACAGGTCTTGCTAGTCAAGAATAAACCTGTATTTACTAAGACAGAAATGAATAATTAATAAGACATTATTTTCTTTCAAAATAAACCACTTTTGCTAGGTCTAATGATTATGAAGGAGACTGTACTTGCACAATCCAGTGTCTCACCAAACACCGATTAAAAATTACCAAAACTGGATTCATAATGTTTTTATTTTAATTGTCACATCTAGACATCACTTATATAAGTTGCTTCAATGTGCAGATTTTCATTCAAATTTTTAAAATCTTATATAAAACTTTAGTTTTGATATTTAACCCCCCCCCAAAAAAAAAAACATTTTTTTGTGTGAACTAGCAAATATATGCATCCTCTGGGTGCAAGTATTTAAGTTTTAATGTAATAAAGTAAGTAAAGTCGACAGGGCGGCCTAAAGTTGGTATCAGCCAGTCAACGAGGGAGTCTATCCCCTTTTCACTAGCGCTAGACCAAGGAGATTGTTTTAGCATCTGAGGTGGAGCACCACACCTACCATCAGCTCCTTACTTTACCGCACAGATCCCTGTGCTACTCATACGCTGAGTTGGCGGGGACCGGTATCGAACTAGGAACCTTGTGGTTTCTAGTCGAACGCTCTACCGACTGAGCTAACAATGAAACTAAATAATAAATAAGATAAAAAGATCTGAAACAGAGGTGGGTATAAATAAAAATTTTAAAAATAGAACAACTGAAATTTACTCTTCCATCACTCCTGTCTTTCATTGCTAAATTTCCCTAATTTAACTATTTACTTAAAATAGGAAGTAAAGAATAAAATTAATTATTTCTGGATTTATTTTGTGATTTATCCCAGAGATTTTTGCTCATATTCATTAAGATAAAACCAAACAATTAGAAATCAATAATACTAAGCACATATTTATTAAAATACTCTAAACATACGCTCATTTCTTTTTGGGCGCCGGTGGTTGTCTTCAGTGATGTTTTTACTGAAGACAACCACCGGCGTTTTTTTAATATCAATATGCAAATTAACCTTACCGTTTACACTGTAAACCGCTATTTTGTTGTATATATATAAATACAATTGTATGTCATTATGTAGATACAGTCAACAGTATTAATAATGTAAAATAATTTTATTAATAATTGAGGTTTAAATAAAAATAAAATCATGGAGAATAAGACATAAATAATTAAGGTAATTGTGATTGGAGTGGAGTAGTAATATAGTTTTGGTTACAGACATAAAAACACACAATCTCTATCATAAGATATGTATAATACTTTTCAATATTACAAAAATATTCCAATACAAAGAGATGGGTAAACTGAGCAATGAAAAATACTGTTGTTATAGTAACACGAGACATACTTGTCATCACTTGAAGTGAGCAAGAATCATGTTAACAAAAAAAAAAAAAAAAAAAAAAAAGTAGCATTTAAAGAATGCTCTACTGTGTGTGTGTGTATATATATATATATATATATATATATATAAAGGGCCAGGTTAGCTCAGTCAGTATAGCGTTTGGCAAGAAACCACAAGGTTCCTAGTTTGAAAACCAGCCCTCACCAACTCAGTGTATGAGTACCACGGGGATCTGTGCGGTAAAGTAAGGAGCTGATGGTAGGTGTGGCACTCAACCTCAGACGTAAAAACCATCTCCTTAGTCTAGTGCTAGTGAAAAGGGGATAGACTTCCTCGCCGATTGGCTGATACCGACTTTAGGCCACCCCGAGGACTTTACTTATAGATATGTTTTTCTTTGTTGAATGGATAAAAAAATTAAAAATACAAAAAAAAAAAAAAAAAAAAACAATTATTTACAAGGTCGTTTCCTTTGTATACTTAAAAATTTTCTATTTTTCTATTATTGCGCTATCAACTATTTCGCTGGTCATCCTCAGTGGGATTTTTGGTTGTAGTAATTGTTAGTTTGGTGTGAATTTTATTCATTTGGAATTTTGTTTTTTGTTTTTTTGCTGTTTATTTAGTTAGGATATTCTATTGTGGTGGTGGTGCTGTTAAGATTAGTGCATTAGTTATTAAAGATGTTTAGTATATTTTGGCCTGTGTCAAATGCTATTTTATTTATGTTAAGTTTTTTTCTTATTAATTTGATATTTTATTAATATTATTGAGTAAAATATGGGACATTTTCTCTACCTTCGAGATCCTGATGCAGAGATGCTGATAGGTACACCTCCTGCATCACTGACACATAAAAATAAAAAAGTGTTTCTTTTTTCTTCCCCCCCACCACCATTTCAAGCTAACTGTAAATACATTTCAATATTTTCTTGGAAAGAAATTACACAGTATGGGGTACACGGTAGGGGGTTAGATGGCTTTACTTGTTCATAGATAAAAACTCTGCAATTTATTAAGAAACTTTAGTAGGGACCCATCAAATTTCCTAGGGACTCATTCAAATCAAATCCTAACGTCCCAGGACACACTAAATTAAAAAGCTATCAGCGTGTGTGTGTGTGTATGTATATATATATATATATATATATATATATATATATATATTATATAGTGTAGAGGTTATGATACTCGCCTGTCAGCTTGACAATCGGGTTTCTAATCACGCACAAGGCGGTCTTCCTATCTATAGCTCTGCTGATGAGACCTAATAGGCCGAAATGTACATACAGAGATTGATTTTTCTCGATCTGTTTAGCTTTACATTTAAATAGGTATGCCTGCCTAATTAATTAATTATTAATTAAGTTTTAAAATTAGGTACGACTTCAATTAAGCACATATTCTCCCCGCAAAAAAAAAAATATATATTTTGGAGGATATATGCTTAATTGAAGTCATACCTAATTTTGAAAGTTAATTAGTTAATAATTAATGAATTTAGGCGGGCATATATGTTCAAATGTAAGGCTAAACAAATCAAGAAAATGTCAAGCTTACATTTGAACATATATGCCCGCCTAAATTCATTAATTATTAACTAATTAAATTTCAAAATTAGGTATGACTTCAATTAAGCATATATCCTCCAAAAATTGTTGGCTTAAAGCCATATAAAAAATAAACACATTTGTTTGTTTACTTAACCTCATATATATATATATATATGTGTGTTTCCCTGAAAATAAGGGCAGTGTAAAACTTAATTTTTGAAAGATATTTTTTTGGGGGGGGTGATTCAGTGTTAGAAGGTTTGTATTATAAGTAAAATCATCAAATTTATTAAGGGAGTAACAAAAAGATAAAACAATTTCAAATGGAAACTTGGTTCTGTCCCCCTCAAATAAAATGTTGCGTGCATCTATTAATTATTAATTAAATAATTATCTTGAATATTTTATACATAAACTTTACAAAAAAATCATATGTATCTATTCATTTGTAAACTTTTTAGTTAACATCTCGTTACTGAAAAAAAAAAAAAAAAAGGCAAGAGTAAAAAATAAATTAAAAAAACTGATTACAGGGTTGTTGTTTTATCTATGTATTGACGATTTTTGGTATTGTGACATAAGTAATGACAGTTTTAGTTACAGACAAATGGAGACCGAATCTCCATTATTAGTAGATTAGATAATAGTTAAGTCAAAGTATATAATTGTTTGTAAATCATTATTATTTATAAATAAGGAATAGTTATTTGAAATCATAACTGTGCAAATTATCTGCATTACGAATACTCAACTATAATTGTTTGCAAATATTACTATTATTATTAATAATAATAATAAATAGGAACACTTACTTGAAATTGTATAATTGGTTAAATAAAAAAAAAAATTAAAAAAGTCTTTGGTATTAAATAACCCGACAAACCTAAGCTGCAGTAATAAAATTTGGTTTGTTTTTCTCAAAGAAAATAAATATTATGATTATCAATATCTTAAATCTATTTTTTCCAAATACATTTTTGAAACGTGTGTGTGTGTGTATATATATATATATATATATATATATATATATATATATATATGCTGATAGGTATGCTTCCTGATGCACAAAAATCTAAAAGGACGCAGTGAAATTAAATCCTTGGATCCCAGTGTTTTTCTTTTTTTCCCCCCCCTCACCATTTCAAGCTAACTGTAAATACATTTCAATTGTTTCTTAGAAACGAATTACACAGTATAGTTTACAAGGTAGGAGTTAGATGGCTTTAGTTGGGACCCATAAATTTTCCCGGGGACACATTCAAAGCAAATATGTGAGTCTAAATCACTAAATCAAAAAGCTATCAGCATCATTGTATATATATTTATTTGCTATATTCATTAGAAAAGCGTGTGCACTATGAATAATATAGTATGTACACCTAAATTAGGTTAGTAAAGACATCACCTATGTGATTTTCAAGCACTTGATTGGAAAATACCATAGGCACAATTGACTTCATGTCTTCACTAACCTAACTTTATATATATATTTTCATTTTAACAGCATTGTTTTCACATCCTTATATATATATATATATATATATTTTCATTTTAACAGCATTGTTTTCACATCCTATATATATATATATATATATATATATATATATATATGGTTATTTCTTAGTTGAGTAACATGAGTAACCCTTGTTGGATTTAAACTTTAAAAAATTTTTTTTTTTTAAATTAAAAAAATTAAAATTAATAGTTTTATTACAAAATTTGTGGGTTCTATTTTTTCCGGGTCACCCTGTAATATCATATTACTCAACTAGGGGGGTTAGGGTTGGGGTTTAGTGTTAGTTTAATGGGAAAATACATAATTTGGGTTCTGTTCTTTCTGGGTCACCCTGTAATATCATGTTACTCAACTAGGAAATAATATATATATATATTACACACACATGCACATAAATAAAACTTATCTGACAGCCCTCCTTTTTAAATACTGATCATTTGCAAATTAAGCTTTGTATCCTCAATCAGATTTATGTTGGTTTGGTTTGGTTTGGTTTTACGGCATATTAACCTCAGTGGGCCATTTAATGCCAATAAAGTTTTCAAATAAATCAATTCTTAATGGATAATACAATTTTTTTATAAATACATTTTTCTATTTAACCCATAGATCGGAGAGAAATATGAAATAAAATAAAAAATAAGCTAACCTTAAGTGTTTCTTTGACAGCCCCAAATAATGCAAACTGGAATAATCAGACAGTAAAAGGCAACGAAAATAACAAAGCATTGTTGGGAGAACAAAACTGTCTTCAATTCTTTCTCTCAGTGGATTTCTCAGGAACTGCCAGTTGCAATTTTTTTAACCCTCTGCTCAACCAGTGTCTATTCAAAAAAGCAAGGCACCCCCCCCCCCGTCTTCACCCCTATTCCCCAACCAGCCTGTCATCAAAAGGTGGCTAGGGGTCAAAATGCAACTGGTGAGAGTTTCAGCAGCCCAGTGAGCTCTCCCTTTACCACACATTCACTTTTGGAAAGAGGGAAGAAGAAAAAAAAAAAAAAAAGAGAATGGGGGTAGGTAATGGTTATTGGGGGAGGGAGGGGGATAAAAGTCATAATAACTGACCAATGAATCATTTGCCAACATGTATGGATAACAATAGAGGATGGAACAAATAAAATTGAACAGGAATGAGGATAATGGCGAGGGGGGGGGGCTGGAGTGGGAGGCGAGTTGGGGGGGGGACAAATAAATAAATAAAAGAATTATGCCAAATTGTTTCTGTTCTACACTGACCACATTTTAGTAACAATAAATGGACGAGTCTTGGCACTCCCTAAATGCCGCCCACCAAATTTCTCAGATTGGTTTTAGACATTATTACCACCGCTAAGCAAGACCTGTGAATACAAGGTGTGTCATAAAAGTATCGAGATTGAAGCTGGATTTACCAAGATAGAAATGAACAATGAATGGAACATTATTTTTTTCAGAATACAAGGTGTGTCAAAAAGTAATAAAAAAAATCAATACTTTTTTGACACACCTTCTATATCACAGTATTAAAAATTACAATACTTTATGTTTATATCACAGTATGATATCTTAATCATTACAATGTTTGATATGTTTATATCACAGTATGATATCTTGATTATTACAACGTTTGACATGTTTATACCACAGTATGATATTTTAATTATTACAACGTTTGATATGTTTATAGCACAGTATGATATTTTAATTATTACAACGTTGATATGTTATATGTTTATATATGTAATATTTTAATTATTACAATGTTTGATATGTTTATATTGCAGTATGATATTTTAATTATTACAACGTTTGTTTATACAACAGTATGATATTTTAATTATTACAACGTTTGATATGTTTATACAACAGTATGATATTTTAATTATTACAACGTTTGATATGTTTATATATGATATTTTAATTATTACAACGTTTGATATGTTTATATCACAGTATGATATTTTAATTATTACAACGTTTGATATGTTTATATCACAGTATGATATTTTAATTATTACAACGTTTGATATGTTTATATCACAGTATGATATTTTAATTATTACAACGTTTGATATGTTTATAATGATATAATTTGAGGCTGTTTCCTATAACCCAACCTAAAAAAAGGGAAAACCACTCTGAATGAATTTTATGTGTTAATTATTCTACCCATTATTTTCCTATTAAACTAACCCTAAACCCTAACCAGTCTTCTTTTTTCCTAGTAGATCAATAAATAAATAAATAATTTATCAGTCAATCGGAGTGGTTCCCCTTTTTTTAGGTTGGAGTTATAGGAAATTACCTAATTTGATTATTATCACGTTTGATATGTTTATTTAAGATACATTGCAAAACAGTTCAATATCTCTCACTCTTTTTCCTTTTTTTCCCATCTTTTCATTATTAGATTGAAACAGATTTGTGTTATCACGGCCACCCCCTCTCTCTATCTTTCCCCTACTCTTTCTTTCTTTCATTCTCTCTTATATTCTGTGTAGAATGATCTTTTTTTTCCTTCCTTTATAATAAAAACAGAATGGTCATTATTTAGCTGGGGTGACGACTCTCACAGGAAATAAGAATTCAGTGGATAAGCAGCACAGATAATCAGGATTTACAGTTTTGCATTTCATCTTAGATGATTTTAACAGTCTCATTTTTAACCAGGGGGTGTTGCAAGATGATAACAGTCGTACATTTAAGGAACACGAGTATTAATATATAGATTGGTAGGTATTTACCCAACCTATTGCTACTGGTAGGTTGCAAGTATGGGGCATCAACTAGGATTGAACTCACTATTCAGTAGTAATGGATTTGTGAGATTAACTTGCTAACCATTACACCACAATTGGGCACACTATCATATCCAACCGGTTCACTATGGGGGATGTGACAAGGTTGCAAGTAGGAGGCATCCAACAAGGATCTAACTTGCTATTCATTAGTAAAGAATCTTGGAGACTACCTTGCTGATCATTACACCATCATGGGATGCATTTAGATGTTACACTGAAGAAGTTGGTTATATATATATATATATATATATATATATAATCCAAAAGTCCAGAGAAGAAATCTTCCTTACGACACAAGAGCTTTATTCAAAAAACCTGTCGCAATTTGAGAGCTCAATGTGTGCTCTTAATGTTAGAGTCACAGAGCAAATATATAAGTAAAGAAATAACAGAAGACTTAGAGATTTAGCATTATAGTCTATTTCAGGGAGCTTAGACAATGTGTCTAACTCTCCTGACTCATCAGATGCGAATCATCATTCGCATCTGATGAGTCGGAAGATTTAGACTATTTGTCTAAGCTCCCTGAAATAGACTATAATGCTAAATCTCTAAGTCTTCTGTTATTTCTTTACTTATATATATATACACACACACACACACACATACATATACATACACACACACACACACACACAAACTGTTTTCCGAGGCTAAATTTTACACAGTACATATTTCGTTTTTATAAAATCTAAGTGGCTAATGTTTATCAATATTCTTGAAATTTTACAATTAATTAGAAGACACCTTAAACTACAAGTAGGAACTTGTTTTTTCTTTTTCTATTTTTGAAAGTAAAAATATGATAGACAAAAGTTGCTGGAGATTTCTTCAAAAAGTATAAGATCAGTAAAAAAAAAGAGCACTATATCATTAATGTAAGATAGTCTCAGAATTATTTTTGTATATAATGTGTGAAACATTAATGATGCTGTACTCTCAGGGTTTTTTTTTTTGTCAAACTTTCAATTTTGTAAAAAAAAACAATTTAAAATTTCAAGAAAGCTAAACAAAACTCAGCACATGGACTCCTTAAAAAAAAATATATATGTAAAGAGGTATTCTATTTCTTGTATGTAAAAAAGTAAAGTCGACGGAGCAGCCTAAAGTCGGTATCAGCCAGTCAGCGAGGGAGTCTATCCCCTTTTCACAAGTGCTAGACCAAGGAGATAGTTTTTGCATCTGAGGTGGAGCGCCACAACTACCATCAGCTCCTTACTTTACCACATAGATCCATGTGCTACTCATACGCTGAGTTGGCGAGGACCGGTATCGAACTATGAACCTTGTGGTTTCTAGCCGAACGCTCTACCGACTGAGCTAACCCGGCCCTAATTCAACATAAGTATTTAGAAATGTATTTTTAAGTTCAAATTTATTTAAATTAATACTATATATGTGCATACATGCAGTATTAAAATGATAATGTTGAATAATCTTGTGGTAAACTTAAAAAAAAAAAAAAAAAAAAAAAAAAAAAAAAACTTCCCTCTCACCCCCCCCCCCCAAAAAAAAAACGTTGATATCTGTACCTCTTATTCTCTAAATAATTGGTTCCAGCATAGAGATACATACAATTTGAGTACAGAATCAGAAGGAACATACAATTTTACATAAGAATACCAAGTTTTATCAACTTTTTTGAAAGATAATTTGATAACTTACTCTTTTCTTTAATTGGGGTATCTGTTGTGTGTTTTTCCAGCATTCGACGCCATCTGTGTTTTGATTCTTTCCTTCGCATGTCTAAAAGGTTAAGAGGATCAGCTCCTAGCAGAGCTGGGAAGTAGACAAACATCCATTTAATAGTAAGGGGACTTAACTCTTTATACAGATGTCAAACTGAAGATCAAACTGGAAAGAAAGAAGAAAAAGAAGCAAAGAAGAATTAGTTTTGTGCCAATCAATTAGAAAAACAGAAAAAAGAAAATTTATTAAAAAAAAATAATAAATAAATAAAAAAAAAGTACTTACAATAAATCAAAAGTATACAAAAACAAAACACAGATCTTAAAACCATCTTTTTTTTGGTAATTTATGAGGAAGTGCGGTCCCTGTCTCCTGCCTCAAAAATTGCTACCCAGTGACTATTAAAATAACGACCCCAGCTCATTGTAATTCTTGTTTAGATATGAAGATGGATATATAGTTTGGAATAGACTGAGATAGATAGATAGATAAACAAACAAAATAATATAGATAGATATGAACAAATGGAGATAGATATTTTCGACAAGTAAATGTATTTGGCGGGGGGGGGGGGGTCGCTTCTCTTTTTGTCGTAATTCTTGTTTATTTAAACTAAAAACAATACAGTAAACAAACATGAATAAAAAAAAAAATCTTAGTATTTAAAGTAATATAGATAAATATGAACAAATTGAGATAGATAGATAGATATGAAGATGGATAGTTTTGAATAGACTGAGATGGGTCGTTATTTTAATAGTCACCGGGTAGCAATTTTTGAGGCAGGAGACCGGGACGCACTTCCTCATAAATTACCCTTTTTTTGTTTTTTTTAAGTCAGTTACTTATTCAGAGATATACACTCAAGATACTAGAGGGAGTCAAAAGTTTTGTGATATTTTGGTATGTGCTAGTTTGCTGCATTTGTATATCATGTGACCAAAACAGTTCAAGTTGTGGTAGGTACCCGCTCTGGGTGGTAGTGTCATGGTAGTTGGTACGCTGACATGTTGTGCATTGCTTCACTCTGTTTGAGTTTTGTTTAACGGCATATCAACTCTGTGGGTCATTTAATGCCAAAAAGGTTATTTTGGATTTCAGACTTTAAAGTAGTGGTTCTATGGAGATAATTGTTATATTTGTTTGAAAAAGGTTGCTTTTTTTTTTTTTTTTTTTTTTTTTTTTTTTATAAAATTCAAAATGTTTTCAGGGTTTGTATTCTTAAAGATGTCTTTCAGGTTTCTTGCTTGATAGGAATTTGCGCGGATATGTTTAAGTCTGTTACAATTTAGACGGATATGCTTGGTTGTAAGTTGTACTTTGCATGTTGGGCACCCTGCTTCACTCTGTGCATGATTTGAAAGCTGCACAATTGAATGTGCAATGTAGTCTAGTTCAGGAAATTCTGCTACAAGTTTTAACAGGCCCATAAAACTGTAGAAACAACCAAATACTTTTTTTTTTAAAGTGTAAAAGTATTCATGTGACACCCTACAAAACCAGAATGTGACACAGGACCAGTTTAAGGTGGGGGTGCACCACAAGAGGAAAGCCTCCTGTAGAACCATTTTAAAATGTCACTTTGATTTCTACAGTATTCTTGGGGAAATATGGGTTCCAACTAAAGTTTCTTAAATTGTAGGGTTTTTATTTATGAACTGGAGAAAGGGGATTGGAAAGTTTTCTTTGGTAAAATAACTAAAGCTGTCTAACCCCTACCTTCAACCCCATCCCATGTAATTCGTTTCTAAGAAAATATTGAAATGTATTTAAAGCTATCTTTAAATTGGGGGGGGGAGAAAAGAAAGAAAAACACCAATGAAAATACAAAAAGAAAAAAAAAAAAACAAGAGTGTTTAGGGCTGAGCAATATCAGAGTTAACAACAAGGCCATAAATTTTCCTGTGACGTTGGCTGTGGAAATTTTCAGTCAAAGAAAACAAAGCCACTTTCTGCCAATAAGTGAAAAACTCACATACCTGAACTGTTACGGGTTTGTAGTGTGCAATGTACCGGGATTATTTAATGGAAAAATTGCACCCCTAGGTGCATTCCTGGGATGCATGGATAAAATTTGACTTTGTCCCCTTAGATTTTTATGCACCAGGGACACAGGATACATACCCATCAGCATCTTTGCATGGATCATGGTTGTTTAACTCTTGGCATCCTATACCACCTCATTCCACCCGGCCAGAAGTCACATTTATTTTCCTAATCTGCCCCAAATGATAGCCTTTGTTTAAATGTAATATTAAACATATTTAGAAGTATTTGATTTAAGGGAAATTTCTCAGGTAACTTTAAATGAAAAAGCCATTTTTAGCATTTTTGATAGGAATGGGGCTCTGGACTTAGAAAATTCTCACCAGGATCTTAAGAGTTAAATTTATGATATTAATTTTGTCTCATTGTTCATAGTCATGTTTTTGTCCATCTATGGCAGGCCCTCAGCAAGCACAGGTGTGGCCCACACACAGACTATGCTCTCATACAGAGCTTTTACAGTACCCATGTTTTTTTTTGTTTTTTTAAAGGTTTTCCAAAAATTCCTGGGCAAAAATGGTCGTTTATTTTCATGAGAGCAATGTGTTAAGAAACAAAGTCTGTTATCAACGTATTGTCTCTCATCACTTCCGTTGAGTTATGGAAGGGGGAGGCTAACTCAGTCAATGAAAGGGAGTAAAAGTTTCCTCTTGCCTTCTCCTGCTTTTAGTTAACACATGGCTATAATTGAAAGTGACAATGACACTTGTAAGTTTTATTATTTGAACTCCGTCAGTAATATTCTTTTTTCTTTTCTTTTAACAAAAATGCTTTTTTTTAGATATGTACTCATTGGCTTTTAGCTGATTAAGAAATTAATGATAGCAATCATCACTTTGTTCTGTAAACGTAAAAGAAGGATTTAAAGATTTAGTTGTCATGTTTGGCCCCCATGACAGACATGTGCAATCCACCCGGCCCCCATGACAGACATATGCAATCTATGCAGCCTTAGTCGGCTATTCAGTTTGACATGCCCAATCTATGGGACCCGTTTTTCTAAATTTTACAGAAATCATCTTTTTTTTAAAGATTTGAATTATGTTTTTAAAAACAAGCGCCAATTTCCTGATGAAAATCTCTAGACATATGTCTTCTTTGCGTATAATGTTGTCATTATCCTGACCATTATCTCAAGTGAGATAAACCAATAGATAAAGAAATGTCTAAAGAATAAGATATTATCCTCAAATTCCACCATTTTGGATGTCATAAACCAATTGCTTTTGTCTATATCAGTAAAGGGTGTATGTATCTACATAAACAAAATGGCTTTACACATTGCAAGATGGAAATGTAATTAAAGAAAGAGAAAATAGCTTTGCCAGAAAGACTGGAATAAATAAACATGATACAAATATGCAATCTCTGCTGAAAGCACTAGAAGTTTTCAGACGACCCTAGTAAAAAAAAAAAAAAAAATAAGAGGGGGGAGACCAATAACTAAGGTTACATGCTGACAAAAAATTCCATTGATTTATCATACCAACAGAAATTGGCCCAAAATTAATGGGTGGTGTGTGTATATATGGTGGAAGCATCGCCCAGAATTTGAACTTGGCCCACCACATCCATTTTTCACTTCAAACTAAATGGCCTTCTAAAAAAGTAGAATGCGACACAAGTGGTGCAACCATACAGTAGTACTGACATGGCCACAGTTTGAAAAAATTCCAGTTTTATTTGATCAGAGACTTTTTATTTCCATATGGGCAGTAATTAGCAGTCCATACTATATATATATATATATATATATATATATATATTAGTAAATTATAAAGTAAGTAAAGTCATCAGGGTGGCCTAATGTTGCTTTGTTTTACGGCATATCAACCTCAGTGGGTCATTTAATGCGGACAAAATTTTGAAATAAATTCATTCTTAATGAATGCTCAATTTTTTTTATAAACACTATTTTTCTATTTAACCCATACATAGGACCCTAACAGGTACTACCACTCTGGGTCAAAGTGGACCAGGAAGCAATGGTGATGAAGGTGTGCTCCACATTCTCCAAACCTCCAGAACTGGAACCTCACCATGAGATAGAGTTTAACGTCATACCCAGGACATGAAGACCCCAAGCCACCACCTTCTAGAACCCATATGATAAAAAGGTTGGGGCTTGCTATAAGAGCAATAGGGCTGGAGCAATCATATAGGTGCTAGGGCTTGACATGACCAGCCGATTGATCAGAGGGGGCCTCTCTGACCACCCGTCTAGCCTAAGTGGAGTGTTGCATGTCATAGACTGCTCATCCACCAGGATTCTCATATGCAGGACACATTAACAGTGATGCTGTATTTGGCTAATGTTACAGAACCCAAGTTAATCTGTTCATCTGTAATACAGACAGTTTAATATTGACTTATTTAATGCTAATACAGAAGAGACAGGTATAAAATCTTTATGCCCGTGAGCAATTATTGGCGCCAATGTGCTGGCTCTTCAAGAAGCCGGATGTTGGTTTATCATTATAACAGTAGCATTATGGCAGGGAAGATTTAACAACCAAGGCTAAAGAGTTCTACTCCCTACACCTTGTCACAAGGTTGGAAGAGCATTAAATGTCACTTTACTTTCTACAAAGAAGATATACAATGTATATTCACATAAAGTTTGAATTCTAAATGGATTCCTTATATGCAGGATTTATTACTTAACCTGAATTAACTAAGACTTAGCAGAAAAAAAACAGTGTATGTATATGTGGTGTGTGTGTGTGTGTGTGTAGTTGGTAGGTTGGATTTTATGGCATGTCAAACTTGTTGGATTATTTTATGCTGAAGAAGTTTTGTTTTATTCATTCTTGATGGGTACTCAATTTTTTTAAAACACAATTTGTTTTAAAACTCAATTTTTTCTATTAAACCCATAGATGGGACTCTAACAGGTACTACCACTCCGGTTCAGAGTGGAGCTAGGAGTAATGGTGATAATGGGTTACTCCACACTCCCCAGAGTTCCAGAATTGGAACTTCACCATCAAATAGAGTTTAATATCATATGCAAGACATTAAGTAGCATTCCCAGTTGATTTTTTTTTATTTCAGGTTATCGTTATTTAATCACATTAGTTATATAGAACTTTGTAAATGGAGTTCAGAACCGTCTAGCTTAAGTAAGGGCCAATGTGGAGTGTTGCAGGTCATGGACTGCTCAGCCACCTGTGTTCCATCCTTAAGCATTACAGGTTGCCACCCACGGCCAACAGGTGGCCTCATTGGGGGGAATCTTACCCCTCTTCAGAGATGCAGTCGGTGTATTCTAACGCTTTAACCAACAGGGCGAGAGAATAATTGTATTCATACCTTTCCCAGCCTTGTCCAGGATTTGAACTTGGATTGCCACATCCATTTCCTATGACAATAACAATTACATCACAAAGACCTTGAATGTCAGCATATTTCAAGCGCCAACTAACAGAGCAGTCCTGATCATCTAAGTTGAGCAGCAATGAGCTTGATCACTACTTAGATGGGTGAACACAAAGGGGAACAGTTAGTACTGTAAGTAGTCCTACAGTGGATATAATTAGTAAATTCAAAGTACTAAGTATTACTGACAGAATAGGTTTATTATACCATCCATCTTTCATTCCTTTGTATTTGAAAGAAGAGGGGGGGAAAAAGGAAAAATTGTCTCAACAACAACACTCCTTAAAATGGCCAGATTTTTTAAAACAAAGAAACATCTTGGGCCTTCATATGTACAAGTATCACCACACACACACACACACACACACACACAAGAAGGAAGAAGCATAAAAAAAAATAGGTTAAGAGACAAATTAGATGCTTTCTTTTTAACTGAACTAAATTTGTCTGCTATAAAAAGTGTTAATAACACTTTAGACTTATAAAATTACTTTGATAAAAAACTCAAAAGAAAAAACATTTTCTCGTTATCACTGTTTACTCAGCTTACAATATAATTTCCTCATTCATCAGCCCTCAAAGTCTACACACATTTTATAGTGAGAGTTTTTTTTTTTTTTTTTTTTGGGGGGGGGGGTCTTTTTTCTTAATACTTTAACAAATTCTATGAACTTTCTAACATAAAATCAAGAAAATAATTGTTGGTTTTTTTTTTTGTGTGTGTGTGTGTGGGGGGGGGTGATAGATTGCTGGATTTGTTTTTTTTGTTTTTTAAGTGCTTTTTCAAATTTTGCTAACATCAGCCTGAAAGATGATGGTTGGTTGGATCTTATGGCATATCAAAGTTGTTGGGTTATTTTATGCAGAAATTTTTGTTTTACTCATTCTTGTTGAGTAGTCATTTTTTTTTTTTTAACATTTTTTTTGAGGCTTGATAATTTGTATTATTTGGACTATTGTCCTTGTCTTTATTGTTTTTTATATGCACAACGTTTCGGCCGATGTACCCTCCGGCCTTCTTCAGGTTATTTCATGTCAGATTCGGGAACCCCCTCTAACTTGAGAACCTTCTTGTTGTAATCGGGGGCCTTCATGGAACTTCGAACTTAACCTTTTATTCAATCCACATGGTATTATTTAATTCTTAACATCCTGTTGAGAATTTTTTAAGAACCCCATTCCTCTAAGGATTTATCAATAAATGGCTAAAAATAGCCTTTTAATTTCAAGTTACCTGTTATTTCCCTTAAATCAAAGACTGCTATATATGTTTAATATTACATTTAAACAAAGGCTATCGTTTGGGGCGGATTAGGAAAACAAATGTGACTTCCGGCTGGTGGAATGAGGTGGTATAGGATGTTAAGAGTTAAACCCTAACTGAGCTGAGATGAGGGTCTTTATACCTTTCCCAAGGGTATTAGTCCGAAAGTAAATGTAATAGCACAAGTGTAATTCAAACTGGTTTACTATAATGTTGTGGTCCAGCTTGTTAACTACTACGCTACAGAGACAGAGTGTAGTACTTACAATAGAAAACCAATTAAATCTGAAACTAAGTATTCTTTATTGATGTCAATGAATTAGATTTTGATCATGATACACTAAGCAGAAAATGCTGGATTTGAAACCTTAACTCTAGCTACAGATTCTTGTCTACACTAAATACCCAAAAGGTGCATTCTATATTACATTCAGCCTTCGGGTCCTGTGTCCAGTGGCTTTGGCCATTGGTTTGGTTTATTTTGTTTTATGGCATATCAACCTCAGTGGGTGATTTAATGCCGGCAAAGTTTTGAAATAAATTCATTCTTAATGGATACTCAATTTTTTTTTTTTAAAACACATTTTTCTATTTAACCCATAGATAGGACCCTAACAGGTACGACCACTCCGGGTCAGAGTGGACCAGGGAGTAATGGTGATGAAGGGGTGCTCCGCATTCTCCAGACCTCCAAAAATGGAACCTCACCATCAGATAGAGTTTAACGTAATTCCCAGGACATGTAGACCCTCAGTCACTGCCTTCTAGCACCCATATGATAAAAATGGTTGGGGCTTGCCTTAAGGGTAATAGGGTCCGGACAATCACTTCGGCCATTGACCAGTAAGGAATTGAATAAAAGGGGCAGGGCTGGATTTATTGCTCAGTGCTGGAGGCACTTCAATAAATGAATACCAAGGGGATCCATGCATTTTTTGTACTAGCCATCACATGGCTCCCCACGTTAATAGACCTTGTGTCTTACTGGCATGTTGGGGTGCCAGTAAATATCTATTACATTCAGGGTTCCAGTGTTGTTTTTTCCCCCCTAAACCTTAGCCCCTAGAAAAGGCTGTGGTTGTGTAGTTTTGTAGCATGCAGACAAGAGATTAGTTTTAAAGAAAAACAAGGTGGGAAGTTAAGAGGAAGTTGAGAAGAAGAAAAAAAAAGGGGGTGAGCGAGAGACCCGGAAAAATGATAGGATGAAATGAAAAGAGTAAAAGCTGGAGAGGTCGGTGGAGGGGAGATGTAAGTGTGTGTGTCTGTCTGTCTGTCAGTCAGTGTGGTGGTGGGGGGTGAGAGCAGAGAAAGAGAGAGAGAGAGAGAGAGAGAAAAGATTGAAAAAGCCAGCTGTGTCCACAAAGGAGTCAAACAACTTTTCCTTGACATCAGCCTCTTTCAGCTTCCTTCTTGGCTTTTGGGGAAACAACTTGGCTGGCTTGCTGGCTGGCTCAGAAAAACCTATTGGCCTGACAATTACACAAACATCTGAAATTTTATCCATATATCTTTATGCATGTGTGTGTGTGTGTGTGCTAGCTATATAACACATGATGTTATATATGTGCATGTTCATTAAATAGCCAGAGATGCTGATAGGTACGCATCATGCGTCCCTGATGCACAAAAATCTAAAAGGTTGCAGTAAAATCATATCCATGCATCCCAGTGTTTTTCTTTTTTCTTTCCTCACCATTTCAAGCTAACTGTAAATACATTTCAATAGTTTCTTAGAAAGGAATTACACAGGATAGGTTACAAGGTAGGAGTTAGATGGCTTTAGTAAATTGACAAAAACAAATTGTTTTAAATCTATTAGAAATAAACTGCATATGTAATGATATTTTTCTTTTTTTAATGATTGTTATTATGTTACTACTTATCATTTTAGACAAAAGTTTTTCACCAACCCTTCCGCACGATTAGGATATGACAAAGGATCAATTTATTTAGCAAAATTAAACTGGTTTGAAGTCTAAGTTTTCCTTCTCTCAGATTGGTTGCCTAACCAAGATGACAAGTTCCCAGCCTGCCTTACTATTTTACCCATAGTTGGAGAGAGAATAGTTGGATTTACACCTTTCCCAAAAGTATTAGCACTGTGTTAAATGCAAACAGTCTCATCTAGTATGTGAACCTGTTTTACTGTGTATGTCAATTTTCTATTACATAAACATTTGGGGAACATTTGGGCCAAATTTCCAGTAATTCGGTATTGGTTGGTGCAGATTTCAACTTCTTGCTGGTATTTTGACATAGAATGACCTTTAGATTATCATACTATGTTGGTCCTGGGCACCTCACATGGTGTAATGGTTAGCAAGTTAGAATCGCAGACCAGTGTTAATGAGTTTGATTCTCATTGGGCACCCATACTTCTGGCCTTGTGCCACAGCTAAGCTTAGTGAATAACTAACTATATCCACAGGTCCTGCTAGTTATATTTAAAAAGTTATAATTCATTATCTGGAACTATAATGCAGATATAGACATTTTTAAAAACCTTCTATAAAATGGATGATGGCCGTATTTTAGGTCAGGCAAAAAAAGAAAAAGAAAAAAAAAAAAAAGAAAAAGAAAACTGAATGCAAAATGTTTTTTTAATACCATTGGCAGACTTTTGAACTTTCAAGTTGCTTATGACTACGCCCCTGTGTTGTCTATTAATAGCATACAGATTGGACCCTACCTCTAACCCTCCCCCATTTCAGCTGCGTCAGTGAGGTTACGAGGTTAAAAATATCCTTTTGTCATCTAGAGAAACATTTGCCTGAACTGGTAGTTTGAATATTAACTGTGTTTCTGACATTTTGTTCTTCAAGTGTTTTCTAAGTCTGATGCTTAAGGACAGAATCCTAGTGGCTGAGTGGTCCAGGACATACATTCCACAATGGCCCTTTTTTAGGCTAGACGAGAGACCAGAGAAGACCGCCCTCTGTTCAATAGGCTGGTCACATCAAGCCCAACAACCTATCGGATTGTCCCGACCGTATTGATCTTATGGTAAACCCCCCAACCCTTTTTATCATGTATGTACTCGAAGGTGGTGGCTGAGGGTGTTAGTGTCCTGGTTATGATGCTAAACTGTTATCTAGGTGAGGTTCCAATTCCAGAGCTCTAGGGAGTGTGAAGTATCCCTTCATTGCTATTGCTATTACCCCCAGGTCCACTGACCCAGAGTGGTCATACCTGTTAGAGTTCCATCTAGGAGTAAATAACAAAATTTTTAAATAAAAAGAAAAAAAAATACTTCAGCATAGAAAATAAGGTTTGACATATAAAAACCAACCAACCGTGATGGACAAAATACCTCAATTGTTTAAATGAAAGACATGGTGAAAATTAATTTCCTTCTAAGACATTAATTTTTATATTTCATGTGTCCTTGTCTGGTTTGGTTTATTTATTTTAATGACATATCAAACTTCATGGTTTACTTAATGCCAAATCCATTCTTGTAAAAAGAACAGCAGTGGTACTATTTAACTTCTAGCTGAAGGGACAAGAAAGTTCATAATTTTTCCAAGGGCATTAGTCCAAAAGTGAACGTAATAGCATGATTGGATTTTGGACTAGTTTTCTACAATGCTGCAGCTCAGTACTTTAGCAACTATTATACATTTCACTTGTTTGCAAAGTGACTATGTGATTCCGGCAGAAAAAAAAACCACATTTCCTCTACATGCACAAGGTTTGGTTTGTTTTATGGCATATCAACCTCAGTGGGTCATTTAATGCCGACAAAGTTTTGAAATAAATTCATTCTTAAATTGATACTCAATTTTTTTATAAACACATTTTTTTATTTAACCCATAGATGGGACCCTAACACTCCGTGTCAGAGTGAACCAGGGAGCAATGGTGATGAAGGGGCGCTCCACATCCCCAGACCTCCAGAACTGGAACCTCACCATCAGATAGAGTTTAACATCATTCCCAGGACATGTAGACCCTCAGCCACCATCTTCTAGCATCTATATGATAAATAAGGGGATTAGGGTTGGGGCATTCATATAGGTGCTAGGGCTTGACCTGACCAGCCGATTGATTGGAAGGGGCCTCTCTGACCGCCCGTCAAGCCCAAGAACGGGCCAAAGTGGAATATTACATGTCATGGACTGCTCATCCACCTGGGTTCTATCCTTAAGCATCAAGGTGGCCCCATTGGGGGAGTCTTACCCCTCTGCAGAGGACATGCACAAGGTAAATTAACTTCAACAAATTGTATTGTACATTTTACTATTTATAATAAACCGTATATATTGATATTATTGATAGATAGATAGAGAGATAGAGAGAGAGAGCTATTGATGCTATTCTTTATAAGTGTCCAGCACTTTAGCCACTATGCCATGGGGACCCCCCCGCACGTCCATTAAATTGATAAATTCATCATATGGTAAATTTATTGCCAGTAAATTCATTGTAGGCAAAAAATATTAGTGGCTAAATTCTGAATTTAATCATTGCTTTTAAGAATTTAATAAAAAGAGCTAAAGGATTAGGGTAAGCCTATATCATAAGAGCAATTTATCTGATACGATAAATTTACCATGTGATGAATTTTCTGGCAATAAATTTACCAGACAATTTTCCTAGAATCCATATCTGATCTTATATAAATGCTATGTTTACTTTTATTTACAAGCAAGTTGTTTGGTAAATTATACTGCACACTTTAATAATAGTAGGGGCATGTTATCATGGTATAATAGAATTAGGAGATAAAACAGAGTTGTCTCCCTTTTTACATTGAAGAAGGGGCTTTCCCATGTCCATTTTGGTAACATGACAAGGCAAACCCTAAAATCTCTCTATAATGTTGGAAGGGAGAGACATTGTCTTTTTGCTTCCGCAGCAGCTACACACATGGTGCTTGTTTTTGTTCCCAGATCTCCTGAAAAATATGAAGTGGTTTCCACCCATTGTTATTTAAACCTATCTTTATGTTCCTCAAACATCTTGAGATTTTTTGTGGTTTGGGACAGAAACTATGTTTCCTCTTTGTATGTTACATAATTAAATGTTATATTGTATTAATTGACCCTTTTTTATTCTTCTACCAAACATTCTGTGTTAGGTTACCCTCTTTTGGATAATCTAATGCATTATAAGGTTACGGGTGTTAGCTACGAGTTAATACACCACAAATTCTTAAAATGGTTAGCAGCTAGACTCGCTGATCTATTACTGCTGAATAGCAAGTTTGATCCTTGTTGGATGTGACATACTTACAAACTTGTGTCATATCCTACCTATTGCAAATGAGTTGGGTAGTGAGGGCATCCCATCCTGATGTAATGGTTAGAAAGATAGTCTTACTAGAGTTTGATCTTTGCAACCTATTGTCACATCATTCATGATGAGCTCAGCTTCAATAAAAGAAGAGTGCAGATTATTTTAGAATCTCCCTCAGAGTTCACGATATATATATATATATATATATATATATATATAATATTAGCTCAAACATTACATAAGACATCATAAATGGTCTGAAATGTGAGATTTTTCTTAAAATGGGGCCCTATTGTATCGGATAGTGAGCATCTATTTCTAGAGATCTTGGGGAGTGTGGCCCATTTATTGTCATTACTCCTAGGTCACTGACCCGAGGGGGTTGTACCTATTTAAGTCCCATCTATGTGTCAAATAGATCTCTTTGTAATTATTTGTATGCAATAGGATTGTGTGCAATCCCCCACCTTCAACAATACAAGAAAACTCTAAGAAATAACACAGAAGATGTAAATATGAATGTACAATGAGATTCCCTAACCTCTAGGTATAAAATAACATTAAAATCAATCAATCTGTTTCTTCCTTTGTTTTCTTTGTAAATAAACAAGAGAGAGATGAAATTTCCAAAGATTGTAGTAGGGAGAAAATTATTTTCTAATTTAAGTATTTTTTTTAAATACACACACATATATATATATATATATATATATATATATATATATGAAGTAAAAAGTAGTCATCTGGGCGGTCTAATGCCGGTATGAGCCATATAGCGAGGGAGTCTATCCCTTTTCACTAGCGCTAGACCAAGGAGATTATTTTAGCATCTGAGGTGGAGCACCACACCATCAGCTCCGTACTTTACTGCACAGATCCCTGTGCGGTAAATCACACTTTTCATACGCTGAGTTGGCGAGGGCCGGTATTGAACTAGAACCTTGTGGTTTCAAGCTGAACGCTCTACCGACTGAGCTAACCCAGCCTATATATATATATATATACACACACACATAATATATAACCTATATTATCTATACAATTAAACAGTGCTCAATATCATTGATAGACATCTATATTTAAGATGCTGTGAACATGGAGTCAATGGCGCCTGGTTACTGACTGCTTCTCACCTAAGCGATCTTCAGAACATGTCCACACTACCTTTTTATATACACACACACACACACGTGTGTGTGTGTGTGTGTGTGTGTGTGTGTGTGTGTGTGTGTGTGTGTCACACAATACAAAATAACTCTTGACTGTGGATAATTAAAGATACAAGTTTTCTGACTCATCCACAACATATGCCTACTCAATCAGAAATCACTTATCCCTAATAAAGGAAGCAGACATCTGCAGAAACAAACAAACATACAGACAGACTCCAGACAGAAACAAGCATACATACATGAACATAAAAGCTGCTTCAAGATGTTGGAATGACAAGGAAATCACTGTTTTTTTTTTTGGGGGGGGGGGTAGGAAGAAGAAGAAGAAGAAAAGGCACAGTAGCAGTAAGTCAAGCACTCTCCATGTTCGCCCTCCTCCCCGCATCTCTTTTTCACTCTCTATCTAATGTTACAGGTTGATGTTAACAGTAAAAAAATAAGGAATAAATAGAATGAAAGAAAAAAAGATAGAGTATATTGTAGTGGCAGTAGGAGATATTTGGGGTGGGGGGAGGAATGGGGGGGGTGAGGAATGGGGAGGTGCTATAGCAGGCAGCACTACTCAGACATTCTGACTCCAATGAGGCAAGATGTGGAGTAGACATTAAAAGACTCTAAGAACCATGGAATAAGGAACATTCAAAAGAACATTGAAATAAAAAGGAAGAGAAGAAAATAATAATAATAATAATAATAATAAGTTTCCTTCTCAGCCAAGAGAAGTTACATATACAACAAACAAGAGGAAAAAGATGGTGACAGCGAGAGTTCAAATATAATAAAGAGGAAAAAAAAAAAAAGAAAAAAGAAAAATGAACATTTTTTTTACCCTCTTTGTTATTATATAGACTGGAGTTTCAATAAATATTCCAGGAAATGGTAAATAAATTTAACTGCTTGCTTTTACAGAATAACATGGAATATTAGGGTTTGGTGCAGGTGTTCAAAAGAAAAGAGAAAAGAAAAATAAAGGAGATCTAAAAAGAAAATACTTTAGACCTTTCTGTTATTTTTACTTGTGAAAATCTAAAGTAGAAAAAAAATATTTTCTATAGTTTTAGAAATATATAATGGAGGCTGTAAGTATTAGTACTGTATAGAAATTTGAATGATAAGAACTTTCTTCATAAATGCTCTGGTACAAGTCACAAATTGGGTGAAGTGAATATAGTTTATTTTCCATTTCCACAGAACAATTTGACACACTTGTATTTGACTTAACATTAGGGACTGGCATTTTTGTCGTCTGTTACGAATTTAAAAGTGAATTAAAATTAATTAAATCTATTATTTTAGGTCAAACTTTGTCTAAATTGATAAATAGTAACATAATAACCATCATTAAAAAAAGAAAAATATCATTATATATGCAGTTTATTTTTAATAGATTTGGTCAATTTCGACGCGATTCGCCATTCTGTTTATTTTGCAATGGTTTTAGGCGCTTGTTTACAATTTTTATGAAACATTTGCGATTGCAAAAAAATTTACCAAAAATCAGGTAATTATCCGATTTTAATGAAATTTTCAGTATTGATTTATCAATTAATGAATTTTATAATGCATCAGTTATTTTATTTCAAAACTTTAATTTAATATTTTTGCTATTAAAAATTAATATATAAAATGTGAAAAGCCTGATGTTCAGTTTAAAATGTTATATTTTTAGATTCTAGAAATAAATATCTATTTAATGCAAACCTTATTTCAGACACATAAAGTAATAAGTTTTGAAGAAAAACTCTATTTTAAGCAGAAAAAATATCAATGTATAATTTTTTTTCTCTTATAAGATAATAGCCAATTAAATAATTATCGAAATGAGTAAAAAAGAAATCTCCCAAAAATTAATTATTTATTATTTTTTTACATTTTATTTTTCAATTTTCGGTACTTATTTTCTCATAGAAAAGCCACCGTAAAAAAAAATTTTTTTGTTTCTATTCATAACTTCGGTCTTTTATCTCTTTATTTATACTGTAATTAGAAAACTGAAAGACCAACTGGATTAAAATGTTACGCCCCAACATAAGGGGGGTCAAAATTAAGTGACCTGAAAAAAATGAGAAAGTTTTGAAATAAAATAAATAATGCATTATAAAGATCATTCATTGATAAATAAACACTGAAAATTTCATTAAAATCCGATATTTCCCTGATTTTTGGTAAATTATTTTCTGGGGGGGGGGGGCTAAAGTTATTTTGTCAAAAACGCATTTTAGGCTCAGTTTGCCAGTCCCTTTATAACATTATCCTTCAACAATGAAAGTATTTGTTTTATATTGTGTGTGTATTTTTACTTATATCTTGTTACATAATTTGAATTTAATAGACAATCAGTTATTCAATTAAATTTTTCATATAAAAAATAAAATATTTTTTTTTTACCTTTTTGTTATATAGACTGAAGTTTCAATAAATATTTCTGGGAATTGTAAATAAATTTAGTTGCTTGTTTTATTGAATGAATTGAACATGGAATACTAAGGTTTGGTAGGTAACTTAACAGGGTGTAATAGTTAGCAAGCTAGATTAACAGACCATTGTTAGTGAGTTTGATTTTCACTGGGTGTCCCAAATTTCTGGCTTGTGCCACAACTAAGCTAAGCTAAGCAATAAAGTAACCTTTGTAAATAACAATATTCAGCTGTGCAACAGAAAAGAAAGTGTAATCTAAATAAAAATACTTTAGACCTATTATTTTTACTTGTGAAAATTAGAAGTAGAAAAAAAAAATTTTCTATAGTTTTAGAAATATACAATGGAGGCTGTAAGTATTGATATTGTATGGAAATTTGAATGAACATAACTCATCATAAATACTCTGGTATAAGTCACAAATTGGGTGAATTGAATATAGTTTATTTTCCATTTCCACATAGCAACTTAACACTAGTATTTGATATGTATTATTATCCTTCAACAATAAAAGTATATGTTTTATATTGTGTGTGTATTTATACATATATATATCTTAGTAGTAACATAATTTGAACTTAGTAGTAAAGGAGATATAATGAAAGTTATTCGATGAAATATTTTCATATAGAAAATAAAATGAAAACTTTTTTTTAACCTTTTGGTTATATAGACTGGAGTTTCAATAAATATCCAAGGAAATAGTAAATAAGTTTAGTTGCTTGTTTTACTGAATGAATTGAACATGGAATTCTAAGCTTTGATAGGGAACTTAACAGGGTGTAATGGTTAGCAAGCTAGATTAGTAGACCTTTATTACTGAGTTTGTTTTTCACTAGGTACCTCATGCTTCTGGCCTTGCACCACACGTAAGCTACAGATAACAATGTTAGGGTTTCATTCAGATGTGCAACAGAAAAAAAAAGAAAAAAGATCTAAAAGAAAACACTTTAGGCCGGTTATTTTTACTTGTGAAAATAAGTAGAAAAAAAAGAACCTGTTTATTTTCTATAATTTTAGAAATAGTCAATGCAGGCTGTAAGTATTGATATTGTATAATGGATCTGTGAGACTAACTTTTTCACCTCCCCCACTACTCAGGCAAAGTGGGGTAGCCACTTTCTAGTACATTTATAAAGGGCAGTTGTGTGTGTGTATGTCCAGAGGAAGCTACAAAAATAAAACAATTAATGACAAAGTAAATATATGTATACATTCACTATCACCAGAGCTTGCTTTACGAGCAAAAATAATGAAGATTTTATTTATATCTGGGAAGATATTTAAAAATCAGGATTTGAATGGTAAGAGAAAAAAAGTCATTGGTGGTATCGTGATTAAAACAAATCAATTATCTAAGACGAAAACAATCAATGGATCTAGGAAACTAACTTTTTATTATCCTCTCCTCTACCCAGGCAACGCCAGGTAGCCACTTCTAGTGTAATATCATCCTTCAACAATAAAAGTATTTGTCTTATATTTTCTGTGTATTTTTACTTATATCTTAGCTGTGACATACTTTGAATTTAGTATTAAAGAATATATAAAGAAAGTTAGTGAAAAAAAAGTGAAAAATAAATCTGTTGAATTGTTCAATTCTTTAGTTTTTCACAAGTTTTATATGAAACATTAAAGAATGTAAAAGCACTTTTCTTCAATAAAATTCTGAAAAAGCTTCAGTTAAACAATGAGGCGAAATATCAATTGAATTTAGTTGGTGTGTTGTTTTATCCACTTTTTCCTCTATTTTCAACCACATTTTGTTGGATATATTCAATGCTTAACTCCTCAGATTTCATCCACTCACTTTTGTTTTGGTTTGTTTTGATTTACGGCATATCAACCTCAGTGGGTTATTTAATGCCGATAAAGTTTTGAAATAAATCAATTCTTAATGGATAATACATTTTTTTTATAAATACATTTTTCTATTTAACCCATGGATGGGACCCTAACAGGTACTACCACTCCGGGTCAGAGTGGACCAGGGAGCAATGGTGATGAAGGGTTGCTCCACATTCTGGAACCTCACCATCAGATAGAGTTCAACGTCATTCCCAGGACATGTAGACCCGCAGCCACCGCCTTCTAGCACCCATATGATAAAAAGGGGTGGGGCTTCCACAAACTTTCTTTATATATTCTCTACTACTAAGTTCAAAGTATGTCACAGCTAAGATATAAGTGAAAATACACACAAAATATAAAACAAATCCTTTTATTGTTGAAGGATAATGTTATATGCCAAACTGTTCTGTGGAAATGGAAAATAAACTGTATTCAATTCACCCACTTTCTAAGTTATAGCAGAGTATCAATAAAGAAAAAAAAGAAAATGAAAACTAGTTTTTTTTTTTTTTTTACCTCTTTTTTACTTTAACTGGAGATTCAATAAAAATCACAAGAAATGGAAAATAAATTTACCTGTTTGATTTATTGAATGATATGAACATGAAATATAAGGTTGATTGATAGATTGATTTTAATGGCATGTCAACATGTCTAGAGTTATTTTCTTGTTTTATTATAGAATGCATTGGAAAAAAATGTTTTTGTATAAAATTTCATTTGAAAAGATTTTACAATAGAAGTGCATTGGCAAAGGTTTTACTATATAATTGTCTATAGGTTAAAGAATTGCAGTTCCCGCCGATTACACGTTCCCTGACTGTCGTTACTTCGTTTGCTCACTGGCTCGCTCGAACGAACGAGACCGACGAGCGCCGAGAAAAGACATGCGCCGAATGACACTCGTTTATCGTTACCATTTTCTTGGCGAAGCACTCACGTCAGTGATCGATAGTTGCACCGAACGTCCTGCTTTGTGCACGTCTACCACTTGGATTCAGAGTTTTTTCTTTCTGAGACCAGTTGCTATACTAAGGTTAAAGAGCACTGTCTAACCTACTATTTATCCATAGCTTGGATTCATACCTTTCCCAAGGATATAAGCGCCATATGAAATGCTCGTGACATAATGCTTATCATTGTAGGATATACATTATATATATATATATATAGAGACTGGAGTTTCAATAAAAATCCCAGGAAATGGTGAATAAATTCAACTGCTCCATTTACTGAATAAGTCGAACGTGGAATATTAGGGTTTGATGCAGGTGTGCAATAGAAAAGAAAAAAAGAAATGAGATGTAAAAGAAATACTTCAGACTTTTTTTTTCTTCTATTGTTATTTGTGTAAATCTTAAGCTGGAGGAGTGAGAGCGACAGAAAGTGAGAAAAAAAAAAAAAAAAAAAAGAAAAAGAAAATCTGCCCACACACCACCATTCTACTTGATTTATTTGTATTGCTTTGTTTTACGGCAAATCAACCTCAGTGGGTCATTTAATGCTGACAAATTTTCTTGGTATTTTTTACCTGTATGATGTGCAGCAATGCTGATAGCTTTTCTGGGACGCACATATTTGCTTTGAATGAGTCCCCAGGAAAATTTTATGGGTCCCAACTAACACTGTCTAACCTTGTAACCTATCCTATGTAATTCATTTCTAAGAAACTATTAAAATGTTTTTACTGTTAGGTTGAAATGACGATGGAAGAAAAAAGAAAAACACTGGGATGCAGGGATATGATTGCGTCCTTTTAGATTTTTGTTCATCAAGGATGCAGGATGCATATATATCAGCATCTCTGATGGGATATTTCAAATTTCACTATCTATTCACTTCCAAACTCATTCTATTCAAATAAAGTCTCATTATTATTGTAATCCGAGTCCTTTTGCTAATGGTTTATAGTAGGATTGCAGGGACAGGAGAGCCGCTTTTGTTATATATGTGGTAGCATAAATTGTTGATGGACCCTGTAGTGAGAATTCAAGGTGGCCAAGTGGAAAAATACCAGGTCTGTTGGCAACCTTGACCCCAGAGGCACGAATCTCGCTTTAGTTAGTTTTAGATTTTAGTTTCAACCTGAGATAGATGCTGAGTAGACGTGCCACTATGAGGTTGATTCTCCCATGAAGCAAATGAGAATGGTTTAAATAAATCTTGATCAAGGAAAAATGTCTTTTGGTTTTATTAACTGCATGACTAAAAATGTAGCCCTTAGTAAGAAGACAGATAGACGACAGGATGACACCCAAAGAAATAGTAGTTGAGAGGAAACAGCCAGACAAGAAGTTAGCGGAAGTATTAAAGAAGAAATGAAGTAACAAGTAAGTCTCAACTCTGTATCCATCTCTCTCTATCACCCGAATTTCCTCGATTATATCCTGATGTTGGGTATATACGGCTATACAACACTTTGAGCGGTTTAAAGTAGGCAAAGAGTTTAACTCAAGTAAACTTTACTACTTGGGTAAATATCAGTATCCACAGGCAGTGAGGGAGTCTATCCTCTTTTCACTAGCGTTAGACTAGGAGATTGTTTTTGAATGTGAGATGGTAAACCACACCTACCATTTTATGTGTTTCATTACTTATATTATATCTTAGGTGTGATATAAAACTAAACTAGATTTTTTTTCAGACTGTTGTCCTCATCTTTATTATTATATACACAATGTTTCAGCCTTCTTTGGGTTGTGAACACATGGCACAACAGATAGAAGGGTTGAGTGACAGTTCTAAGTGACAATCCTCTGGATATTGCAGGTTTAATCCTAACTACAACAGGGGCCGGGTTAGCTCAGTCGGTAGAGCGTTCGGCTAGAAACAACAAGGTTCTAGTTCAATACCGGTCCTCGCCAACTCAGTGTATGAGTAGCACAGGGATCTGTGCGGTAAAGTAAGGAGCTGATGGTAGGTTTGGCACTCCACCTCAGACGCTAAAATAATCTCCTTGGTCTAGCATTAGTGAAAAGGGGATAGACTCCCTCACTGATTGGCTGATACCGACTTTAAGGCCACCCCGACGACTTTACTTTTAATCCTAACTACAGACAAAAACAACAGCTCAACAATTGTAGATGGTGATGGTTAACGAAATGAGAACAATCTACACCAACAGATTAAATAAAAGGGTTCAGGTTCAAGTTCTGAGAAGGCTCCCAATTACAACATGAAGGTACTCGAAATGTGTATATAACAATACAAATTATCAAGTCTCATCTAAAAAAAAATTCAGGCAAATATAAGCTGAGTATATAAAGTTATTGGAAGAAATGTTCCTTTTTTTTTTTCACATGAACACTTACTGTCCTCGGCTCCACCCCCTAATCCCTACTTACCATAGATTGAAATCCCAGCTGTAATAACAAAGTTGTATAGTCACACCTTTTAAGTTTATTTATTAGAGTAAGAACTATCAGGGATACAATAGACAACACACTTTCCCTGGTCTGCAGGCAGGAATAGTTTATTTGCTAAGATTGGTTGGTTGGATTTTATGGCCTTTCAAGTTATTTTATGCTGAAAACTGGGGGGGGGGGGTAATTAATTCCTGCTTGGGATTCAATTTTTTCTTTTTTTTTTTTTTTAAACTCATTTTCTTTCTTAAACACATTTTTTTTTTAATTCATTATTTTTATCTATTCAACCCATAGGTTGGTTGGATTTTATGGCATGTCAACCCTTGGGTTATTTTAGGCCAAAAGAGACATTTTGTTCTATTCATTCTTGATGGGTATTCAAAATTTTTCTTTTTAAAAAATTTTTTTAAACACATTTTTTTCAAACTCATTTATTTCTATTTAATCCATAGATGGGACTAACAGGTACTACCACTACGGATCAAAGTGGACCTGGAGATTAATATCAATGAAGAGGTACTCCACACTCCCCAGAGCTCCAGATTTGGAAACTCACCACTGGTTGCAGCTCATTCTGAGGAAACAGAGTAGAAAAAAAAGGCAAGTCTAGTTGATTGGTGTTTAATGGCCTATCAACATCTGTGTGTTATTTAACGCTAATTTTTTTTTTTTTTTAAATAAAAGAGATGGGAGGCAAGATTGGAAATACCCAAGGATGCTATGAGCTGTACTGAACAAATCCTCAAAGCAGCAGCCCCTCCCTGGGTCTCATCCACACCTTCCATATGTCAGACATCCTCTTCAGCTCTCATTGTAGTGTCCATATTTTTGACATTTAAAGCATCTTAAGGCTGTATTGTTCTACCTTTTCAAGACGGCATCCAATTTTCACTTCCTTAGCAATTACAAATTTGTTAAATGTCAAAATGTGTATGTTTGTTTGGTTTGGTTTGTTTACGGCATATCAACCTCAGCGGGTCATTTAATGCCGATAAAGTTTTGAAATAAATCAATTCTTAATGGATAATACAATTTTTTATAATACATTTTTCTATTCAACCCATAGATGGGACCCTAACAGGTACTACCACTCCGGGTCAGAGTGGACCAGGGAACAATGGTGATGAAGGGGTGCTCCACATTCCCCAAACCTGGAACCTCACCATTAGATAGAGTTTAACGTCATTCCCAGGACATGTAGACCCTAGCCACCACCTTCTAGCACCCATATGATTAAAGGGGTTGGGACTTGCCATAAGGGCAATAGGGTTGGGAAAATCATATAGGTACTAGGGCTTGATGTGACGGGGAGGGGGCCTCTCCGATCGCCTGTCTAGCCCAAAAGTGGAGTATTGCAAGTCATGGACTGCTCATCCACCTGGGTTCTATCCTTAAGCATCACGGTCACCACCCACAGCCAACAGGTGGCCCCATTGGGGGAGTCTTACCCTCTGCAGAGGTGCAGTCAGTGCATTCTAATGCCCCAGCCGACAGGGCGGGTGTATGTTTGTATTTTTTAACCTACCTTTCTAATGGTTATCCTTTTGTTTGTCTGTGATCCCTTGCTTTCCTAAGGCTGTTTTTATTTCCTTTGGTGTAAAAGTCAGTCATCTGGATGGCCTAAAGTCGGTATCAGCCATTCAGTGAAGAGAGTGTATCCCCTTTTCGCTAGCGTTAGACCAAGGAGTTTTTGCGTCTGAGGTGGAGCGTTACACCTACCATCAGCTCCTTACTTTACCGCACAGATCCCTGTGCTACTCATACGCTGAGTTGGCGAGAGCCTGTATCAAACTAGGAACCTTGTGGTTTCTAGCCGAATGCTCTACCGACTGAGTTAAAGTTGTTTCTGATAACTCCCTTTGATGTGTTAAGCTTTTCATGTGCGTAAGTTTTGAATTTTAAGTTGTAGAAGGTTTCTATTTCAATAGGTTGGTAGGTTGAATTTTACAGCATGTCAACCCTATTTTATGCCGAAGACATTGTTTTATTCATTCTTTATGGATACTCAATTTTTAAAAACTTTTTTTTCTATTTAATCCATAGATGGGACCCTAACAGGTACTACCACTGTGTCAGAGTAGACATGGGAGTAATGGCGTTGAAGGAGAATTGGAACTTCACCATCGGATAGAGTTTAAAGTCATATCCGGGACACTAAACCCTCAGCCATTGCCTTCTAGCACATATATGATAAAAAGGGCTGGAGGTTGCAGCTGATTGATCAGAGAGGGCTTCTCTGACCGCCCATCTAACTGCAGTAAGGGCCAAAGATAGGTGTTGTGAGTCATAGCCACCAGGACTGTCCTTAAGTATCACAAGTTGCCTCCAAAGGACAACAGGTGGCCCCATTGGGGGAATTTTACTCTCTGCAGAAGTGCAGCTGGTGGATTCTACAGCCCCAACCAACAGTTGGGATCGGGAAATAAAGTTATGTGTACACAAATTTAAGTCTCCGTGTTCCTAATTAATAAAAGAGAAAGTGAGACACCCAGTGAAGATGTCCGTAACATCAGAAGACAAAATAAGCAGTATACAATACTTATAAAATTAATTTTTCAACCCAGTATAAGAAAAATAAGAAAACACTGTAAACTTTTGGACCTACCAAATAAATACTTAATGAACAAAAATACTGGAAAAGGATATATTTTCATCATAACATTTTCTCTTAAAATAAGCCATTCTAGAGAAAAATCACAAGATAATTGGCCCACTAAAAGTCGCTATTAAACCTAAATAACCACTAATCTTCCATATAATTACAACCACTTGACATTAATTTATTGAATAGGTGTCAATCTTTAGGTTTTCCTCGTTACATCTTTAAATTAAGTAAACTGGCATTTAGGCTTCCATGGCTTTTGAATGACCCCGCCCACAAAATCATGGTTAATTTAGGAATGTCAGGGTAAACAGAGTCCCCATTGAAACCTTAAATTTCAACTATTTCCCTTTTTCTACAAATGACAGACAAAGCATTTCATCTTCAAGTTTCCTCAGAAAAAAAAAAAAAAAAAGTTTTAAGTACTGAAAACTGCAGATGTTGGATTAATATAGTTTTATTAGAAGACTTTAAAACACAATAACTCTTGTATAGGTCACATAACATATACACAAACACACATATATATATATAAGTATATTTTGGCAGCATTTTTTCATTTAAACATGTTTTGTTAAACTCTACCGACGATTCTTGTCTGACGAGTTTTTGTTCGATCCTTTCTAACTGTCTGGCCATCTTTTTAATGTCAGGTGGAATTGGTGTAGCAATCCACAAAAGGTTTCTTCACCAATTCCACCCTGACATTAAAAAGATGGCCAGACAGTTAGAAAGGATTGAACAAAAACTCATTCGACAAGAATCGTCAGTAGAATTTAACAAAACACACACACACACACAGTGCGTCCAGGGAAAATCTACGGGTCAACAACTAAAGCCGGCTAACTCTTACCCTATTATGTGTAATTCGTTTCTAAGAAACTACGGAAATGTATTTACAGTTAGCTTGAAATGGTGAGGGGAAAAAAAAAACGAAAAACACTGGGAGACATGGATATGATTTTACTGTGGCCTTTTATATTTTTGCGTGTCAGGGATGCAGAATGCGTACTCATCAGCATCTTCCTCTCTCTTATATATATATATATATATATTTTCGTGTGTTTTTTTAGATTTTTAAGAAACTGTTTTTTCTCTTTGGATCAGGATTGGATTGGGTGGAACAGAATCAGAAATTTTTTGGGCTATCTTTCTTCTGAACTTAGATGCTTCCATATTTCAATTGCAATTAATTTTAACTCTTGTGGGTGGAAAATAAGAACCAGCAAATGGAATGTAGTTGGTAATTTGAGTATATTTGCACACAGCATAGTGAAAGGAATTTGACCAGAGTTAAATACTGCAGCAAAAGGGTTAACTGTCACAGACTTGAAAAAAAAAAAAGTTAGTTATTTTCTTATAAAGATATGATTGAGTATGCTAGAATTTTTTCTTCTTCTTTTAACTCCAACCTTATACTTTTATGTTGAGTAAAACTTTAACAGACATTTTCTAATATGTAATTATTAAAAGTGCGGTTTTAAAAAATATTTATTTTTAATGATATTGTTTGAAAATGTAAAATATCATGGTTTGGTTTGTTTTACGGCATATCAACCTCGGTGGGTCATTTAATGCCGACAAAGTTGTGAAATTAATTCATTCTTAATGCATAATACAATTTTGTTTATCAACTCGTGTTTTTCTATTTAACCCATAGATGGGACCCTAACAGGCACTACCACTCCAGGTCAGAGTGGACCAGGGAGCAATGGTGATGAAGTGGTGCTCCACATCCCCCAGACTTCCAGAACTGGAACCTCAGAGTTTAACGTCATTCCCAGGACATGAAGACACTCAGCCATCGGTTCTAGCACCCATATGATAAAAAGGTTTGGGGGTGGTTATAAGGGAGATAGGGTTGGGGCAATCATATAGGTGCTTTGGCTTGACATGACCAGTCGATTGATTGGAGGGGGACTCACCGACCACCCCATCTAGCCTAAGTAAGGGCCAAAATGGAGTGTTGCATGTCATGGACTGCTCATCCACCAGGATTCTTACCCAAGTGTTACGGGTTGCCACCCACAGCCAACAGGTGGCCCCATTGGTGGGTTTGTACCCCTCTGCAGAGGTATAGTCTGTGTATTCTAAAGCCCCAGCCGCCAGGGCCTAATCTACATGCAAAACTAACCAATATCCACCATAAATATGGTACATTATCATACTCTACTTATGCAGGTTTTTTTTTCTTTCATCATGGAAAGCAATGTAATCCCTCATGCAGGACAAATCTAAAAAGATATTTTTTGTAGCTTCCATGGCCACACACATCAGGTTTTAAAACTTAGGTCTAACCCACATTAAATGGACCCTCAAATCCGGTAGGTATGCTCCAATGCTTACCAAAAGATCACTTGAATAAGAAAATCTCATTTAAAAGCCAAAAGAATCCCAATAACCAGTGAAGAGATTTCCCTGAATTTGATCGAATAAAAAAATAAATAAATAAATAAAAATCAACAAACAAATCAACAAAAAAAAAAATAAATAAAAATAAAAAAAATAAAATAAATAGAAATAAAAATCTCATTTAAAAAAGACAAAAGAATCCCAAAACCATTGAAACTTGAAGAGATTTTCCTGCATTGGATCCAATATATATATATATATATATATATATATATATAGACCTACATGAGTCAGAAACTATCTACCTAGGTTTCACTCGAATGGTTCTTCAGGATAATTCTGATCTATTTAATGTATTGAGCACTTTTTACATATACAACTTAGAAAACTACCCTGGTGTTTTTTTCTTTTGGCCATTAAATGATGATTATTTTCAGAAAGTCCGGATGTGCCGGTCTTTTCATTTTTTTTTTCATTTTTCCCCCCAGATGTCAGTTTGAAAAATTTTTTTATTGAAAAACTGAATTACCTGAGTTTTTTTCCACACCAGTAGAGTTTAGAAGTAAAAAAATGAATGAATAAATAAATAAATATAATATATATATATATATATATATATATATATATATATGAAAGTAAACAAACAAACAATGTGTTTGATATGGCCTTAGCCAACAATTTTTGGGAGAATATGTGCTTAATTGAAGTCATACCTAATTTTGAAAATTAATTATTTGATAATGAATTAGGCGGGCATATCTGCTCATATTCATATATATATATATATATATATTATATATATAATATATATATATGTCTGTCTTTCCTCTGAGTTTTTTTTAACTCGGCCACCATACCTTTTTTATCGGCCACTCCACCTATGATATCAAACTTTTTCCCTTTTCGGATCAATGGCTAAGTTTCAAATAAATCCACTTGAATTTACACTTTATATGGCCCTAGTTTAATCTGTAAAGTTATACAGTGCACATTCCTTATAAATTGATTATAAAAAAAGTCATGGCTTTATATTTATTTGTAGGCCATAAACATTTAATCCCATGAAGAGGAGTCAGAGTCTAAGTTGCCAAAATTAGAGGAGTTGGAGTCAAAGGTTTTATGTTCAGACTCCACAGCCCTGCTTTTGATGAATAGAGATTTATATTCAGGTGTTTCTCTTCTACTGTCAGAAAGAAAGAAAAAAAAAAAAAGAAAAAAAAAAAAAAAACATGGGTCACTGGTCAAGCTACTAAGATTACAATGAATGTAAGTATTTTGACAAACCCTCCCTCCCAAACAATCTTTGCTCCAAATACACAGGTGTGTAATAATGACAAACCTGAATATAAATCTCTATTCATCAAAAGAGATCCTAATTGAAAAGGAAAAAAGAGGAAGTAGACCAATAATTTTAAGAGGGATTTATTTGATACTTATCCAAAGATCCAAAAGGTATCAAAAGGCCAATAGAATAATTTAGAAAAGGAGGGAGGGGGGGGGGACAATAAAAAAAAAAAAATTTAGTATGCAAATACTTGCATTTTTGTTTTATACTGTTCTGATATACAAAATCCAACTAGTTCACAAACTTTCTGATCACACCTGAAATCTATCAAATACTGTCTCTTCCACCCGGTTTCGACCGGGGGTCCGGTGAGCTTCGGCCGCTGGACCGGTTATGTTATAATAATAGCGTCGATCCCAGGGGGCCATCCCCCCAGGCAACACCTGCCCCCTTGATTTAAAGGTTTATTGCTCAGCGCCTGAGGCGCCCCCCTTGAGGGGGAATGCCGACGGGATCGACGCAATTTTCTTTTTCTTTTTTCTACCCGCCACCCATGGGCTTCGGTTTGTGGGTGGTCCCACGTTAATAGGGACTTTCTGCCTGACCCGTACAAGTGGGGTATGAGGTAAATACAATATACTAGTATATACAGTCACTACGAATATCATGAAAATAAACGAACAAATGATTTTTGAACTTATATTGTATCAGACAAAAACAAATTTTACAAATTTTGTGATACTATTTCTGAACAGCATCCTTTTATTTAAATAAACATAAAAAAATATTTTGCAAATAAAAACTGTATTTTTATTTAAATAAACATAATTGCATTTCTCTTCTGATTAAGTAAAAATTATTTTAGTATAAAAACGTCTTTCCTCTTTTTTTAATTTACTGTAAGTGTTGAAAGATACTCAAACTTTTGATTAAAAAAGTATTAATTTAAAAAAAGATTTTGCTATTGAATTTTAATTTGATTACGTGTACCAACAATCTATTTATTTAATTTATCGTGAGTTCAACATCCCCATAAACTTCTGATTAAAATCATTTGTTTATAAAAATTTGGAAGTGGAAGTTACCCGTGATGAGTTAAAATGTGAACCTTTCATTAAGTTGATGATTTGGGGTGCCTATTGGATACTTGGTCCGACCCTTCATAAGATACAGCATATACAGTTTGGTTGCTTGGATTTTACAACATAACACATTGGGTTAGTTTTTTGGGGAATATTTTTGTTTTAATCATTCTTGATGAGAACTCAAATTTTTTTAAACTCATTTTTTTTCTACTTAACCTGTAGATGGAACACTAACATGTACTACCACTTCAGTATATACAGGAAAAAAAGAACACAATAATTCACTTGGCAATAAAGAATTGATTGATTATAACACCATAGTAACACATCGGGGTAATTTTATGAAAAGAACTAAACATTGTATGTTTAGTATTATCTGCATTATTCGGACTATTGTACTCATCTTCATTGTTATCTGTACAATGTTTCGGCCGATGTGCCCTCCGGCCTTCTTCATGTATTTCTTGTTGGATTCGGGAACCTTCTTCTCAAACTCGGGAACAAGAAATACCTGAAGAAGGCCAGGGGGCACATAAGTCGAAACGTTGTACAGATAACAATGAAGATGAGGACAATAGCCAGAATAACACAGATAATACTAATCATCAAGCCTCATCTAAAAAAAATTCAGAGATATTGTACGTTTATAATGTACAATTTTTTGTATAATTGTTTCTTAAAAGTTTTTGCACACAGTTATAGGATATTAAGTATTCCTATCTAATACCTGCCCTGTCGGCTGTGGTGTTAGAATGCACTGACTGCACTTCTGCAGAGGGGTATGACTCCCCCAAATGGGGCCACCTGTTGGCAGTGGGTGGCAACCCGTGATGCTTAAGGATAGAACCCAGGTGGTTGAGTAGTCCATGACTTGCAATACTCCACTTTGGAAAGGAACCTAACAGGTACTACCACTCCAGGTTAAGGTTAACCAGGGAGTAATGGCAATGAAGAGATACTCGTCTGTCCCCAAAGGACCAGAACTGATACAGTTTAGTGTAATACTAATTTTTTGGAGAGTGGGGGGGGGGGCATATTCCTCTAAAGGGGGATACAGCCAATGTATTCTATGCCCCTAAGAGCAGTGCAATTATGAAATCAGCACACAACAAATAACATTTAAATCCTGATGAATCTACCCTGAAACATGTCAATTTAATTGTCCTTATTGTCTTAGTTTTTCTAAATTTTCCTTTGTAATGAAGAGGCCACCTCCCATGGCCAGTGACCCTGGGGCCTGGCCCAGCTGTGTGACCCAATAACAAAAGGTCAGTCATTAAAATTGGCCATACACAAGAATTGGGGATTTTTTTAAAGGGAGCAATTAGTTAGGGGAAGAAAGCCATGTAACACCCTAGATAAAATATAGCCGGATATCCTTTCATATATACCCCCCCCAACAAATATGCTAGAAAGAAAAAAAAGAAGATGATATATATGTATGTATGTATACACACACAGTTTCTGGGCCATGCAATCTTCAGACTATGTCCAAGCTCCCTTAACTCAAATATAAACACACAATCAATGATATCTGCTTGGAAATATAGCGCACACACACACACACACACACACACACATCTATATCTATATATCTTGAGCAGTTTTAGAGTTTCTAAACTGGGGGACTGATAAAATTATAAATCATTTTTTCTATGACTATAAGTTTGATTTTAACAGCATGTCAACCTGTCGGGGTAATTCTACATTTGGGAGAATGTTTCTTAATTTTTTGCACACAGATTTATCATGACACTGGGTCATAGCAGACCTGGGAGTAATAGTAATGAAGGGATACATGTCCGTGGCTTGTCTCTAAATACTGTGTAAATTTTCTATTTCTAAACACCTATTAATAATGGAGATTCGCTTCCAGTTTTTGTCTGTAACAAAAACTATGTCACTTCTTACGTCATGACATAGAATAAATACACTCAAAATTTGAACATGCAACATTAGACAGTCCCCATTGTTTTTTTAAAACAAGTTTTAATAAATACATGACTGGTATTATCTATCTATATATAGTTTGTTTTATTTTAATACATATTTAAAGTTTACATTTCAGATTGTTTTACTTTTTAATCCTTTAATGAATTTGATGATGTTACTTACTTAGGGTACAAACTCGCTGACATTGAATTTTTTACTCCCACCCCTCAGGTAATATGTTTCAAAAATCTATTTTTACATCGCTCGGAGGGCGTTTTTTATTTTGCTAGTATAACTCATAAAAAAAATAAAAAAATTTACAAAAATCAATGCACATTATAAAACAGTTTTTTTGGGGGGTGGGGGGCAGAATTTTGTAGCCAAAAGTTAGCAGCATGTGTTACACAACTAATTAAAGTACAAAAAATCTTGGGAGCCTTTACAGAACTTTAATCCATTGGGGTAGATTATTCCCATTCCATTTAACCATGACCGGGTACAAGTGTTAAGTTGTGTTAATTATTTTATGTTATTGTATCACCCATGGTCAGGTAATGGAATGAGAACAATCCACCCCCATGGATTACATAAAGGTTTCAGTTCAAAGTTACATGAAGGCTTCCAATTAAGACAAGAAGGTTCCAGAGTTTGAAAAGAAACATCTGAAAAAGGCTGGAGGGCACATCAGCCAAAATGTTGTGTATATAACAATAAAAAGATGAGTCAACAGTCTGAAAAATCTAAATACAAATTTTCAAGCCTCATCTAAAGAAATTCAGACAAATAATACACAAACACTATATATATGTGTGTGTGTGTGTGTGTGTGTGTGTGTGTGTGTGTGTGTGTGTGTGTGTGTGTGTAAACCACTAGGTTAGTTAGTGTTAGAAATGCTTCTAAGCTGGGCCATTTTTAACATCAGAATGTTAAATTTATTTTTATTTTTTTTACCAAATATATATATTTTTTTTTTTTTAGATGAAATGATAGTTAAGTTATTCTTATTATAATTTTTTCCTCATTTAATTTTGGCTCCTCTGATGCCAGTGGCTCTTGTAGCTGAATTGGTAAAGCAACTGGTGCAGATAATTAGTCTCCTCCACCCCACCCCCGGGCAAAAAGTTGTTTTCAAGTTACCGAGTGCTTCCTTCATTATTGTTTCTGATATGCATATGCACTGTTCCACACCGACACAGAAAAAACAAAAGTGCCATGATTAAAAAGGAAAAAGAAAAAAAAAAAAAAGAAAAAAAGAAGAAAAAAAATTAAGAAAAAGAAAAAAAATGGGGGAAAATATATGGAAGAAAAAAGAAAAAAAAGGCAGCTGAAATTAAAAGATGAAAAAAAAAAAAAAAAAAAAAAAAAAAAGGAATAATTACGTCTTTCTCTAGAAAAAAGAATAATTCATTCACATGAAAGCATGTGGGCAGACTATGTCCGTTAGCCTTGGCAAGGCAATCATTCTAGGAGAAAGAAAACTCTGAATTCAAGCCAGCTTCACTCCAATTAAAAATTGACCTTGTGTCACACCGTGCCTGGTGGGTGGGTACATATATGAAAGTATTTCGGAAAATAAATTTAACTATTCCAAGATCGGATTCCTCAAAGTCGTTATTTTTATTTCATACGAAATGACAGTCCATGATTATACTGATGCTTCTATTGAGAAAGGGGGTAAAGGATTCTAATTAGAATTTCATAGTTATTATATCCAGAATGCAGACCTCACAGAACTACCATTCAGTTGCTACTTGGACTGGAAATTGCTTTATTTGCAAAGAATTTTAAGTATATTGCACTAATAAAAATGTTATGGGCAATTCTTAACAGGTTATAGTTATGTATATGAACATATGGCATGTGGTCTAATGGTCAGAGTCGTAGGAAATGGACTCCTTGACCTGAGTTCAATTCCTGGACAAAGTTGTTTGCATTTCACATAGCGCTAATACCCTTGGGAAAAGTATGAATCCAATTCTCCTCCAGCTATGGGCAAATAGCAGGGCAGACTAGGCTCTTTAACCATGGTTAGGTAACCAGTCTAGGAGAAGGAAAACTCTGAATTCAAACCTGCTAAAGCTTAAGAAATTGACCTTGAGTCACATCCTGCTTGTGCAGAGGGGTTGGTGTGTGTATATATATATATATATATATATATATATATATAAAAATGAACTTATGGGAAGGTTAGAACTAGAAACATGGAAAGCTTTGACATTTCCAAAATATATTTTGTGTAATGAATTATCCCTTGCTTTGTGGTGAAAAATTGGTTTTGAAAATACCAACCATAAAGGGGTTAAAAGAAATGGACCATATGACCTTAAGGCACCCCTTCCGTGATCTCGACTCATGGGGACACTTTTCTCATTTACAACGTAAAAATGTGGTTGTGGGTTAGGGTTAGGGGTTAGTTTTATAATTTAAAAAAATAAAAAAACTCTAAAAATCGTCTGTAAACAATTAACCGGATTTTGATGGTGTAAATGGAAAAAATGACCCCACGAATTGAAATCTCAAAAGGGCTGGCTTAAGGTCATATGGTCCTAAGAAATTACAATTAAAATTTTCCTATCAAAATAAATTTACCAAAATAAGTTCTTTTGAATTCTGAATAGTTCAAATTTTATAAAATGAAAACTTCTCACCCAAGGGGGTAAGGGCCAAGTTTATTGGTGCCCCTCAAAAGGAATGTAGATAATCTTAGCAATTTCTAAACCTGCACTATGGGAGGCTTACTCATATTAAAAAATGACCGTGTGTCTATTTTAGCCTGGTGAGAATGAATAAATGAATATGAACAAAGTGTCAAGCCAAGAAAGGAGACAAATAAAGAAATTATCAGTTAAATCTTTACCTCTAAAGTAAGAAAAAAATAAGTTTTCTGTTCATTACTTATAAATGTTATATATATATATATATATATATATATATATATATATATATATAAGTAAAAAGTAAAAGTTGTTGTCAGGGCAGCCTAAAGTCGGTATCAGCCTATCAGCGAGGGAGTCTATCCCCTTTTCACTAGCGCTAGACCAAGGAGATTATCTTAGCGTCTGAGGTGGAGTGCCACATCTACCATCAGCTCCTTTACTGTACAGATCCCTGTGCTACACATATGCTGAGTTGGTGAGGACCAGTATCGAACTAGGAACCTTGTGGTTTCTAGCTGAACGCTCTACCGCCTGAGCTAACCCAGCCCTATATATATATATACACAGGGTATCCACAAAGTCTGGGTACAAGGGGATTAACACATACTTTTAAAACAAAACAATTTCTCGGAAAAATAACATAAATAAATACAATAGAGAAATCTCCATGTACTCAGATTTTGTGGACACCCTGTATATCTCTATCTTTCTTCTCAGCTTCTATTTTTTAATGAAGGAAGATATCAAGTAACAAACATAGGTTGGTCATCAATCAAAAGAAAACAGTTTTATCATCACTATCTCTATCACATACAACCATTTATCAGCTCCACCCGAAATTTGGACTTTTGAATTTTTTTAATTATATAAAATAAAAAATAAAAATCAAAAATTTGGATTTAAAATAAATAAATAAATAAATAGATAAATAAGAGATAATTCATACACAAAAACGTATGTTCATAAAATGAATGTTTATTTTAGCAATCATCAAACCACAAATAAGTAAATTAGTTATAAAAAAAAAATTCTTAAATATAAGATAAGTAAAAGGAATAAATCCAGAAAACTTTCATTTAACCTATTTATAATATTCTAGCTACGACTAACTCATGCTGTAACCAGTTTTGATTGGGGGGGGGGTGTTACTCCTGTAGCATGTCTTGGATAGGAGTAGCTTATTGGAGCCAATCTCACTCCGTTTTTTTATTTTAATATTCCGCGTTTTCCTTTTCCTAGACCGGTTGCCATACTAAGGTTAAAGAGAGCCACCCATCATGGTGTAATGGTTAGCAAGCTAGTCTCGCAGATCCATTACATATCAAAAAATGACTTTACTTGGTAAGAATCTAAAAAATGAAATAAAATTTTAAAAATTTAAAAATAAATATAATGTCAAGCCAAGAAAGGAGACCAATAAAACTTTATGTCTGCCACACATGATTTCACCACGCGTCCTGAAGAAGGTTGTAAAAACCGAAATGATATAGAGTCGACATTACTATCAAGAATAAATATTCATCCCTTGGAAGATTGTATTTTTCTATATCTTTTTAATCATGTAAAATAAGAAAATAAAAATTTGAATAAAAAATAAAAATAAAAAATAAATAAGAGATAATTCACACACAAAAACGTATGTTCATAAAATGAATGTTTATTTTAGCCATCATCAAACCACAAATAAGTAAATTAGTTATAAAAAAAAAAAAGAATATTCTTAGATATAAGATAAGTAAATCCAGAAAACTTTCATTCTACCTATTTATTCTAGCTACAACTAACTAACTCATCCTGTAACCAGTTTTGGTTATGGGGGTGTTACTACTGTAGCATGTCTTGGGTAAAACTAAGTAAAGTCGTTGGGGCGGCCAAATGTCAGTATAAGCCAGACAGCGATGGAGTCTACCCCCTTTTCACTAGCGCTAGACCAAGAAGATTATTTTAGCGTCTGAGGTGGAGTGCCACACCTACCATCAGCTCCTCACTTTACCACACAGATCCCTGCGCTACTCATACGCCGAGTTGGCAAGGTCTGATATCGAACCAGGAATCTTGCGATTCCTAGCTGAATGCTCTACCGACTGAGTTAAAGCCGCCCTGTCTTAGATAGGAGTAGCTTATTGGAGCCAACTCCATTTTTTGATTTGAATATTCCGAGTTTTCCTTTTCCTAGACCGGTTGCCATACTAAGGTTAAAGAGAGCCACCCATCATGGTGTAATGGTTAGCAAGCTAGTCTCGCAGATCCATTACTCATCAGAGTTTGATACTCGCTGGATGCCCAATACTTGCACATGGTGAACAGATTTAGTAAATACCCACCAATGTTAAAGAGCCCAGTCTGGCAGAAGAATAGTTGGATGTATACCTTTCCCAAGAGTATTAGTGCCATGAGAAATGCAAACAGCTTCATCCAGGATTTGAACTCCTATCACAGAGTCCATTTCCTACAACAATAAACATTGCTGCACCACCACTCTTTTGAAAGTAAAAATATAGTTAAGATACAACTAGTAATCTCTCTCTCTCTCTATATTATATATATATATATATATATATATATATATATATATATATATATATATAATATATATATATATATATATATATATAATATATATATAATATATAATATATATATATATAAATCAAGGTTCCTTAATTGTATGACTTATAATCTTGCAATAATCTCTGGTTAAAAATGAGACTGTTGATGAAATGCAAAAATGCAAGGCCTGATTATTTGGTGTTGCTTATCTGCTAAATTCTTATTTCTTAATGTTGTCACCACAGCTAAATAAGAGCCCATTCCATTTTTATTAGAAAGAAAGAAAGGGAAGAAAAAGAACAAGCTACACAGATAAAATCTAGAGAAAGAGTAGAGAAAGAGAGAAGGGGTGAGTGCACGGAAATGATAACACTAATCTGTTTTAATCGAATATAATGAAAAAAATTAAAAAAAGGACAGAAAGAAAAAAATAGTGAGAGTTAAATCAAGATTATTATACTTTTTACATATTGAACTATTTTTCAATAGCTCTTAAGTAAACATATCAAACTTTGTAATGATTAAATTATCATACTGTGGTATATCCACAGGTCCTGCTAATTATTTTTATTACCCTTTTTACAAGCTTCAAAGATATATAGTGTGATATTGTTTATGAGACATGGATCATGTGATATGTGCAGGTGGCATTTCAGGGGTTTGATTAGTGTTGTCTTTGTGGAAAGTCCCAAACAGTTTTGTTATGAATTTAACCAAACCTGCTTGTCATCTACAGGTGACTGTATGATTGGTGTATATTGTTGATTAGTTTTATTCATTTGATAGGCCAGCCTCAGTTGCAAAAAAAACAAAACAAATGAGCTATGTTCCTACATAACCCACCTGTCCATCCTGTTAATAGCATTCTCAGTTGATTTTTTTATTTTAGGTTATTTTTATTTAATCACATTGGTAATAAAGAGATTTTTAAATGGAGTTCAAAACTGTTTTAACTATACAAATATCTCCAGTAGTTCAAAAGTTATTAGTAATTTAAAGCCCCAAAGTTTGGGATTCATCACTGACATCATTTGGTAATTTTCACCATTAGTTGTTAAAATTCCTAGCAAATAAGGCAATTAGAGTAACCTCTCTTGACTTTCACTTTGAACTAAGCTGGTAGCTATTTTTAAAGTCTCCGTGCGAAATAAACAAATCTTAGAAACTTTTTCGAAAACAATACAACTGCATGCTTTAACACAAAAATATCATAAAATGTGTTCTTAATAAAAATTAAGTTCATTTCATTTTATGCTAGGAATTTAGTCAACTGACTTTCACTTTGAAACAAGACGGTAGCCATTTTGACTGTGTCCGTGCAAAATATACAAATCTTAGAATCGTTTCGAAAAAATACAACTGCATGCTTTAACACAAAAATATCATAAAATGTGTTCTTAATAACAATTAAGTTAATTTTAGATAATGTGCACGCACAATTTAATGTTAGGAATTTTAACAACTAAAAGGTGAAAATTACCAAGCATTTTACATTAAAAATTACATGAAATCACTGATCAATTCTGGAATTTCTTTACTGTTTCTTTATTTTTAGAGCAATTTTAATAAAACTTTGCATTCTTATTTAAAATTATGTTCTTTCTGGTTCTGCACTTAAATTTTATGTATCTCTATATTGCAACCAATTATTTAGAGAAATAAGACTCTAGATGTATATGTGGGTAAGGAGGCCCAACTGAGGCAGGGATGCAGAGAAGAAACCACGGCTGGTTTTTAAGTCAATTTGTTCAACAAATTGGGCCCACACATATGTGAAAGAAGTCTCAATTTCACAAGAATCCTGGTGGATGAGCAGTTCATGACATGCAACACTTCACTTTGGCTCTTACTTAAACTAAATGGGTGGTCAGAGAAGCCTCCTCTGATCAATTGGCTGGTTTGTCTTAACTCTCTTACTCTTATGGCAACCCTCCCCCCAATCCTTTTTTTCATATCTGTGCCAAAAGGCAGTGGCTGAGGGTCATTGTCCTGGGTATGAGAATAAACTGCATCTAATGGTGAAGTTTAAATTCTGGAGCTATGGGGAGTGTGGGGTATCCCTTCATCGCTATCACTCCCAGGTACACTCTGACAACGTTTTGATAGAAAAAAAATGAGATAAAATTTTTTTTTTTAAAGTGTGGAAAAAATTTGAGTTTGGAAAAAAGAAAAAGAATGAATAAAACAAAATGTCTTCTATGGGAGTGTGGGGTATCCCTTCATCACTGTCACTCCCAGGTCCACTCTGACAAAGGGTTGATAGAAAAATAATGAGATTTTTAAAAAAATGTGTGTAAAAAAATTTGAGTTTGAAGAAAAAAAAAAAAAAAAAAAATTGAATACTCATCAAGAATGAATAAAACAAAACGTCTTTGGCATAAAATAATCCAACAAATCTTTCCTTCTCTTCCTGAGATTTTATTAAAGCACTGAGTTTTGAACAAAGTGTGACACACACAAATGGTAGGTAGGTAGGTGGGTAGGTAGGTATATAGTCATCTTATGAAAAGATATTCCGAAAAAAGAAACACTCACGAATATAGGCAATCCATTGAGTAACTCGTCACTTTTTACTTCATGTTTTTGTAGAGAGTAAAAATAGAAAGGCATTGGAGTATTTTAGGTTTATTTAATTTTCAAAATATTTAACAATATAAAAAACTAATTTCATTACCAACACAAGTTCCTTGGTAAAATAGATGGAGAAGGTAAGTTTGAAAAACGAGTTTGTATGTTATAAATATTCAGTTAACAAGACGAGGAGTTAAATTACCATGTCAATATTTATTCACATGGTTCTCAGAACCCAACTTGTTTTTCCAGAGTTTCTTTTAAGATGTTTAATGGAAGAATCCTAAAAATCAGATGATAGATAGAGAGAGAGAGAGTAGAGAGAGAGAGAGTAGAGGAGAGAGAGAGAGTAGAGAGAGAGAGAGAGTAGAGAGAGAGAGTAGAGTAGAGTAGAGGAGAGAGAGAGAGTAGAGAGTAGAGAGTAGAGTAGAGAGAGTAGAGAGTAGAGAGAGAGAGAGTAGAGAGAGTAGAGGAGAGAGAGAGTAGAGAGAGAGAGAGAGAGTAGAGAGAGAGTAGAGAGAGTAGAGTAGAGGAGAGAGAGAGAGTAGAGGAGAGAGTAGAGAGTAGAGAGAGTAGAGAGTAGAGAGAGAGTAGAGAGTAGAGAGAGAGTAGAGAGTAGAGTAGAGAGAGAGTAGAGAGTAGAGAGTAGAGTAGAGTAGAGAGTAGAGTAGAGTAGAGTAGAGAGTAGAGTAGAGTAGAGAGTAGAGTAGAGTAGAGAGAGTAGAGAGAGAGTAGAGTAGAGTAGAGAGAGTAGAGTAGAGAGTAGAGTAGAGAGATAGAGTAGAGTAGAGGATAAAGAGGATAGAGAGTAGAGGATAAAGAGGATAGAGAGTAGAGGATAAAGAGGATAGAGAGTAGAGGATAAAGAGGATAGTAGAGGGAGGAGTAGAGTAGAGGATGTAGAGGGAGGAGAAGATAGAGAGGAGAAGATATTTGTTTCATACCCCACTTGTATGGACTGGGCACAAGGCCTCGTTTTAACGTGGGCCCACCCACAAGCCGAAGCTCATGGGTGGTAAAGAACAAAAATTGCGTCGATCCCCTTGGCATTCCCCCTCAAGGGGGGCGCAGGGCAATAAACCCAGCCCTGCCCACAAAGGGCAGGTAATGCCTGGGGGGATGGCCCTCTGGGATCGATGCTAATAATTGTACTTTAACCCGGTCCAGTAGCCGAAGCACACTGGACTCCCCAAGGGGAATAAGTAAGTCTCAATGCATAGCAACTGGAACAGTTACTGCACTTTGATCCCCACCGATATCAGTTAAGTAGAAGAGTAGAGGGAGTAGAGGATAGAGAGAAGAGTAGAGGGAGTAGTGGATGTAGAGTAGAATAGAGTAGCAGATAGAGACATGAGAGAGAGAGATGAGATAACCTTGGCAAAAAGTCTGCATAACTCTAGCTCTTTACAGTTGTAAAAAATCAATGATATTCAGTATAAATGACAGCTCTATTTTGATTGAAGGCTATTAACAACATCAATTGACGCCTGCCAAGGGAATGGTATCCAAACTTTCATCCTTGTCACTGAAATAGAATTCTTTTACTTAAATTGCTACAAGAAAAGAAAAAAAATATATATATGATTCTATTTCCAAATCTGTACAGCATACACACATTATATATATATATATATATATATATATAAAAGTAGAGAATTACAGAACTTGGCACACAAAATGCAAAGGTAAAAAATTTGTGTCACTACAGGATACATCATTCAGTCAAGGATCCTGATCTTTGTTGTTTTGATTATTACATTTTTGGACCATGTGTTCGGTGACCTGCCTCATCCAATAGTCCAAGCCAAGAACCGGTCGTCTAGAACTTTAGAGAAAACATACCATTAACGTACATAGAACATTTTACCAATTTAAGTGACAAGGATCAAATTTGCACTAGGGAATCCAAGAGAATTCTACACATGAATTAGTTGATATAACATATATTAGAAAAAGGTCAATTAGTGCAATGGCGAAACAAGATTAAAAACAATAAAGATAAGGATACACCTAATACAAACTAATTTTTTCTATTTAACCAATAAATGGGATCTTAAAAGGTACTACCACTCCAGGTCAGAGTGGACCTGGGAGTGATGGCAATGAATGCGTACTCCACACTACCCAGACCTCCAAAATTGGAACTTCATCATTAGATGCAGTTAAACGTCATAACCAGGACACTAATACCATCAGACACCGACTTCTAGAACATATGATAAAACGAGTTGGGGGTCTGCCATAAAGGCAATAGGGTTGGGACAATCATATAGGTTCTAGGGCTTGATGTGACCAGCTGATTGCTCAGAAGGGGTTGGTAAATATATACTGTTATTTAACAGTGTTAGTCAGGTAGTACTATATCTGTCCCATAATAAATGGGACATTCACATATAAGTTTCATACACTAAATGTAACTAGTGTTATGGGACAGATGTAGTACTATTTTACCATAAACTGGGAATACGTGTCATCTCAATTATTTCCTTACATCTATTTTGTGCTACATCTTTTAAATCGGCACCGTATCATTAGTAGATCTGTGAGTAATAAACTAGTTTGTGACAGTAGAGGGAGTAGATTTGGGGGATCAGATGGCACATTGCCAGAAATAGTATAGACTAAACAAACATGTTGATAAATTAGATAAAACCCAATACCAAGATGGCTGAAGATCTTAACTAGCAAAAGTAACAATGTTTTTCATTTAGAAGAATAATTCATATAATCAACAAAAGAAGACAAAGAGACATCAGTGTTAGTTATTATTGAACAACTAA
>CM042150.1:27033916-27103916 GCA_023376005.1 Doryteuthis pealeii | reverse complement strand
TTATGTAATGAAATTGCAATTCATTGTTTTTGGCTTAAATAGCTCCTCTTGATTTTTGTTTCGTTTTGTGGAAATTCCACGGGTCCTGCTAGTTTATATACTATTATAGTTTCAAGTAACTATTCCTATTTAATAATTACCATTTGTTTGAAAATAGTTATAGTTTCAAGTATTCCTATCTAATCTTATTATAATGGAGATTGTGTGTTTTTCTGTCTGTAACCGAAACTATATTCCTACTCAAGTCACAATTCTCTTAGTTATAGACATCACATTCTCCATGATTTTATTTTTATTTAACCTCAATTATTAATAAAATTGTCATACATTGTTAATACTGTTAACCATGTCTACATATTGACAATATGCAATTATATTTATATATACAACAAAATAGCGGTTTACAGTGTGAACGGGAAGGCTAATTTGCATATTAATATTAAAAAATCAAATTTAATAAATATGTGCTTAGTATTATTGATTTCTAACTGTTTGGTTTTATTTTAATGAATATAAGCAAAAATCTCTTCAATGAATCTTAAATGAAATCCATTAACAAGATAAAATAACTGTCATTTTATTCTTTACTTCCTCTTTTAACTAAATACTTAAATTAGAAAAAATAACAATGAAAGACGAGAGTGATGGAAGAGTAAGTTTCAGTTGTTCCATTTTTTATTATACTCCCTGTTTCAAATCTTTTATTATACTCCCTTTGTTTCAAATCTTTTTATCTGTATTCTTATTTAGTTTCATTAGCCTTTCTAATTTAATACAATATTTTATTACATTAAAACTTAAATACTTGCACCCGGAGGGTGCATACATTTGCTAGTACTAATAATTTATACACAATTATAATATGATCTAAAGTAATTATTCCTATTCAATAATTGTTCGTTTGTACAGTTACTAACATGGTTGCAAGTGTTTCTATCTAATAATTATTTGTACTGTTATATGGTTGCAAGTATTCCTATTTAATACTAATAATGATGGAGATTTGCTTCCGGTTTTTGTCTGTAACAAAAATTATGTCACTGCTTACGTCACATTACCCAAAATCGTCATAACATAGAATAAATACACTCAAAATTTGAACATGCAACATTAGACAATCCTCATTGTTTTTTAAAACAAGTTTTGATAAATACATGACTGGTATTATATATCTATATGTAGTTTGTTTTATTTTAATACATATTTAAAGTTTACATTTCAAATCGTTTTATTTTTTAATCCTTTAATGAATTTGATGATTTTACTTACTTAGGGTACAAACTCGCTGACATTGATTTTTTTACTCCCACCCTCAGGCAATATGTTTCAAAAATCTATTTTTACATCGCCCGGAGGGTATTTTTTATCTTGTACTAGTACTAATAATAGCCAATTAAAAATGAAAAGAAATTAGAGATAAAAAAAAAGAATTTAAGTTTCTGGCAAAATTTGAGAAAAAAAAAAATTTAAAGTAAGTTGTTGGTATGGCCAAAGTTTTGGTACAACAGCACCTCCCCTTTCTTTAAACTTTTAGAAAAAAAATTTAAAAAAATAAAAATTGTAAACGGTCACCTATTTTATTTTTAAACTTAGCAAAAAAAAAAAAATTCTATGAATTTCTTAATTAGAACAATGTAATAAATCAGCTTAAAAAAAAAAAAAAAAAAAAAAAAAAAAAAAAAAAAAAGCACATCTTCAAGAAAGAAAAAAAAAAAAAAAAAAAAAAAAAAAAATGCCCCATTTTTTACAAATACATTTAATATTCTCCCGTTTTAAAGACTGTAAAAACAAAATTTCTTTTAATCCTCCCTTTTCATAATATAGCAAAAATTACGTTAACTTTCATTGATTTTTCCCCAGTTTTGTTGAATTTTAACTCACGAGATGGGGGACACGTGAAATTTTGGACACACCTACTAAGTTGGCAGGCTATCAATATATCCCCACACACACAAAAAGCAATTTTGTCCTCACCCTTAAAATCGGCATGGTAGAAGAGCCCTACACCCATGAATTCAAAAGGTTATACCCCTCAAGACTAATATTTCATTTACAGATAGATGAATTAGTTTAACTGTTACCTTCACTGCAACATTTTATTTCCAGCATACTATCTCTCTATGCGATTTTTACAGGATAGGTATATATATATATATATACACAAAATGAAATACTATACAATTAAAAAGCATTTGTTACCATTAGTTTCAAAGTAGTGTATTAGCCACCTATTACCAAGACAAATCACTTTATACATGTCAGCAAATTTTCAATCTATTTATATATGCAGAGGAGAAGCATTCTCAACCTACTCCCCTTATATATCAAATCTATCTATATCTATACATATTAAATTTGGTTAAAAATAATGGAATACTTATTGTTTTTTTAATTCCATTATTTCTAACCAATTTTTGAATGAAAAGATGCTGCCCAAATATACACATATATATATATATATATATGAAGTAGTCAAACAATGTGTTTGAAATGGCAAAGGCCGACAATTTGTGGGATATTATGTGCTTAATTAAAGTCATACCTAATTTTATTAATTAATTATAACAAAATGAATTAGGCGTGCATATCGGTTTAAATGTAAAGCGTAAACAAATCGAGAAAAAGTCGATCTCTGTATGTACATTTCAGCCCATTAGGCCTCATCAGCAGAGCTATAGACAGGGTAGTGCTTTGTGCATGATTCGAACCCTACCTGTCAGGCTGACATTCTAACCACTACACTAGCTAGCTTCCCCAGAATTTCTCGTTCATTTTAAACTGGTATGTATAGCGCACTTTTTGGGTGACACACACACATATATATATATATATATATATATATATATATATATATTATATATATATATATATATATCTAATATAAAACAGAGATTTTGGTATGTACGTGTCGACGTATAACAAAAAAACGGAGGTCACTCAGATTCAAAATCTTGCATACACATTGATATCGTTCTAAGAAAAATTCCAAATTTGGTTATTGATTTTTACTGATTAAGGGATTTAATCGATTAATTAATCCAAAATCACCCAATTTGCGGAACTGTCCGTATATCAGCCCCTCCTGATAATAAAATATTGTCTCTGACTGCTTATTGTTAAAGCGATAACAGCAGCGAAGTTTTGATTTTAATGAATTAATTTTGCAGTCTAAGCCGTTCAGCTCCGAATTTATGGCCTATTTATGGTCCAGTCTTTAATAATTTTTATATCGTTAGAAAGATAAGAAAATACTCTTTCAAAATATGTAATTTGTGTGAGTTTTTATTAATTGAATCATTTTTACAGCGAGTTAAAAATTAAAAAATGGCTTCGGATAGCCACGCTGCCTATGATTATTGCGATACAAGCAGTGCAGTCTATAACAGTCAGATCGGAATCTCTTACCTATTTAGGATTTTAATCTTTAAAATATTTATATCTTTAGTAATAAGATGAAATAGTCTTTCTGAATATGTAATTTGTATGTGTTTTTATAGATTTATTTTTTTTTTACAGCGAGTTAAAAAAAAAAAAAAATACTACGTATAGGCGATAATACGAATAAGGCATTCGGAATCTCTTAGTCTTTCTGAATATGTAATTTGTATGTGTTTTTATAGATTAAATTATTTTTTACAGCGAGTTTGTCCATATTCTTAAATTGTACAGTACACTCATTTTAATTTTAATTTTTGTAATGCATAAAAATTGTAGAAAATCAAAATGCACGCTTTACGGTAACATGATTAAAAAAATATTTTAATCCGTAAATAACAGTATCATGAAAATCAGTTTACGTCGTAAGTACGGTTACATATTTGTATAAATTAAACTAAGATTTTCATTCGAATAAAATGACTTTTAATTCTTTAATTTATTTATTTAATTTTTATTGTTAGAGTTTTAAAGGGTTAAAAATAACAATAAGATTGACGAATTTCCTTAGAAACTGTTTTTCTTTTGGTTCGTTAACTAATTATTTTCTCAAACCACGATAAAAAAAACAAAAAAAAACAAAGGTTACTAATACGGACAAAATCCGGTGTTTTATCTTTAGTCGAAGGCCCGACTGGAGATAAGTAGTCAATTATTTGTAAGACGAAATTTATTTCAAGTTTATCTGACAATATCCAGTTATTGGAACATTTTAAAAAAAATTATATGTAAGTACGAAAAATTGTAAGCGCTTTGTTTATCAAAATGACATGATTCGTTAGTAAATTACCCGAAAAGTTGATAAAAACAAAACAACTAACAACCAACATTTAAATTATTATTCAAAATACAATTTAAAATATTTCTCAGAATTTGCCTTACAAATTAAATTTTAAGTTTTATGATTTTACTCTTTATTGTGAAGTCAATAAACATCGCTGAGTTTATAGTGCAACTTTTCAGTTCTGAAAAATTGGCATGTTTAAATAGAGATTTCATAGGTGACATTTGAACTTTTTGAAAATTGATGTTTTGTAATTAATACAAATTTTGTAATAAAACTTAATTTTAACTGGGGTGGGGGTAGGGTGGGGGGGGGTTAGTTTAATGGGAAAATAAATAAATAATTTGGGTTCCGTTCAAGCGGTTCCGATATGGGGGATCAATTTACTATACACTTATACGAGGAAATGAGCACCCGTGAATACTCAAATAATAAAGAACTTTTAAGAATTTTTTTTTCAATCTGATAGATTGGTGTGTAATCGATAATAATCAACTGAAGGAAAAAAAAATAGATGGTGGGGGGGGAGTCCAGATAATCAGGTCCACCAAAACGTTTTTAAACAATGTTTTTAAAATACTAGGTACCACCAATTTTACCCTGTGAAATTTACCCCCCCCCTATATTTAACACTATGAAACTTGCAGAAAATTAATATTTTCTTGAAAAAATTTTTTCCATTTGAAAGAAAAAACATTAAATAAACTCCTGATGATTTAACTTTTTTTTCAGCTTACGGAAATAATGAAAATTATGATTGAAAAACAATGTTTTTCATTTTTGCACTGTTAAATCAACTGAAAATTAACGTAGCTAAAAAACAAGTTACGATAAGAGTTTTTTAAATTCTATGAAAAATCAATTAATTATAAATAATAACAAAATATTTCCGTTTTATTCAAGATGGCCTAAACTGATCAATTGGTGGTCCCTATAATACTATCTTAGGTTTTAGCAAAAATAGATATTGCAATACGAAGAATTTAAATTTTCGATTCTCAGCTTCTTTTAAACTCAACATGCAATTAAGAACTAAATGTGAATTGTTGTCATGTACAAAAAATTTAAAACAATAACAAACAAATATACAAACGAATACTTTCAATTTGTTGTATAATAATATGAAATAATTTTAAACTATAAAACAGAAATACAAATCCTGAAATATACAAATTCTCAATGATTTTAGTTTCAAGAATTATTTTCCTCTTACCCCCTCTCTAACTACTGTCTTCCACTTTCTCTCTCACTCCCTGGTGATCCAAATTTCATTTTAGTCCGGTCATGGACCGGGTACTTTAGCTAGTATATATATATATATATATATATATATATATATGCAGAGATGCTGATAGGTATGCATCCAAAAATCTAAAAGGATGCAGTAAAATCATATCCATGCGTCCCAGTGTTATTCTTTTTTCTTTCTTCACCATTTCAAGCTAACTGTAAATACATTTCAATAGTTTCTTAGAAATGAATTACACAGGATAGTTTACAAGGTAGGAGTTAGACAGCTTTGGTTGGGACTCATTCAAAGTAAATAAGTTCATCCTAGGATACACTAAATCAAAAAGCTATCAGCATCACTTTATATGTGTGTGATGTTGTAAAAGTCTACTAATGCTTCTTTAAAGATATATGTAATGGATGCTGGGAAGCTTTGCTGGTTATACTAGAAACATGGAAAAGTAAAAAATAATAAATTCAAAATGATGTATTATCTTACTTTTAATCTGAAACTTTTGATATTTCGGATAGCCCTTAGTTCTTCTAAAAAAAAAAAATTTTTTTTAAAGTCTGGTCTATCTGAAGTATTAAAAATTCATAATTATAAAAAAGATGATATTCATCATTTTGAATTTTTTTTTATTTCCATGCTTCTAATGCAATCAACAAAGCTTCCCACATCCATTATACACATTTCACTCTACTAATGTATTGAGCACTTTTATATTCATTATAACACTGACTTATCTGGTTAACATTTGTATATATATTGCGATTAGCTCAATATTTTATTACCCAGCAAGTCATTTCCTTTATCATTATATATATATATATATATATATATATATATATATATATTAATAAGATAGTGAATTTAATTTAGGAACACACACACGTGTGTCTTAGTAAAGGGTTTCTTTGTTTTTAATGGCATTTCAACCTCCGTGTATTATTTAATGCCAAAACCATCCATGTAAAAGAACAGTAGTGATACTATTGAACCTATAGTGGGAGATGAGGAGGTTCATACCTTTCCCAATGGGTATGAGTCCGAAAGTGAATGTAATAGAACGACTGGAATTCGAACTCGCTTACTACAATGTCGCAGTCCAGTATGCCATTGAGACTCCCCCCTCCCTTAGCAAATCATGACAAATTGATTTTTTTTTACGTTGGTTCCTTATTTTAATATGCTTAATTGATGAGTGAAATATGGGGGGGGGGTATTGTTCATGTGAAAAAATTTCCTTAATATAATCTTCATTAGTTTAATTAAACCAACTAAATGTCATAGTCCATTCAAAAGACAAATGTGACAATTATTACTCAAAGATCAGATTTAAGAAGGTTTTTTGGGGTTTTTTTTTGCGCGCGCGCGTGTGTGATCGACAGGCTTGAATATTGGCGAAGAATAAAGGGGTGGGTGTAGAAAAATAGATTTTCTAAAACCCTAATTTTAATATTTAAACAAACCTGAAGTAAAAGTAATGAACACAAACGCGCACTTGTGTAGTTTAGAATTTTAAAAAAAGCGTTAACTTTTACAAATTCACAAAAAACAGACTATCGCATTTTAATAAAATTTTCGGTACTTAAGTAATAAAAGATTAAGTTTATTTAAAAAGTTTCCACTCAAAATCGTGTGTGTGTGTGTGTGTGTGAACTCCAAATTAATTTGATTTAAATAATTCTTAATTAAATTACATTTAAGAAAAAATATTGATTCGATACATACGTCGTTTTATTTTTAGATAGTGCTAGTTCGGAAACGGAAGCTTTTTGGGATGGACTTTAAAAATAGGAAAGAAAGAAGAGAGTTTAATGAAGTTGTGCAAATTATTCATTCATATTGTATGACCTGTGAACTTTGGAGAAATAGTGTAAAATGGAAACAAAATTAATAGAAAACAGAAGGAATTATTATTTTTTTTTTTTTTTTTTTTTTTTAAATGGTACTGAATAAGAAGACCTGGTTTTACATCCAAGTTCAAAATACAGAACAAAGAAGTAGTCTTTTCCAGAGAACCCCATAAACGAGATTTAAAAAAAAAAAGACAAAAACCTAAATAAACTTGCTAAAAAACAAAAACAAACACTATGAAAAGCTAATACTACTACTAATAATAATGTTAATTGGTGAGGGTGGTGTCCTTTAGAAAAGAGACTTGCGGAACTGGAAACCAGAGGAAAAATCGAGTCCATCCAAACAGAATTGTTGAGATCGGCTAGAATACTCAGAAGAGTCCTGGACACTTAAGAAGACTTATCACTCAGACTTCAGTGAAAGACCATGTTTACGCTGGGGTGAAACATTCGCAAGGAGTGAAATAATAATAATTATTATTAAATCAAAAACAAAAATAATATGCTTATTTTCCTATCTTCTTAACTTACAATTAATTTCAATTTCTCTTTTATATTTAAAAAGTTCTATTTCCTGAAGTGAAGTGTGAATTTGAATTTAATTAAGTTTGTGAATCTTCATATTTATTTTTGAATCACAGGTCTAGTATTCTGAATAAAACATGTATCAATGAAGAAAAATTATAAATAAACTAAGTAATGTTATCAATCATCTGGGAAAAAAATACTGGTTTATGTTTGTTTACATTCCGATATAGACAGGACAACGCCTATCGACAATGTTTAAATAAAAAAATAGATAAGAAAAAAGTCATGAAATCTTAACGACATTAAGTTTTTATTTAAAGTTAAAATAATCTTTATTATAAGAAAGAATCCAAAGAAAAGAATTTCAAATTCACAAAATCAGTTGTTAGAATATTTTTGCCTTTTTACCACTTGTAACAATTAGGAGGTAAATACTTGCAAATCATACTCAATATTAAAACGGAGCGTGAAAGTTCAATTACAGAGTTACCCAGAAAAAACAGAACCCAAATTATTTATTATTTCCATTAAACTAACCCTAAACCCCACCCCCTTCTAGTTGAGTACTTTAACTAATATGATATTACAGGGTGACCCAGAAAAAACAGAACCCACAAATTTTGTAATAAAACTTAATTTTAACTAGGGGGGTTTAGGATTAGGGTTGGGGTTTAGGGTTAGTTTAATGGGAAAATAAATAAATAGGGGGTAGGGTTGGTGTTTGGGTTAGGGATAGTTTAATGGGAAAACAATAATTTTTTGGTTCTGTTTTTTTCTGGGTCGCCCTATAATTGAACTTTCCCGCTCCGTTTTAATTTTGAGTATGATTTAAGTTTTACCCTATTAGAAACAAACTTTTTTCTAGCTTATTTTGAAAAACGTTTTAAATAAAAAGATTAATCTTTAAAAAAAAAAAATGTGTTTTAATATGTATTTTACAACTTAAAAAGATATAGTTAGAAAGTTTCAGTGACTTTTCTTTTCTGAAATTTGAAAACCCTTATTAAAAAGTCAATTTTCATTGAAATAAAATAAAAACAAAAAAGGATTTTTTCAGAAATCTTCATAAAGATTTGACATAAAAATCAAATCATAAAAAAATAAATAAATAATAAACAAACTGTTTTTAGAATGGAAAATACCAAAGTTCAAAAAAATATTTGGCTCATTTAAAATATTCCAAATTCAATGTGCGTAATTAAATTTATGTTGATAGTTTTTTTTTCTTTCTTTTCTATCATAAAAAAATACTGTAAATACATTCTAATTTCTAAAAACCAGGGTGGTAGGTCTCTGTGGCGTAGTGAAGCGAGTTCGAACTACAGACTCGCTATTAAGTTCACTTTTGACATACTCATGGGAAAGGTATGAACCACCTCATCCCTTAGCTATGGGTCAAATAGTACCACAACTGTTCTTCTACAAAAATGGTTAGGCATTAAATACCCGCAAAGGTTGATATGCCATTAAACAAAGAAATCAAAGTTTAAATAACTTTGATTGATTATCAAACCATCTAACAATGTTATCACTTCTAAAGCAGTTAAGTGCGATACGCACCCTCCCCAAAAAAATGAAATAAAGAAATAGAAATAAAAACACAAACATCTTGGCAGGTACCCATATGGATCTAAAACTAAAATAATTTCTCTCTCACTTCCTTAACGCGATATAACAATAATAATAATTTTGACCATACAACAAAATGGTATATGCATAAACCAGAATCTGTTCTTGGAATGAAATGCATAAAATTGAGATATAGACGGATCACCCTATCCAGCAAGGAGACCAAACCTAGTGTCGATTAACAAAAAAGAAAGAACTAGTCAACTGATGGATTTTGCAGTTCCAGCAGATCACAGGGTGAAGATGAGGGAAAACGAAAAAATGGACAAATACCTGGACCTTGCCAGAGAACTGAAAAGTTATGGAATATTAAAGTCCAAGTGATACCAATTGTAGTTGGTGCATTTGGAACGGTCCGAAAAAGCTTGGAAAATCTGGAAATCAGAGGAACAATTAAGACCATCCAGAATACTGCACTGCTGCAATCTGCCAGAATACTCAGAAGAGTCCTGGGGAGACTTGTCACTCAGACTCCAGGGAAATACCACCAGTTAATGCTGGTGTGAAAAATTAATGATGAATTTTAAAAAAAAAAACAACAAACAAGTCTTATTTGTTGCTTTGCAGGGCAAGTTCTTCACAAGAACAAGTGTAGTGGTTCTTCCTTTCTTTATTATCAAGAAATTTAGTTTAGATTAAATTGTAATTCAATTTATCCAATATGAAGCCGTCTCTAATTTTCTTCTCATTTTGCAAAAATAAAGTATATATGAAATAAATAAAGACAATTGTTTTATCAGCAAGAGAATGATAGGAATTATAAATCTCACAAAGAACAATAAGCATAAACTACCACCTTCTTGGATAAAAAAAAATAGGGGTCCGCCTCCTCAGAAATTTTAAAGTGGCCAAAGCACTTGTTTATGCTCAAAAGAAATTAGGAGTTTTGATTATTAGCATTAAGATTTTGTTTTTTATTTTTTTGCTAAAAATACTAAGACTTACAGATATTTTCAAATACTTAAATAAATGTCTTTAAAAAATTTAATAATTTTTCTAAAGTTAAAGTATAGAATGGGGTTATTTCTATAAACTTTATTTAAACACTGAACACAACAGTAATTAGTTATTAGTAAAAAAAAAAAGTTTTTTGCTTTCTATTTCTAAAAGACTAAATTTTTCTCAAGTGATGCCAGAAGTTTTTAAAGTCGACAAATTTACAAAATGAGGCCAACAACTAAGTATAGTATAGTGTTTGTTTACTGTTTAAAAAATAATCTTGAGTTTCTAAGTTATAAACGACCTCCTTTTATTAGTGTTGTACACTCAAGATAATTACAAGGCAGAAATATATATATATATTATATATATATATATATATATATATATATATATATATATGAATTAAACTTTTTTTAAACAAATGATGTTGATATTTCAAAAAATGTTTAATTCATACTGTCGGATTAATATCCATTTTACTTGATTGTCAGGTGGTAAATAGTAAAATTCACAATAAATAGAAAAAATAAATAAAATAGTACAAGTTAAACAAACGGTAAGGGTAACCAGAAGCCAAACTTTTATCAACCTTAATTTTTAAATGCAGGCATCATTGGGGAACAAGAAAAAATTTGGTAAACAAACCAGGCTTTGGTCCATTTACTAAACTTTTCTTGTTCCCCAATGATACCTACATTAGAAAATTAAGGTAAAAAAAAAGTTCGACTTCAGGTTACCCTTACCATCATTTTAACATGGACTCAAACTAAAATGCATAAAAGGTCTAATATTTGCAAAAATAAATAGTTTAAGTACGGGTTTAAAATAACACAGCACAATTTGTGTAAAATTCGACAATATACAGTTGTACACAAACAAATATGCGTGTTGAAATAAGTGTAGCGTGTAGCAACAGAAAAATAAATGGTTTTGTTTGTTTTTGTTTTTAATACCTATACGTTAAACAAGAGTAGGTAGTTTGTAGGTAATACCCATGATAGCGAAGTAGTAGTATATATATATCTCGCATAACAACAACAACAAGCTAGACACACCGGCGACACATGTCGTCTCTAAGTCTGCAAAGCAAACGGTTAATGGGGGATGATCGCTTTTTCTGTTGGGGGGATAATAATAATTCGAATTTTCTTCATTCCTGAAAAACAATTTAGTTGCAGCAGAGTACAACCTTCCACAAACTAAAAAGATTTTTTTTTTAAATAATAATAATAATAAAAAAGAAGTCTTGCTTTATTTTTATTTATTTATTTTGCTCTCTCACGGTTTAATAATGACATATTTGTTTTTGAAAGGGAATGCCTTTTTTTTTTAAGTACAGTACATTTCTTGGAGATATTTATTTATTTATTTTTTAAACCAAGAGAAATAAAAATACTACAGATTCTTTGTTTAAAATTAGCACCGCATTGTAGCTAGAGTTTTTTTTTCTTTTCTTTTTTAATATATATGTAATGCACAAGTGTGTCTGTATATTGTATGGATGTGATTTTGTGACTATGGATTTCATGCCTTTCTGGACCACCACTAACTTCAAGCGAGATAGTAATAACAACCATAGTATGTTAAGTCTAACCACACTGATGAGACGTAAACGACGAAACACGATGTCTGTGGATGACTATATATATAATAATACCAGTATTGAACAGTTCTCCGATTTATGAAAATACGTTTTTAGAACAATTTGTTTATTTCATTCACACACACACACACACAAAATATATAAGAATCTGTCAGTCTTTTTTTCTGAGATAGTTTAAAACAAATATAAAACAAGTAGATGAATAGTTCAGTGTGTTTTTTGTTAGCTTTCTTCTTTCTCTCTCAGATAAATTTCTTGAGCTTTATTTAATTTCTCAGTGGTCGTGGGATCTTTTAATTAATTATTATTTAGAACTAAACAAAACTCGACTAGACAAATTACTGCTGGACGGAAAGTATAAAATGAAATTTATTTTTAGAAAATTCAGCTGATTTTAAAATGTAAAAATATGCAGAATATTAATTTCTTTTGACAAATTTTTGACTTGACAAATAAGTCTTTTTTCAAAGATTAATGAAAAAGAAAAATGTTTTTATATAAACATAAATAAAAATTTTAAGTATTTAACTTCGATACTTAGGAATTTTATCTACGTTTATATAAAAACATTTTTCTTTTTTATTAATATTTGAAAGGAAAAAAAAAAACATTTGTCAAGCCAGAAATTTTATTCGGTATTTTAACTGTTAGATGATCGAAGTTAAAATACGGAATAAAATTGAAAAGTTTTTACTTAATTTTTTTAAAGAGTACAATAAAGGCTGCTTGATAAAAAGAAAAAAATAACCTCGTAAAACGTAAGGAAAAGGAAAATAAATATTTGAACAAATTTAAAATAAAATTGGCATCGGATAAAAATTAAAGGAAATCATTGTCCCAGCACGAGGAAATGAATTTTAAAGTTTGTTTCTTGCTACAATTCTGGAGTTATCTTCGTCCGATAGCAACGTAGTTTAGTTTTGAAAAGATTAAAACTAGAAAATTTAGGAATTAATTTGAATATTGAAATAATTAGATTTAGTATAAACAACAAATGCGATAAATAAATCCAAGCACATGTTACTTGTCAGGTACTCTTTGAAAACAACATACAATTATTTATCGAAGATAAATATTTTCCACATTTTATTTTCATTTTCAAAATAAATAAATAAAGCCTCAATAGAATATCCTAAACACAAATTTTTTAAACCGTAATAAAATCACGTTTGATGAAAAAATAAAATGGTATTTATCATTATTACCAGAAATTACGCTCCGGCTCTTTAAGATAACAACAAAAAATCAGAGGTAACTAAGTTGGGCATTTCCTCTTTTCTTTACTTTTTTTTTCTTCCTCACAATAAATCTTAAGATTTTAAGTTTAGAGGTAACTAGAGGTGGTTGTATCACTTTTGTTTTTTATTTGATCGCAATAGATTAAGAAGTGGGTACTTACGAATTATCGCAGGTTGGGAGAACGGGACAAAAAAAAGTAAATTCTCATAGATTTCAAATTAGACATCCAAGCATCGCCATCACTACATTAACATAGTGAAAAGTCTTTTTTTATATTCACTGACAAGAGAACTAATTTACAAGGGACGTAACTCTTTGTGACTTAGTTGTTGAGTATCCAGGGTTGCGATCTTTGGTTACTAATAATAGTAAATTGGGTTAATTTAGAAAGCAGAGCGCTACGAAAATTTGAATTTCGCACATTTTGGGCCAGTTCTAAAATAAATGAACTGTTCTAATTTCAGCTTCTAATAATAAGAAAAGAGAATTGAATGGAATATCTATAATGTATAAAACATTATCTTTTGAAGATGCTTAAAAATAAAATGTTATGCTATTATCAATTTTTTTTTTAATGCGGTGATAATACTAATAACATGTAAATCGTATAGTGGACTTGACTATAAATTTATTAAGCCTTGTCGGCGGGACTTAGAATAAGCTGATTGTATCTCATGCAGAGGGTAAGACTGCTCCCCACCAAAAAAAAAGGAGGGGCTTGGATATGACACTAAACTACATCTGATAGCGAGACTCCAATTCTGGAGATCTGGGGGAGTGTAGAGTACACCTTCATTGCCATTACTTCCAGGTCCACTTCTTCAGAAGCAACTAAACAAAAAATGTAAATATGAACATTCATGAATGTGATTCCCTAAGCCATAAAATAAAATAAGTTTTTTAGTGGATTATTAAGGTCTTAGTAACTAGGGCTGGTTTAGCTCAGTTGGTAGAGCATCTGCCTAGGAACAACAAGGTTCCAGGTTGTATACTGGCCCTCACCAATTCTTCTAACGGTAATTTATGAGGAAGTGCGTCCCGGTCTCCTGCTTCAAAAATTGCAACCGTGACTATCAAAATAACAACCCCAGCTCGTCGTAATTTCTTGTTTAGATATGAAGATGGATATATAGTTTGGAATAGACTGAGATAGATAGATAAATAAACAAAATAATATAGATAGATATGAACAAATGGAGATAGATATTTTCGACAAGTAAATGTATTTGGGGGGTGGGTCGTATCTTTTTTTGTCGTAATTCTTGTTTATTTAAACTAAAAACAAGACATTAAACAAACCTGAATAAAAAAAATCTTAGTATTTAAAGTAATATAGATAAATATGAACAAATTGAGATAGATAGATAGATAGATAGATAGATATGAAGATGGATAGTTTTGAATAGACTGAGCTGGGTCGTTATTTTAATAGTCACTGGGTAGCAATTTTTGAGGCAGGAGACCAGGACGCACTTCCTCATAAATTACCCTTCTAACATCTGCACCTATTGTCTTCACCTTCCATCAGGTCATATTGGAGTTCTTCTTCTCTATCAGGCTAGACATATTCTTTTTCCTGCTGGGGGGTTGTCTCTCTCTATGTTCCATCTTGTTCTTTAATCAGGAAACATGGAGATCTTTTCTTGTGTATACACTTTTATTACCAATATATTCTTTTCTGCATGTGTATGGGGAGAAGTAGCAGCCGCAGAGATGGAATACACATTTAGCCCCAATCGGTATTGGTCTCAACTCCACTAATTCTAATTCTACTTTCTCAGAGTTGCCTGGTCCTGTGACTCTCTAAGAAAATGAGAGCCTTGCTCCAGATGACTCTGGGTTCAAGACTTGTCAATTAAACTATCTAAATCCAACTGTAATTTTCTTCAGTATTACCAATAATTTAAAAATCTATACTACACTTCCTTACAAAAATGATAGGCTATGACAATCCATTATGTAACAATTTGAATGAGGATTGGTCAAGTTATTAGATTGTAAAATATCAATTTTTCTAAAACACTGTATATATATATATATATATATATTTTACCAACTCCTCTGGACTAGCAAGGTGTGACACAAGGTCAATTTCTTAAGTGGAGTTTAACAGGTTTGAATTCACAGTTTTCCTTTTCCTAAATTGGTTCTCTAACCAAGGTTAAAGAGCACAGTCTGCTCTATTATTTACCCATAATTGGAGGGAGAATAGTTGGATTCATACCTTTTCCAAGGGTATTAGCACTATGTGAAATGCAAATAGCCTCATGCAGGATTTGAACTTGTCTCACCATGTCCATTTCCAACAAAGGTAACCATTACACCACATGCCTCCACATATATTATCTGTATATATCAATAAAACCATAGAATTTTCCATAGATTCAGCTAGTTTAATAATTAAAAAAACAAGAGAGAAGTGTTCAAATTTTAAATAACATTTTTATTCACAAATGAAAAGAAAAATTCTTAAAGCTATGGACGGAATAAGGGTACAGTTTTGTGTTCATTCTTGGGTGTGTAAATCCAACACAGACATCACGAACCATAATAGAAGAACATTATATAATATATATATATATATATATATAATATATATATATAAAAGGTTTTATAATACAAATAAATATACAAACAGGCATATGTGTATTCATAATTCAAATACATGTATCTGTTTTATTAAAAAAAAGTTTTCTGTCATTATAGATACTAAAAACTACAAAACTAATAGAAGAATATATAGAAGGTTTAATAATGCAAATAAACATACAAACAGACATATTTATAATACAAATACATTAATCTGTTTTTCTTTTTTTGAAAAAAAAGTTGTTTTCTGTCATTATAGACCACTACAAAAACTAACTAAATCATTTTCATGCAATCTTTATACAGATTTACAAAGATCTTATCAAATCGGTCATCCACTCTTGCCAAGATTAAAATAATTTCTAAAATCATCATTAACTTTCTTATTTTTTTAACATGTATAATCTTTTAATAACATGTATAATTTTTTAAAAAATGTATAACTTTTTTAATAATATGTATAACTTTTTAATAACATGTATAACTTTTTATAACATGTATAACTTTTTTAAACATGGATAATTTTTTTAAAAACATGTATAATTTTTAACTATGAGAATCTGAAGATTTATACTAACTTGAAAAATTTTAGTTAGCAAGCTAGTCTCATAGATCCATTACTACTGAAAAGTGAGTTCGGTCCTCACTGGATGCCTCATACTTGTGACCTTGTGTCACATCTTACCCATAGTGAAATGCAGTAGAGTCCTTCACCCCTTCCTAAATATAAGCAGATAAAATTGTGAACTGCTGTTAACAATACAATGCTAATTAGAATCCTTCATTCCTTTATAAATAGAAGCATCAATATCATCAGGGACTGTTAACTATGAAATACTAATCGGAATATTTCACTGCTTTCTAACTAAAAGGCATTGATATAATCATAGACTGCTGCTAACTATGCAATGTGAATTAGAATCTTTCACTATTTCCTAAATAGAAGCATCAATATCATCATGGACTGTTAACGATGAAATGCTAAATAGAATCTTTCACTGCTTTCTAAATAAAAAATATTGATATAATCATGGACTGCTGCTAATTATGAAATGCTAATTAGAATCTTTCACTCCTTCCTAAATAGAAGTGCTGATATAATCACGGACTGCTGTTAACTATGAAATGCTAAGTAGAATCTTTCACTCCTTTCTGAATAGAAGCATCAATATCATCATGGATTTCTGTTATAGTGGGAACCCAAAAGGTTCATGGATCATCTAGTATGATGTAAAAGTTAATCGCTGAAACTATTTTAGCAAATGTTAATGATGGTTTCAAAGATTATTTTATCGTAGACATGGAGGATGATTGAAAAAAAAAAATATAACAATTCTCTGTGGTTATAAAACCACAAGATTATTTTTAATTATGTTACATTTATCATATAAAAAAAATATATTTCAATTTTGGTTGAAAATATCGTCAAAAATGCATACAAAAAAGGGAGGCACTGAACAAAGATAGGAACACCAGAATCAAAGCTCATAGAAAAAAAACAAAAAAAAAAAAACATTAAAATATTAAGATAAAACAAAAAATAAACTCCTTCCCTTTTTAAGCCTGTCAATTAATTTATTTTTTACTTTTCATGTACAGATTACTCAAACACTTTTGAAAATTACTAAACAAGATGCCACACATTAGAATTGATAAAGTTCTCGTATCCGAAAACAAAGCACATTTTTAGAAAGAAGGAATTGTTGAGATTACATCTCTTGACTAAGAGGGGACAGGAGAGGTAATTAACTTCTGTTTCTACCAGTAGGTGCTAGGTGGTGTAGCAAGCAGCAATATAAAAGTGAAAGCACCAAAGTTAAACCTCTTAGATCCTCCAGCCTTCACAAATGTAACACACACCAATTGTGTCTCCTGTCTATAGGTCAAGGGGGCTTCAGGCACATATATATATTCATACACACACAAATACACATACATATATACACACAAATACACACACATATATATATATATATGCACAAACATATACACACACAAGTACATATATACACACACACACACATTGATATATATGTGTTGTGTGTGCATATATATATATATATATATATATATATATATATATTTACACACACATGCACACATATACACAGACACTATATACAGAGCATCCTAATCTGGTGCAATGGTTAGCAAGCTAGTCTCACAGATACATTACAATTGAATAGCACAGAATCTGTGTCACATCCTACCCATGGTGAATGGGCTAGCTAAATAGCTACTATATATATATATATATATATATATATATATACATGGAGATTTGAACACTGACACACAGACACACACACACACACACACAGACATATATATATATATATACTCAAACACAATTTACTTGGTATATGAAGTTATATAGTGATGTACAAACATTTTTTACATTTTATATAAGGAGATGAAATAGATTTCAACCGCTTACCCATTTTGATTAGTACAGTCATGTACTTGCAAAATCCAAAACCACCAATTATTAAATAATATATTTCCTTTTATACCTCTCTTTATATATATATATATACACACACACACACACACACACACACACATACATATCAAAACTTCTAAGTGATCAGAAATAAATTTATTTCAGCCTCCTAGCTTTTTCAAATCTGATTTCAAGATGTATATATGTGGATATATATACATATGTATATATATGTAGGTGTAAATGTAGATGTATGTAAATTTTATCTATATGTATGATTGAGTTCTCAACTTTTTTCCGTTGAATCCTATCACGGAAATATATTATATATATATATATATATATATATATATAAAATAAATAAAGTCCTCAGTGTGGCCTAAAGTTGGTATCAGCTAGACAGCAAGAGAGTATGTCCCCATTTCACTAGCACTAGACCAAGGAGATTGTTTTTTAGCATCTGAGGCAGAGTGCAACACCTACCATCAGCTCCTTATTTTAACGCACAGATCTCTGTGCTACTCATATGCTGAGTATATATATATATATATATATATATAGGGCCGGTTTATATATATATATATATATATATAATATATATGTATATATACACACACACACACACACATATATATATATGCTGTCTACAAAAGAGATATTTTCATATATCTTTTAAACATTAAAGACACTGATGACACTAACTACTGTTGAATCATATCATGGAAATATTTTATATTATTTATATATATATATATATATTATATATATATATATATATATATATATGCTGTCTACAAAAGAGACAGTTTCAAATTTTTTAATATATTAAAGACACTGACAACACTGACTATGCATAGCTTTTCATGCTGGGTGGGTGAAAAATTAATTAGCTTAGTTCCAGGAGGTCTTCCTACCAGACAGCACCTGCCCCCTTGCCTGAAGATAGTAAGGGTTAGGTCTATTGCCTGGTGCCTGCAAAGAAAAGCTGAAAGAAATTAAGCAATTTTTGCACCCTCCCCTAATGGAGACTTGCTTTCTGCGGGCCACTCCACATTAAACTGACCTTGTGTCACATTTTAGATTTTATGTGGAGGCAGATAAAAACTATCATATACAGTTTTATAAAGAAATACTCAAAGATTATTATCAATCTTCATCAATACCAAGTGTTTCACTCAGAGTGTATATTTACATATATATATATATATATATATATATATATATATATATGTAGAAAATAGAAAATCAAAGTATTCCAAAAAAAGATGAATTTATTCTTGATGATGAAGTCAACGTTTATACATTTTTGTTTATATTAAAAATTAATCAGGACAATAAAATAGGATGGAATCATGTCCCGATGAAGGTTTAATATAAACTGAAATGTTTAAACATCAACTTCACGATCAAGAATAAATTCATTTTTTTTTTTTGGGGGGGGGAATACTTTGTTTTTTATTTTCTACATATATATATATATATATATTGTCGGATGTATTCCCATATTTTACTCTCGAAGCGCCTTGAGAATAACTAGATGGGAGCTGCACAAGAATGCTGCATGCAGCCTTGAACAAGTCGTGAAAGCAGCACCCCACAAGGAAGCAGCTATATGGCCACCTGCCTCCCATCTCACATACCATCCGAGTGAGACAGACTAGGCATGCAGGACACTGCTGGAGAAGCAAGAACGAGCTCATAAGCGACTTCTCCTCTGCAAGCTGGCACATGGACATGCTTATGTGGGCCGCCCAGCCAAGGACTTACATAGACCAACTATTCGAGCGATGCTGGTTGCTGTGCCGAGGACTCCCAGGTGCAATGAGTGATAGAGAGGGTTGGCAAGAGATTGTCATGGATATCCGTGCTACATGCGTGACATGATTATATATATATATATATATATATATAATATACACACACACACACTCACATTCAAACACACTTTATCTTTGTGCCTCTCCATCACTTCTATTATAGCAAATCAACTCTTTTAAAAACTTTCACAAAAATATCTTTCCTGACAATGATCCAAGGTTGATACTAGTTGACAACAATAAAAAAAGAGATAACAAAAATGAAATACTACAATTTGTCTTATCACTTTTGTTCATCTTATATATATATACATATATATATATATATATATATATATATATATGAGAGTAAGTAAATAAACAATGTGTTTATTTGATATGGCTTTTAGCCGCCAATTTTTGGATGATATGTGCTTAATTGAAGTCAAACCTAATTTTTGAAAATTAATTAGTTGATAATTAATGAATTTAGGCGGGCATATATGTTCAAATGTAAGGCTAAACAATTTCTCGATTTGTTTAGCCTTACATTTGAACATATATGCCCATTTAAATTCATTAATTATTAACTAATTAATTTTTAAAAATTAGGTATGACAATTAAGCACATATCCTCCAAAATATATATATATATTATGTGTGTGTGTGTGCATATAAATGCTTGAAATAGTTATATTCACATATACAATGAATGTAAATAATTATATTCTTTCAGTTATACCTACAAAATTATAAACTTTAATGCGATATGAATAAAAGTCAATGGTGCTTAGTGACTGTCAGTTTTTCATCTATGTTGTTTTCACATAGTCAAAAACTAACAGTCAACAAGCACCATTGACTCTGTGTCTACGATATCCTAACATAGATATATACATATGCTCTATCACAAATATTGAACACTCTTTGTTTATAAATGTAACAAAATACATTATTTATCCCAAAACCCAAGGTAGAGCTCTATAGGATTTTATTGACTTTCACCGCCAGCGCAATAAAGCAATGATCGTCTGTTGTTTACAGATTTGATCTCTCTGGTGATGGTAAAATATATACACCGATGTATGTATTTATCAGTTAAAACACTGCTCCTTAATGTCAGCTATCAACGGCCGAGAGGTTAAAGAACAAAGCTGATGAAAAGTCAGTCGGGTTTCACTCCTGGTCAGAAGTAGTTGCGGTGTCTGGCCACACTGATGAGACGTGAAACGTCAAAACACAGTGTCTGAGGATGACTTATATATATATATAAGTCGTCGGGGTGGCCTAAAGACAACGAGGGAGTCTATCCCCTTTTCACTAGCGCTAGACCAAGGAGATTATTTTAGCATCTGAGGTGGAGTGCCACACCTACCATCAGCTCCTTACTTTACTACACAGATCCCTGTGCTACTTATACGCTGAGTTGGCGAGGGCCGGTATCGAACCTGGAACCTTGTGATTTCTAGTTGAATGCTCTACCAGTTGAGCTAGCGAACTGCATATACTTCAGATAGACATAGAAAAATATACTGGGCTTATCTAAATACATATTCTAAAATAGAAATTTTAAAGTTTTAAAATTCATCATGAGGAATGGCATTAATTACCCAAATGCGTCTACATCAGATTCCGAATGATATGAATTAAAGAAGCATTAATGTATCTATTGTATCTTTTGATTTCCTCATGATGGTGGGGGTATCAGAGCGTGATCACCTCTGATAGGGTCAGCATGGCAAGGGAAGTCTGATGTTGGAAGACCCAAAACTTCCCAATGACCCATGCAGATAACATCACTGATGACAACCACCAGCGCCCCAAATGTAGGAACATATATTTAAAGTTGATTTCCGCATGATAAATTCTAAAACTTTAAAATTCTATTTTATTATGCTTTGATAAGCCCAATTTATTTTTATCTATCATTTATATCTATTATTATACTAAAGCTAAGTAAATGAAAGGCTTTTTTCCTATTTAGTTTAAGGACACAAAATGCATCCCAAAATATTCCTTAGTTTTGCGATTAAGTTATGTTTGAAAAATAAATCCGTTTTATTTGGTTCTAATTAGTCGTAATTTGTTATTAAGTCAAAAACTCACCTGTCTCTTCCCTCACATTCTGCCTGTTACTTTCCCCGTCTCTACATATAACTTGATTAACTACTCTTTATATATGTTAGTTTTCTCTGTGAATGTAAAGAGAGAGATTGGAGAACATGAGCGGCAGATGAACTTATTCACATGTTAATTTTCAACAGCTAAAGGCTGGCTTATATATGTCTGGTCAGTTTTTGAATTAATTGCAAATTTTAGCAAAATGAATTTAATGTTTTTTTTAATTCTTTGGTCATATCTATTTTTTAATTTAATTCATTTTGCAAACTAACTTTCATTTTTATCACAATTATCTATCCAGAGCTCAATATGTCACTCAACGGTTCATGTCTTTTCTAGTATATATATATATATATATATATGTATCCCTATTATATATATATATATATATATATATATATATATTGGGGAGTATATGTGCTTAATTGAAGTCATACCTAATTTTAAAGTTAATTATAAATAATTAATTAATTAGGCAGGCAAACCTATTTAAATGTAGGCTAAACAAATCGAGAAATCAATATCTGTATGTACATTCGGCAGAGATTGATTTTTCTCGATTTGTTTAGCCTTACATTTAAATAGGTATGCCCGCCTAATTAATTAATTATTAATTAATTATCTTTCAAAATTAGGTACGACTTCAATTAAGCACATATACTCCCAAAAATTGTTGGCTAAAAAAAGCCATATCATAAACACATCGCTTGTGTATTTACTTCTCATATATATATATATATTTATATTTGTGTGTGGGTTAGAAAAGTCCTTTGCTCATATCTCCAAATCTAATATCTCTTTTGTACTCATATATACGTATTTTAAGTTTTCTAGAGGTTTTGCTGATAAGCACAAACGAGATATTATTTAAGGAAATATGACCAATATATGTCCGAAATTAACTATAATATATATATATATATATATATATGTGTGTGTATGTATCCCTATTATTAGGCTAAAAGTCTTACATCTAATCCTGATGAAGACTAGAATTAGTGAACAACCAAATAAGTCCAGGAAAGAAGAGAGTTATGGAAAAATAAAGATTCTGAAAAAAAAAAAAAAACACTTAAAATTCATGACTTTCCACCGTATGTGCCTGCTTATTCTGAATGTTCTTGTCTTTCAACTTGGCCTGCAGCAAAACATGCTCGACCACTCCAATTCTCACGTCCATCTGAGCACATTCTTTTTTCAACTGCTGCAGAACCTGCTTGATCTTTACAAGGGGAGCTGTATAAAAAAAAAAATAAAAAGAAAATCAAAAAAAAGGAAAATAAAAAGAAAATAAACAGAATTTAAAGAAATATCTATTGGAAAAGAAAAAGAATTCTCCGTTGTTTGAAGATAGTTACCATTTAACTAACAATATTGCAAGAAAAATAAATAAGGTACAAATGCAGAATAGTGCGCAAGAGATAATATTATTAGAATCGCATTTTATATATAAATAGCATTAGATGTAGGAAACTCCTACAGTAACCTAACCCTTACCCTAAACCTAGCCCTAGCATCTCAAAGATTTTTGGTTTGGTTGGGTTTTACGGCATGTCAACCCCTTGGGTTATTTTATGCAGAATACTTCTATTGGTAAAAAAGAATGTTTAATGCTAACAAAGTTTTGAAATAATTTCATTTTTAATGGATAATAAAAGTTTGTTTATAAACTCATGTTTTCTATTTAACCCATAGACGGGACCCTAACAGGTACTACCACTCCGGGTCAGAGTGGACCAGGGAGCAATGGTGATGAAGGGGTGCTCCACATTCCCCAAACCTCCAAAACTGGAACCTCACCATCAGGTAGAGTTTAACGTCATTCCCAGGACATGTAGACCCGTAGTCACCACCTTCTAGCACCCATATGATAAAAAGGAAAGATTTCGGGTATTTCTATGAAATGTAATGCTTTTTATACATAATCTAATGATATTATCTCTTACATGCTATTCTACATTAGGATCACTAAATCTATCTATTTATTTATTTCAATTTTAATTCTTTAGAATTGCATTTTACATGAAAATAGCATTACGTTACAGAAACTCCCAAAGTAACCCTTATCTGAGCTGTCACAAAGGTTTTGTGTATTTCCGTGAAATGTAAAGAAATGTAATGCTTTTTATACTTAATCAAATTTTATCTCTTGCACACTATTCTGCCTTAGTACCAAAAATAAAAAATAATGTTAATCTGCTGTCAAATATCTATGTAGAGACATCAATAAATCAGAAGCTGAATAAGAATTCATTTATTTTCCGTAATAAATATGATTGATTTTAATGGCATGTCAATCTGTATAGGGTTATTTTATGCTTTGAGGTTGGAAATCCCGTTCATTCTATTTGTCTTAATATTTGAGATGAGGCTTCAGGATTTGTATTATTTATATTTTTCGAAGTGTTGCTCTCATCTTTATTGTTATATACACAACGTGTATAACACATGTTGAAGGGGTTAGGTAAATAAGTAAAGTCGTCGGGGCGGCCTAAAGTCGGTATCAGCCAGTCAGCGAGGGAGTCTATCCCCTTTTCAATAGCGTTAGACCAAGGAGATTGTTTTTTAGCGTCTGAGGTGGAGTGCCACACCTACCATCAGCACCTTACTTTACCGCTCAGATCCATGTGCTACTCATACGCTGAGTTGGCGGGGACCGGTATCGAACTAGGAACCTTGTGGTTTCTAGCCGAACGCTCTACCAACTGAGCTAACCCAGCCCACTTATTTCAATTAATAATTGAGATTTTCTTTACATAAGGTAAAAGCAAATAATGGAATCAGCAAATTTTAAAAAAAATTATGGAATCAGCAAATTTTGAAGAAAATTATGGAATCAGCAATTTTGAAGAAAAAATTATGGAATCAGCAATTTTAAAGAAAAAATTATGAAGAAAAAATTATGGAAATGGAATCAGCAAATTTTGAAGAAAAATTATGGAATCAGCAAATTTTGAAGAAAAAATTATGGAATCAGCAATTTTGAAGAAAAAATTATGGAATCAGCAAATTTTAGCAAGAAAAAATTATGGAATCAGCAAATTTTAAAGAAAAACTTATGGAATCACAAACAAAAAATACCTCATTAGAATTTTTATTGCCCTTTCCCTGTTTTTTGACAGCCACAATAGAAAAAAGTAAGGCTGAACAGTGGAAGCTAACCTAGGGAGATTCCCACAACCTAGATCCCCCTCCCCTCTAAGACTCAAAAAGAAAGTGAGAGGGGACACTTTTTTTTATTTAAAGCTTATATCCCCCCACCCTGCATTTATCTTATTATGCATCACTTCTTCCCCCACTCCACACACTGATCACATCACATGTATATCAAGTAATTTATATTACAATTGTTTCAATGGACTGTTATAAAAATAACCTTAGTGTATAATAATCAGTTGTAAGTTGTCTTTTGTAAATGAGAACCACTTATATCTATCTTAAATAGCAATTAAATATAATATATATATATATATATATATATATATATATATATTAATAATGAAGATTCGGTCTTAATTTGTCTGTAACCAAAACTACATCACTGCTAACATCACATCATCCAAAATTGTCAATAAATAGAATAAAGAACAACCTTGTATTATATACACTCAAAATTTAGATACACCACCTTTGACAGTCCTTACTGTTTTTAAAAGATTTTAATAAATACATAATACATGGGACCACTTAGTACACAGGTCACAGACTGATCCGCCATTATCCTATCCTCAGGCATTATGAGTTGCGACCCATGGCCAACAGGTGGGCCCATGGGGAGGGGATCTTACCTTTGCAGAGGTGCAGGCGGAATATTCTACAGGACGAGTCAAACGTTTCATAATTATTGGTAACGTGAGACACAATATAGCAACTATGGATGCTTTTGCCAAGGTGATGAATGTGACGATCAACACTGAACTGTGAGATGCCAAGCTCACCTGATACTCTTTTAGTGCTACTTACCAGATTTGCCTCTCTGCTTTGGAGTGTTGCATGTCATGGGATGACTGAGTACCTGGCTCACAGACTGCTCAGCTACCACGCTCCTGTCCTCAGGCATTATGGGTCGCCACCTATGGCCAACAGGTGACCTTGTGGAGTGGGGGGGCTTACTCCTCTGCAGAGGTGCAGTCGGTATATTCTACAGACCTAGCAGACAGGGTAGGCTAAAGATAGCTCAGCCCAGCAAATATTTCAAGTACCATAAAAATTCTCGAGTTGGATATCTATATATCAATACTTGTGTTCCTTAATTGTACAACTATTATTATCTTACAACACCTTCTGGTTAAAAATGACACCGTCCAAATTGTCCAAGATGAAATGCAAAAATGTAAATCCTGATTATCTAGTGTTGCTTAACTACCGGATTCTTATTTCTTATGAGTGTTGTCACCTCAGCTAAATAATGGACCATTCTGTTTTTATTATAAAGAAAGAATGGGAAGAAAAAGGACATGCCACACAGAAAAACATAATCAGAAAAAAAAGAAAAAGAGAGTAGGGGAAAGATAGAGTGGTGAGTGTGCGGAAGCGATGATGCTAATCGGTTTCAATTGAAGATAAAAAAAAAGATGAAAAGAAGGACAGAAAGAAAAAATGTGTGAGAGAAACTTAAATTAGGATTATTATACTTTTCACATATTGAAATATTTTTCAATAGCTCTTAAGTAAACATATCAAACATTGTAATAATTAAGATTATCATACTATAGTATATCCACAGGTCCTGCTAGTCCTTGTTAAATTAAGTAGTTACTTACCCCCATCGGTCATTGTATTCCCTCTCTCTTCCATGTCAGACTTCACTTTTTCAAGCTCCTCTGTAACCTGGATGATAAAAAACAGAAATAGATGTTATATACTGCCACTGGACTTTGCCAAAAAATGAGGAACACATATTAATCAAGATATAATCTAGGGACTGGCAAACAAACTCGAATACTACGAGTTTTAAAAGCGAATTAAGAATAATTAAATCTATTATTTAAGGTTAAACTTTGCCTAAATTGATAAGTAGTAACATAATAACCATCATTAAAAAAAAGAAAAATATAATTACTTATGCATTTTAATTTTTAAAAGATTTAAAACTATTTGTTTTGGTCAATTTCGACGCGATCCGCCATTTTAGCTGTTTTTCAATGGTTTTAGGCGCTTGTTTACAATTTTAACGTAACATTTGGGATGGAAAAAAAATTTACCAAAATTTTTATTTTAAATGAATTTTATATATTAATTTTTCATAGCAAAAATACTAAATTAAAGTTTTGAAATAAAATAACTGATGCATTATAAAATTCATTAATTGTTAAATCAATACTGAAAATTTCATTAAAATCCGATAATTCCCTGATTTTTGGTAAATTATTTTCTGTAGGGGGGCTTAAGTCATTTTGTCAAAAACGCATTTTTTGTTCAGTTTGATAGTCCCTAATATAATCTTATATCTTTACTCTTCAATGATGATACTTGTATGGAGCAGGAAAGCAGTTGGAGAGAGTTTGCACATACAAAGGAGCTGTCAGGGGTTGGAACAGCCAGTGAAAAAAAAAAATGGAACAAAAATTCAAGACCTTACATAGTCTTAAATCTCCCACGTGACCCACATTTCTACAAACACACCTCTTTGCCCACTTTCTTGTCTTCCATTGGTCAGGGTTTTCACCCACACAATTCCTCTTTTTATACTTTGAGTATCACATCCACACACTCTCTGTCTAGTAATCTGAACATTAGCTATATAAAGGAGAATAACCTCCCCTTGTTTCTTTCACTTTGAGGAAGTCGTGTGTTTTGTTTTGTAAAAACATGGATTTTTCAACAAATTGGGTATGCCTATACTTTTCTAATATACCAGGTATTCTCATATAAATATTAACATTTTTTTTAAAAAGCACCTGTGGGAGATTCTAAGCATATGTTGACAGGGATGGTGAACATGGGGAGACTGTTTGAAAATATATTAAAGGTATTCTTATAAGGGTGTTAACATTTTTAAATCGTATTTCTCTGAATGTTTGAGATGAGGCTTGAAGATTAGTATCATCTGCGTTATTCGGACTATTGAAGAAGGCCGGAGGGCATATCGGCCAAATGTTGTACAAATAACAATGAAGATGGGGACAATAGTCCGAATAATGCAGATAATACTAATTTTTAAATCGATTTAAAAAAAAGAAAGAACTTAATATTTGTATGGGAGTACCTGTATATTAGAAAAGTATAGGCATACCCAGTGTGTCAAAAAATCCGTGTTTTTACAAAACAAAACACATGTCTTCCTCAAAGTGAAAAAAACAAGGGGAGGTTACTCTCATTTATGTAGCTAATGTTCAGATTACCCCCTGTCTTCTGGTAGCCACCTTGTTGATATTATCTATGTATGTATCTGTCAACTTCATCAACCATGTTTCTCCACCGGTTAAGGCAATATATTACATAAAGACTAAATTGTTGTAGATACATGAGTTAAGAAACAGTTTAATCATAGCTGACAGTGATATGCAAAGAAAAGATTGACTGATTTTAATAGTATGTCAACCCACCTATGTGTTATTTTATGTCTAGAAGTTTTTTTTACCAATTGGAACTGCAGAGTTTGGAATATAAACAGAATATTTTTGAGACTTTAATCTATACAAACAATTATAGATGAATCAAATTTCAGCATTAAATAACCCATAAGGATTATGTAGTGAGAGAGGAGACCTACCTCGTGCAACACGGTGTGACAGAGAGAGTGGCGGGCGTGAAGACTTGCCATATTCTCGAAGGAAGCGGGCTAGGCTTTGACTGGTGTGTAGGACTGACCTAGTCGAACCCGCTTCCTTTAGAATGTGAGAGTTGTGGACGATCAGTGAAATAAGAAATAGCATAGTGGCCCGGATGTAGGTGGTCGTGCCATGCTGACGAGTGCTGCACGGACAATTATGAGTGAGGAGCCCGGATGTGGTGAAATTGAGGTGTATTTAAAGGACTTATTCTCACAGACCAGGGAGAACGACTGCAGTAGTATTTTGTTGTCAAGACGAGCGGGACAAAAAAATAATTTTGGATATTGGATTTTGGAGCGTGATACAGTTGGGAGTGTTTAGACTGTCGATTGGAACCTTGCGTCAGACTTGACTGTGACCCCCCCCCACACACACACACACACACTGATTAGAGATTAGATATGCCATAAAAAAAAAAAAACTAAACAAGTAAATCGGAGAGATAACATCTTAAATAAATAATTGAACATTTCTTCTTACCTCTGCCAAAGTCCGTGATCGCTCTGTAAGTCCTCCACTCGCCTGTCGATATCGTTCCTTGATTTCAGCCAATTGGTCCTGAATGGCTCGGTAGTCAACCAATGAATGATCAAGTTGTTTGTTGATATATTTTTCCCGGCTGGCAATCTTTTCAAGTGTATGCATAATTTCATCTTGCAATTGGGTAAGATACGATTTAGTTTCCGTCATTGAATTCTCAATACTGGATTTGTGCTGATGCATTTGATCAACATGTAATCGCCAATCCTGTCAACAAAACAGAAAATATTAGAAACCTTTAAAAACAGCATGAATAGTAAAGGAATTAAATCCTATATTTTTTTCAATTAATTATAAATGTACCTTGGGTGGTTGTTTGGTTTAATGGCATATCAATGCCTGTGGGTTACTTAATCCCAAATCTTGCCTTTTTATATATATGATTTGTTTAACAATAATTTTCATTAACTTCATGTGTATCAAAAAATTGGTATAAATAATTCTTATTAGCTTCATGGGTATTAATAAATTGGTAGAAATAATTTTCATTAACATCATGTATATCAATAAATACTAGTGGTTAACCCTCAGCCACCGTTTCTAGCACCTATATGATAAAAAGGGATAGGTGTTTGCCATAAGAGAAATTTGCAGAAATACGGTCAGGACAATTATATTGTTGTTAAGGCTTCACATAACCAGCTAATTGATCTGATGGGGCCTCTCCAACTGCTATCAAGCTCAAGGGCTAAAGTGGACTTTTGCAAGTCATATACGGCTCAGCCACAAGGATAACATCCTCAGCAACCTACGGCTAACAGGTGGCCTCATTGGAGAGTGGCGCCTTACCCTTCTGCAAAGGTGCAGTTGGAATATTCTACAGCCCTTGCCGATAGGGTTGATAGATGTACATTATTACAGTATTAAAAATCTTCCAAAAAGAGGAGCCACTATAATATAGGAATTAACAGAAATATTTAAATAATTAGCTAAAACATTCTTATAAGAGAAATGCAAATAAACTGACAATAAAGGCAGAATAGATTTAAAGTAAAAATTCTAAGTTTGATACACATGTGTGAAAGCCTTGTTTACTCAGTGTTTGGTGAGTGAAGAATATCTGAGTTTTGTATCCCACAATTTAAATGTATGAAACTACGGAAATGTAGAAAATAAAGAAGAAGACAAAATTGATAGAAGAAACAACTTTATGTACAGAATATACAATTGGTATAGTTTTGTTCTTTCAGAAGTGTTACAGACTGTACGTAGTTGTGTTTGTAAAGTGCTTATGTATTGTTTACATTTGTTCGTTGGGATGTGTCAACATTGTAGCAGTTTTGTTAAAACAATGTCTGTGATTGAAACTTGTCGTATTGAGAAGGCGAGAGAGAAAAATATGAAACAAAAAAAAAGGAGATGGACCTGATTAATCATTTATGTCTCCGGACAGCGACCTCTCCCCATTGTGTCGAGTTGGGGAGACCACAAACAAAGTATTACAATAGAAAATGATAGTTTTCTTTATTAGGTTTACAGAAAAATAATTTACATTGGCAACCTTAAAAAACAATAAAGAGGAGAAAAAAGAAAAGAAAAAATTATAAAAAATCATTAAAAAGAAAGAAAAAAACAAATATATATTTACTTTGTTATCCGTTCTGATCATGACTTTTAATTGTGGTGTCACTCTCTCCACTTCCAGTTTCCAATCTGCAAAATCCGTCTGAGACTCAAGGATATTATCTGGTTTACTGCTACTCTCCTTAAGCTATCAACAAAAGAAAAACAATTTGATCAATTTGAAATTCAAGTAATCAAAAGATATAAACCATTATCATCATTCATTTTTAATATGAATAATTATATTTCGGACTGTTGTGCTCATCTTTATTGTGCATAAACAAATGTTGTATAGGGTGAAATTTGAGTTGTAGTAGTAGTCGTCAGTAGTAGAAGTTGTCGTTAATTCAAAAACAACATAGGCAAGGCAAGTCATATAGTCACAAAGAGGTTATTTATTTATTTCTAGACTCATGGGTTCTTTTTCAGAGAGAAGGAGGGAGAGGGTAAGGTCAAATTATTCTATCATAAATCATGTTTGGTACGACTATGCGAAACCCATACGGGGGAACGCGGGAAGCTCCACCAGCCTCTTACGAAGACCCAGCCGAAACTCAACAAATTTTTTTCTTCTACCATTTCTCATCGCAGGGTGGGAGGGTCACCCCTTCCACTTTCGGTCAAAACCCGGAACTTCTGTTTTTATTTTTAAATAGTTCCGGGGTCATTCGTCAGTCAATTGCTGGAACCCCATTGAGTGTTTACCCTTCTAAACTTTAACCTTTGTTCTTATTTCTTTTTCTTCTCTTTCTCCAGAAATCCGAATACCGTTTTTTTTTCAATCCCCAAGTTCCCCGTAGACCAATAATAATTATGCTACAGGCCACTGTAACCTCGGGCTCTGTTTTAGGTGTTTTTTATTCATTATTTTAATTACCTTAATTAATGGATAATTGTCTGAAGATGACTTATTTTAAGATAATTGAAATAATAAATAGAATACACCTAAAACAGTGCCCAATGTTACTGTGGCCTGAATGTTGTGTTTATATACAATAAAGATGAGGACAACAGTACAAAATATCATAATTATTTATTATTATTATTATTATTATTATTATTATTGACAAATTTCTTTTTTTATTTGTTTGTATTTTTGAGATGAGGCTTGATGTGAATAATTTTGATTTTTTGAACTGTTGTCCTCATCTTTATTGTGGTATACATAAATACAACGTTTCGGACGCTGTATCCTTCAGCCTTCCTCAGTGTTGCCTGTGTATCTGAGTATAGTAATGATTCAACCTGGGAAATCATTTTTAATAGTTTGACAGTTGATCAAACAGGTTCCAAATAATTTTTGAAAGATCTCATTGAAAAATGATGTGAATAATTTGATTTTTCAGACTGTTGTTCTCATCTTTATTGTGGTATATATATGTATTACTATACTTGGATACACAGGGAACACCTGAAGAAAGCCGGAGGATATAGCAGCTGAAATGTTGTGTTTATACATACCACAATAAAGATGAGGACAACAGTCTGAAAAATCAAAATTATTCCCATCTTTTTTTATTGTTTAAAAAGCCTCACCATCAGACGCAGTTTAGTGCCATATTAGGGACAACCCCTTTATGGAGTTCTTACTGCTATGTAGGGGAAACAGTCCAGGGCTGTGAAGTTGGAACACAAAATCTTTGACTCCGACTTTAACTCCTCTATTTTTGGCACTTCTGATTCTGACTCTTCTTTATTCAATTAAGTGATTATGGTTTACAAATACATATCAAACCATGATTTTTTATAATCTATTCATAAGGAGTGTGCACTGTATAACTTTACAGACTAAACTAGGACCATATAAACTCTTTTATTTTTGGCATCGACTCTGATTCCCTTTTATGTAATTAAGTAATAATAGCCTTCAAATTAATATAAAACCATGTTTTTTTATAATCTATTCATAAGTAGTGTGCACTGTATAACTTTACAGACTAAACTAGGGCCATATAAAGTGTAAATTCAATTGGAGTCAGAGTTGGTATAGTTATACCAACTCTATCTGATGGTGACCCCTTAATTGCTTCCGACTCCACAACAACAACTCCACAGCCCTGATACTGGGAGCACATTAACATCCTGTTGAGATTTTTCTAAGTCCAGAGCATTCCTATAAGGATATTTAAAAAAATGACTAAAAATGACCTTTGCATCTACAGTTACCTTTTAATTTTCCTTAAATCAAAGATTTCTACATATGTTCAATATTAAATTTAAACAAAGGCTATTGTTTGGAGCTGATTAGTTAAAACGAATGTGACTTCCAGCCGGGTGGAATGAGGTAGTATAGGACTTTAAGAGTTAAGACCTTCCAAGAGGGCAGGTAATTGTCTGAAGAAGTCTGTCAAGAGAGTGAGTCACTTGTGCAGTTCTATTCTTTACTAATTTCGTCACCGACGATGATGATGTCACTCCATGTCTTCATTTGTGGACCCTATGGTGACTCATTAGTCCAATTCTGGACTTGCAGATGCGGTCACACAGGGGAAATTTCCATCTACATTTGGTTGTTCATGACAACAAAGACGTCATCATTCTGCTTAGTTCCTGTGAGGCAGGCATCTCGCCAACCCAGTCTGTTGGAGGCCAGATCTTCCATGCTTGAAGGTGTGATCTTACATTTCTTCAGCGTTGTCTTCAAAATGGTCATTATTTCACTTCATACCACTTGTGTAGTATCCTGGTATAATATTGATACGGGACATTTACTCCAAAGATAATAATGAAAGTGAACACCACTTATTGTTGGCTGGTTGAATTTTACTGCATGACAACTCTTGTTGGGTTATTTTATGCCGAGGACATTTTGTTTTATTCATTCTTGATGGGTACTCAATTTTTTTATAAATTCAATTTTTTTAAACTCATTTTTTCTATTTGACCCATAGATAGGATCCTAGCAGGTACTACTACTTCAGGTCAGAGTGGACCTGAGAGTAATGTTGATGAAGGGGTACTCCACACTTCCCAGACTTCTAGAATTGGAACTTCAGCATCAGATAGAGTTTAAGACCCACAGCCACTGCATTCTAGCACATATATCGTAAAAAAGAATTGGGAGTTTGTCATAAGGGCAATAGGGTCAAGACAATCATATAGGTGCTAGGGCTTGACATGGCCAGTCGATTAATCAGAGGGAACCTCTTTGACTGTCTGTCTAACCTAAGTAAGGGCTGAAATGGATAGTTGTATGTCATGGACTACTCAGCCACCATCCTTAAGTATCAAGAATCGACACCCATGGCCAACAAGGGGGAGGGGGTGACCTTACTGGGGGGGGGGGGGGATCTTACCCTTAGCAGAGGTGCAGTCGGTATATTCTACTGCCCCAGCCTACAGGGCGAGATTTAATTAGAACTTTTTTTCTGGGGATGTAACAGTTTGTATGTATGATTGATCTGCAAAGCCATTTGTGCTGAAAAGGGCAAATGTTTGTGTTGTTTTCAAAAGATTTAAAAATCAATCACCTTTGTTTGGTTTAAAGAGTGCAGGTCATCCAAACGCATCATCGGTTCTTCTTCGAAATCATCATCATCATTTTCCATTTCATCCTAGAAAAATTAAAAAAAAAAAAAAAATATCAATCACAATTGCTTATCTATTAACAATGGAGAATTGCTTCCGGTTTTTGCCTGTAACAAAAATGACGTCACTGATTACGTCACACTACCTAAAACGTCATAACGTAGATTTGATTTAATTTGTTCTTGTTTTATGGCATATCAACCTCAATGGGTCATTTAATGCCAACTACGTTTTTGAAATGAATTGGTGATAATGTTTAATTTTCTAAAGGTTTTTTTTTTTAACATATTTTTTGTGAATGAAACTTTTAGATGATTTTTTTTAACATATATTTTTGTGTTTTCATTTTTTTTGAAGATTTTTAGATTTTGTTGTAGATGTGTGCTTCTTTTATGTATCCAAGTAATTTTTCTGGGTTTATTTGGTAGAATATCTGTTTTAGATTTGTTGTTTGATATAATACACTCAAATACACTCAAAATTTGAGCATGCAATGTTAAACAGTCCTCATAGTTTTTTTAATAAATACATACCTTGTATTATCTATCTATATATAGTTTTATTTTAATATATATTTAAAGTTATCAGAACTAAGTTTCCATTTCAATTTTTTTATATTTTTAGCTCCTTTAATAAATTTATTTTATTTTTTACTCCTTTAATAAATTTGATATTAAATTTTCAACTCCCATCCCCTCAGGCAATATTTATTTTACGTCACCCAGAGGGCGTTTTTATTTTGCTAGTGAATGTAATAAATGAATGCAATAAATTTTATACCACTAGACAAAGAAGATAGAAGTAAAGGAAACAGACTAGACGATTACAGATGTCCGAAAGAAAGAAGATAGAGTAGAAATGCAAGTAAGTCACACGACTCTATCTGTCTGTCTCTTTCTAATGTCTCTAGTACTCTCTCTCTCTCTCTCTCTCTATGTTACACGAAGAACTCTTGTTTATGTACCCGCAATGGCTACATAACACCTGGAGACTGTGAGACATCACTAGTGACCATCCTACCCAATCAGGCATCTTGCTAGGTGAACGATATCCGGCAACTAGTCAACATGATCCAGTGATTTTTCTGGATTTATAAAAGTAAACTGGTAAATTCATCCCGTGTGGATCTCTAAGTTTTTATTTACACTGCCAAAAGGTCAATATAGACCTCTAAGGCCTGATTCAAAATAAAACAAAATGTACATCTGATAATGCTTTTTGATTAACTTACAATGACTCCATCTTCATCCTCTAATTTTTCAAGAGTAAGCTCAGCATCATCATCAACAATGGCAGTTTCCTCATCATCTTCTTCTTGTGGATAAACAGGGCTGAAAAATAAAAGGGGAAAATATATATATAAATGCCAGTATTATCAAAATGAATTCTCTTAAAAAAATAAGGTACAAACAGAATGCTAGATTTTAAAATTAACAGTATATGTGGAAAATTAAAGTGGATTTGAATTGACACGTCTTTAATCCAGAGTAATCTGGAACAGAGCTCTCATTGGCTTAGAGAGTCACATGACCAGGTGACTCTGGGAAAGTAGAATTTAGTCAGTTGAAGTTGAGACAAGACAGCTCTGCTGCTGCTCCTCCCTGATGTACATGTGACAAATAATGTAGTGAGGAATAAAAGATAAAAGTGTACACAAAAATATATCTCTGGGTTTTTATTTTTGATAACCAAGAAGAGAACAGAACAGACTACGCAGCATTAATTGTATATTCATATTCACATTTTTTTGCGGTTGTTCAAATTCTTTTTTCCTATGGTCGTATCGAATACAAATGATTTTCAAATAGATCTATTTGACCCCTAGATGGGATCCCAACAACTACTACCACTCTGGGTCAAAGTGGACCTGGGAGTAATGGCAATGAAGGGATACATCACACTCTCTAGAGTTCCAGAACTGGGGTCGCACTGTCAAATGCAGTTTAGTTTCATATCCCCTTAAATGACACACCTTTCTTTGTTTTTACGGGACGGATTATACCCTTGCAAGAGATACAGTTTGTGCATACTTAGCCCCACCGACAGTAAATAGTAGATACATTAGAGGTTATAATTAACATTTCTGGCCTATTGTTGGTATCAGCTGTACAGTGAGTCTATCCCCTTTTTGCTAGTGCTAGACCAGGGAGATTGTTTTTACTGAGGTGGAGTGCCACACCTACTGTGTTGTAACCTAACAAAGGTTACTAAATGAGAAATAACCAGGTTGGAAATAAAAGGAATCTTTATAACATTAACAAAATACAATACTTGCCAAAGCCATAATGAAAGATAAACCACTGCTAATAGTATTAGACTACTCAGTCAGCACTTATTGAGTGATGTGTTAACTTTCATTAACTTTACTAGCAAAATAAAAAAACGCCCTCTGGGCAATGTAAAAATAAATTTTTGAAAGATATTGCTTGAGGAGGTGGAAGTTAAAAATTAAATGTCGGAGAGTTTGAACCATAAATCATGAAATCATCAAATTTATTAAAGGAGTAAAAAAAAAAACAATTTGAAATCGAAACTAAGTTCTATTAACTTTGAATATCTATTAAAATAAACTAAACTATATATAAATATATGATACTGGGGATGTATCTATTAAAACTTGTTTTAAAAAACAATGAGGACTGTCTAATGTTGCATGCTTAAATTTTGAGTGTGTTTATTCTATGTTATGACAATTTATGACGGGTATAGTGACGTAAGCAGTGACATAGTTTTTGCTACTGACAAAAACTGGAAGCGAATCTCCATTATTAATGGATGTGTATTAATGAATTGTTAAAAATAATTTTCATTAAATTCATGCATATTAATAAATACTGGTTATTGACTCTTTGAGTGGGGGTTTGCCATGAGAACAATTTGAAGAATACAGTTAGGATTTAATCATATAGTTGCTAGGGCTTGACATAACCAGCTGATTGATTGGAGGGGGCTTCTCTGACTATCTGTCTAGTCCAAGTAAGGGCTGAAGTGGAGTGTTGCATATCACATGACCACTTAGTACCTGGGTCACAGACTGCTCAGTCACTGCAATCCTGTCTTCAGGTATTACAGGTCACTACCAACAACCAACAGGTGGCCCCAATAGGGGGTCTTACTCCACTGCAGAAGTGCAGTCAGTGTACCCTACAGCCACACCCGACAGGGTGGTAACATGCTGGACAACAACAACATCATAGTAAGTGAATTTGAACTTCAGTCATGCAATTATGTTAATTTTTGGACTAATACCCTTGGGAAAAGTATGAATCTCCTCATCACCTCAGCTATCGGTCAAATAGTGCCACTACTGTTCTTCTACAAGAATGGATTTGGCATGGAGGTTGATATGCCATTCAACAATGAAATCAAACCATAAAAATCTGAATTTATCTTTCTTGTATAAGCACGTGTTCCTCAAAAGTATTAATCAATCTCAGTTTGGCATTTAGTCAAAAAAAACAAAAACAAACTGATCTTATTTTGGTGAAAGTACCAAAGAGACTCATTTTAAATATCTATGCTTTATGGTTTTAGAACTATCAGAGGATTAGGATGCAGACCTACTCCAAAGAAATCTCTTAGGAAATCTGAAGTTTATGTTAGCCATAAAAATTTCCATGACTAAAAAATTTCCATGACTAAAAAATTTATTTTCAATTTAAAATGATGTATGAGGGACATTCAAAAATTATCTTAGCCCCGTCGGCTGCAGCTTTAGAATACAGTGACTGCACCTTTGCAAAGGGGTAAGAACCCCCTGAATGGGGCCACCTGTAGGCAGTGCGTGGCGACCCATGATGCTTGGTGGATGAGTGGTGGATGAGTAGTCCATGACATGCAACACTCCACTTAGACCTTACTTAGGCTAGACGGGTGGTCGGGGAGGTCCCCTCCAATCAATCGGCTGGTCATGTCAAGCCATAGCACCTATACGATTGCCCCAATCCCATTGCCCTTTTGGTAAGCCCCAACTCTTTTTATCATATGGGTGCAAGAAGGTTGTGGCTGAATGACGTTAAACTCTATCTGATGGTGAGGTTCCAGTTCTGGAGGTCTGGGGAATGTGGAGTACCCCTTCATTACCATTGCTCCCTGGTCCACTCTAACTTGGAGTGGTAGTACCTGTTAGGGTCCCATCTATGGGTTAAATAGAAGAATGTGTTTATTAAAAAAAATTGAGTATCCATTAGAAATTAATTTATTTCAAAACTTTGTCAGCATTAAATAACCCACCAAGGTTGATATGCCATAAAACAAACCAAAACAAATCAAAAATTATCTGCACTCTTGTTTTATGGAAGCTGAGCTCAACATGGATGATTTTATAGGCAGAACCATGAACCTCTTGCAAAAAACAAGCTACCACATTGAAGATAACTCACTGGTTCACCACAACTATCTCTCAAGCTTGCTGAATCTTCTCATCAGGAGTGGAGGTTGACAGGCATCCTGCTCTCTCTTCATGTGTCATGCTTGTCTGGCCAGTTTTAAACTTCTCTCTCCACTCATACACACTTATATGCAGTAGTGCACTGTCCCTGTATTGCGTTAAAAGCCACCGATGAATTTCAGCCCCTGACATTCCTTCCGACCAAAGAAATTGGTACACATCCTTGGTGCATACTGCTAGTGGAGCAACCATGTTTACACAGTAAAGACTGCAAGCAAAATGGTGCGATCATGCTCAAACTCAATCACATGACCACAACAGTGCCAACTATATAAGCACACATACACAGAACGCAAAAACATTAAAGCAAAGATTCTGTCTCAGCTATATGAGGCATTAAAGCGTGTGGTGTAATGGTTCAAGTCATGGGAAATGGACTTGTCGCCCCGAGTTCAAATCCTGAATTTGGTAATTGCATTTCACTTAGCGCTAATACCCTTGGGAAAGGTATGAATCCAACCCTCCCTCCAGCTATGGATAAATAGTAGGGCAGACTGGGCTCTTTAACCTTGGTTAGGCAACCGGTCTAGGAGAAGGAAAACTCTGAATTCAAACCTGTTGAACTCTGCTTAAGAAATTGACCTTGTGTCACATCCTGCTCATGTGGAGGGTTTGGTAAATATATATATGAGGCATTAAATTTTTGAGAAAATGCTGAACTAACCGTGCCCACTTGAAGTGTTGTTTTTTCAAAGCTTCATCTGCAAGACGATCTAATACATAAATACAAAATTCACCACACCCCTGTTTTAATTTGGCTGGAGAAAAGTTTAGACTGTGACCCTATTAATAAAAGACAACAAAAAAGAAGAAAAAAAGAAAAGAAAAAGAATTAATACAGTATATGCAATGTAATAAGAACTTTAAAATTAGTAAACCTTTCTTTTTAACTTTTTCTTCTAAAAAAAGAGACTTCCAAAGTTTTTGTAATATCATATGTACATAATGTAGACAATAAAAAAAGAACTTAACTATATCATATCTATTAATAATGAATTAATTCGGTCTCAATTTGTCTGTAACCAAAACTACATCACTGTTTACGTCACCCAAAATAGTCAATATAGAATAAAATAAAATAAGTAAAAGTTGTTCAACATTTGAATCATTTCCATTGTAATAATGTCAATTTAGATAAATAAACTACATATTATTTAAAGAAATAAACTATATAAACTATGAAATTAATTAAAAAATTGTATTATTACTTTAAACTGAAAATTATTTGTGAAATTTGTAATCAATTTTGAAAATTATATTTTACTCTCACCCTTTTTTCAGTAACAAGAAGTTAACTAAAAGGTTTACAAATAAATAAATATGTACGATAAATCAAATAAATAGATGGTTGGTACAAGTAATCAAATTAAAATTCAATAGTAAAATCTTTTTTTAAATAAATACTTTTTAATCAGAAGTTTATGAGTAATTTTTCAACACTTACAATAAATTAAAAAAAGACGAAAGACGTTTTTATACTAAAATAGTTTTTACTTAATCAGAAGAGAAATGCAATTATGTTTATCTAAATAAAAATACAGTTTTTATTTGCAAAATATTTTTTATGTTTATTTAAATAAAAGGATGCTGTTCAGAAATAGTATCACAAAATTTGTAAAATTTGTTTTTGTCAGATACAATATATGTTCAAAAAATCATCTGTTTGTTTATTTTCAAATATTTGAAATTCGAAGTTACTGGTGATGAGTTAAAATATGAACCTTTCATTAAGTTGATGATTTAGGGTGCCTATTGGATACTTGGTCCAATAATTTTTAGTAAATTCATGAGTATTAATAAATTGGTAGAAAGAATCTTTGTTAAATTTTTCATTAACTTCATATGTATTAATAAATTAGAAGAAATAATTTCATGTATATTAATATACTAGTGGTTGACCCTCAGCCACCACCTTCTAGTACCTATATGATAAAAAGAGTTGGGTATTAGCAGAAGAGCAAATTGAAGAATATATATATACATACATATATATGTACCAATTGTATTATATATATATATATATATATATATATATATATATATATATATATATAAAAGGAATGACTTACCGGTGAAAATATTGGGTTGGTCTCAATATTTTGTTGGTACAAGTGTTATTCGGATAAGTCAGCGTTATAACAAATATAAAGTGCTCAATACGTAAGTAGAGCAGATTTATTATTATAGTGTGTACAGAAATAACTTACTAGAGTTTCACCATAAGGATCTTCAGGATTAAATCGACTGAATTAATCAAGATATTGATTAATCACAACTAACTGCAGGAGTTCATGTTTATATATATATATATATATATATATATATATATATATATATATATATATATATATATATATATATATATATATATATATATATATATATATATATATATATATATATATATATATATATATATATATATATATATATATACATATATATATATATATATATATATATATATATATATATATACATATATATATATATATATATATATATATATATATATATATATATATATATATATATATATATATATATATATATATATATATATATATATATATATATATATATATATATATATATATATATATATATATATATATATATATATATATATATATATATATATATATATATATATATATATATATATATATATATATATATACATATATATATATATATATATATATATATATATATATATATATATATATATATATATATATATAGAGAGAGAGAGAGAGAGAGAGAGAGGGGGGGATTGTGAAATAATTTTAGAAAAGTAAATGATATAAGAATTTTGAGTGTAATTTCATCTGCACAATTTTACATAAACATTTAAAGTTAAAAATATCAAGAAAATAAAAAACAAGAAAACAAGAAAACAAAAAATAAAAAATAATTACCATATCTCGAATCACTTCCAAAATACTGGATATTGTGGCATTTGGGTCATCTTTCTGATAAAAATAAATTGAGAAAATAGTTTACTCAGTACAAAAGGCCTTAACAGTAGAGGAGATTGAAGTTTTTACCTACATTCGATTTTGCTTATATTAAATCGAAGTTTATGATTATCAAGAGTTGGTTTAGCTCAGTTGATAGAGCATCCACCAAGGGAACCACACAGTTTCATGTTCAATACTGGCTCTTGCTAACTCAGTGCATGACTAGCACAGTTTGGCTAATCAAATCTGTGCAACAAAGTGGGGAGCTGACAGTAAGTGTGGCAGATGCAAAGAAAAGAAAATCTACAGTTTATATTGTTGCAGTTTTGTATATATAAGGCGTGTGCTAGTTCTCTGCCTATACTTATAGACTCACCAAGGTCACATGATTGACTCTTCTAACCAATCACTGGCAGTATTAGTGGCCTGATAAGATACTTAAACCTCCCATATTGGTCACACATTAAATACACTCTTTGAGGATGCACATTGGATTGCCGGGATCTTTACCAATATTCACGAAGGACTTATATGATTACCAGTAACTGAGGACACTTTAGTAACCAAAGGATTCACATTGTCGACCGACTCTTTATCAAGGATTCCACCAGATAAGCACTTCTGCTATAAGGCCAAGCAATGGCCCTTAAAAACTTAACATATATATTAGATGATTTGTAAAAATGAGAATCTGTAAGAATATAAAGATAAATTTATTCGCACAAAAAAACATGTATTATTATGTATTTGATTCACCATAGCCATATCAGTGCTAATGTATAACTGCACCACTTGGACTCTAATGAAGCACCTAGAACATAAGCTAGATGGGAGTTCCACAAGAATATTGCATGATGTGTTAAACAAATTGTGGTAATAGCATCCCACAAGTACAGCCACTTACTCCCTATCACAGAAACCATTCAAGTAAGATGAACAAGACATGCTGAACACTGCTGAAGAAGCAAGGACGAACTCATAAGTGATGTTCTCCTGTGGACACCTACATATGGACATACTAATATGGGCTGACCAGCAAGGGCCTACATTGACCAGTTCTGTGCAGATTCTGGATGCTGCGCAGAGGACCTCCCAGGGGCAATGACTGATGGGGACAGTTGGAGATTCATGTTTTTTTTACTGTAAATTATGCAGAATATTTGAATTCTTAAAGGATTTTGAATTTGTTTTCAATTCATTGTTAAAAAAAAGTTTTCAAATTGTTTTATTGAAAAAAAAGTTAATCGAGACATATTTGTTGAAAAATGCCCAAAATAATTTATTGTAAAACAAAATTATTTCATTAGTATTATTTGTATCATTCGGACTATTGTCCTCATCTTCATTATTATCTGTATAATGTTTCGGCCGATGTGCCCTTCAGCCTTTATTTTTCTGAAAAAAGCAGATCAACAGAGCATATGAGGGTGGCTCCTGTTGCTAATTTGAAGGGAGCATTCCTTTAAAAAAATATGGGAGTGCATATCTTGAAGTTAATGCAAACCAGATCTAAAGGATTTAGATAAGCATTTTCTTTTCAGTTTTGTTGTGAAGATTGTGATATTTCCTACTTACCTCTTGTGGGATATTAAATTGTCTGCCAGACATCTGGATCAACCAAGCAGCTAAAGATGTAAACATGTAAAATTGTTCTCCTGGATTTGTCGCTATTGCAAAGTAATGTCTAAAATGACACAAAAAGAAACAGAGGGAAAAAAAACTTTATTAAAAGCAAAATATACTCAAAACAAAGTATGAGGCATGTGAAAAAAAAAGAATCTGAAGTTTTTCAAAAGCAAAGGAATAAGTTTTTTTTTGTTTTTTTTTGCAAGGAGCTTTTCTTTCTTTTTTTTTTCATTCTTTTCTTTTCAAGGAAATTTTTTATTTTTTCATTTTTTTGCAAGAAACTTTTTTTTATTTTTGGCATTAAATTATTTTTCTCTTTTGCAAGGAATTACTATCTTTTTTACATTGAAGGAAATATTCTTTTTGCAAGAAAATAATTTTGTTTCATTGAAGGAACTACTTTTTTTGCAAGAAAATTTTTATCTTTTGGCAAAGAACATTTTTTTTATCCAGAAACTATTTTTTTTGCAAAAAACTATTTTTTTGCAAATTTTACATAATGCATGGGGTGCCTATAGATTATGACAGTAAGTGTAGTAGAATTTAAGTGATGGTATAATAAATTGAAAGTTACCATTAACCATTGTAGAAGTGATTGACAACAAGTTCACCTTTCACTGACCTAGCTGCTGATTTCTCATTGGCTGAGGCAAGGCATGTGAAGAGGAACAGAGTTAGAGTTAGATTTTGTCAGTTAGCTGAAAGGAGCAGATGTGAGGCCAGGGTCATCTGTTCCCAAGTATGTCATCTTCTCACCATGTGATTAAACCCTTTTAGGATTCACTTTTAATAAAGATGTCTTTGAAAAATAAACAAAGTCTTGCTTTATTATTAAAAACAAAGAGGATGAGCACAGACAACCAAGCCCAGCACAACAGAGGCCGTATCAACCAGAGAAGGAAAGTAAACCCAAAAGAAGATGGCCACTGGACAAAATAGAACCCCCTCCTAAGAACCCTCTTTCACCATTTATATACCCAATACAAAAGGGGTATATAACATAAGAAACTATGGCTAAATCGAACTTAACGGACCTAAATTCCACCATTGTATGTCACCCCGCCAAAAGAAAAAATACCAAAAATCAGGGAATTAACCGAATGTAAGGAAATTTTTCACTGTTGATATATAAATAAATAATAGATATAATGCACCAGTTATTTTATTTAAAAACTTTTACATTTTTTCAGGTCAGTTAGATTGAACCACATACCTTTGAGGCGTAACACAGATTCTAAAAGATACGTGGTTCAAAGTTAACTGACCAGAAAAATATAAAAGTTTTTAAAATAAAATAACAGGTGCATTATATCTTTTATTCATTAATATATCAACACTGAACATTTCATTAAATTCGGTTAATTCCCTGATTTTTGGTATTTTTGTTTCTTTCGGCGGGATGACATACGATGGTGGAATTTAGGTCTGTTAAGTTGGATTTAACTGAAACTATTGCAAGAAACTATTACTTTTTGCAAAAAAACTACATTTTTAGCAATTAACTTTTTTTTTTTTTTTTTTTTTGCAAGAAAGCAATTAAAAATGTTATTTTTATTTTTACAAGGAACTATTTTTTTTTCAAAAAACTATTCATATTTACAGTCGATAACACCATTGTGAGCATTTTTTTAACATAATGCTTTGATGTTATAGAGAGTTAACACATCACTCAATAAGTCCAGGGCTGACATATAGATGGCGCCACTAATAAAAAAATCCACATCATTTTTATGAAATAATAACCTTCCAATGAAACGTGTTAAAATGTGAGTCCAATTGGATTATTAGTTTACAAATTACAGTTATTTAAGTGAAGCTACTGTTGCAAGGCCAGGTTAGCTCAGTCGGTAGAGTGTTCGGCTAGAAACCACAAGGTTCCTAGTTTGATACTGGCCCTCGCCAACTCAGCGTAAGAGTAGGTCTAGCGCTAGTGAAAAGGGGATAGACTCCCTCGCTGATTGGCTGATTCCAGGCTTTAGGCCACCCCGACGACTTGTTGCAAATTTTCAAAACAATGGAAAAATCTGAATTTCGTGTGTTGATAAAGCATTGCTTTCTGATGGGAAAAAATTAAAATATTGTTGAGTTTAAAAAGGTGGGTTTAAGGAGATAGCTATTTCCTAATGGGCTTACAGTCAAGTCAAGCCTTGTACAACGTTTCCATATCTGCATGATTTAACAATCAGCAGTTGTATTCAGCAGCTTTAAAAAGGTAAATGTTAAGGGAGATAACTCTTCCCTAATGAACAATATCACTCTTTAATAAAAGAGCAGAAGTCAGATCACAAAATAGCATGAGGATGAAGGTGTGAAAACAAGATGGCTGCAGGACACATTCATGTGAACAGTAAATGTCTTACCCATATAAATCCTTCTGTACCATTGCCAGTGAGAAATAAAAACGAATACTGTTGAGTTTAAAAATACATTCAACTGGTTTGTATTATATTTTGTTTTTCCTTATATTTTGGGTTATAACACAATCATTGATTGATTTAATTATAAATATAAAAAAACAATAAATACCTTGACAAAGGCTTCATATTCATGTTCATCATAAAGTTTTTTTCATACTTCAACAATTTCAACTTTTCTAAGAGTTCTTCCATAATGATGAACGGCAGAAATGCCATACCAGGACCAGCATCTTCCGCCTCTTCTGATCGTCTTCGCTCCTCAGCCATTCTCAAACCTTAAGATTTCTACTGGTTCTCACAGTCGTTCAATAACATAAGATCAATGTAACCATAAAACTAAAAAAAAACAAAAAAGAAAAAATAAGTTTGAAATAAAAACATTTTTGAATAATTTTGAGGTTTCAGACTGTTGTCCTCATCGTTATTGTGGTATTTATAAACACATTTTGGCCGCTATATCCTCCAGCCTTCTTTATTTTTTTTGTGTATCCAAGTATAGTAATTGTTGTGTCCTTAAAAGGGATACAATCAGACATGGTTGTAGTCGAGTGGAAGGACCAGTCAACACATTCTTAGATTTAAAATAGAGGGTTTTATTACAGAGAGATATAACAAGACAGACAAGGAATAGTGAGGCATGCTACTAATCCTCGAAGCCAGCCTAGTATAATGCTGTGCTCAATATATATATAGTCAGATTACATGGGTAAGAGAGAGTGCGGAATATTCCATTACAACAGTAATGACCTAACCAGGGAAATCATTTTGGATAGTTTGATTGTTGATCAAACAGGCATCAAAGAGGTGTTTGTACATACTACAATAAAGATGAGGACAACAGTCTGAAACATCAAAATTATTTAGATCAAGCCTCATCTCAAAACTACAGACAAAAAAAACATTTTTTGTCCCAATTTTCGAAATGAGGCTTGATATGTATTATTTTTAGTTTTTGGTCTGCTGTCCTCATCTTTATTGTAATATATATATATATATATATATATATATATATTTTTAAAAAAATGTTTCTTTTTAAAGTTGGGCGTTATTACAAAGCATTAAAAATATATAAACGAATGAACTCGATATTATGGAGTATTGGATTCACTTATTTTCTATTATTTTTTATCATAAATTTTCAGGTTCGTTAGATACCCTTTATCAAATGAATGTTATTACTGTTTAACGGCTTCCTTGTCTCTGTTGGTATCGACAGTGGCAGCGTCTGTGAAATATTTATAATAACGGAGAATTCCGATGTCTGCATTCAATCCCTTCACGTGCATTTGTAATTTTAGAATCCATTTAGTTTCTGATTGTTTTCTAGATTGCGTTGTTGGAAATGCGTGTTCTATTAAAATGCATTTGAGGTGTGTAAGGTTGTGTGATAAGGCGTTAAAATGAAGTGCTATTATACTATGCAGGGATTTGAGATTTATAGTGGATTTGTGGTTATTTAGTCTTAGTCTAAAGGGTGTTGATGTTTCTCCCACATATCCGCTATTTCTGCATTAAACTTTTATATATATATATATATATATATAAAAGTTTAAGCTGTTGTACCCTCTGGCCTTCTTCAGGTGTACTGTACCATGTCAATTCCAAGAGATTGTCCTAAAACCATGACTTCCTAGGCGGTGCTGCAAGCCATAGACCCGAATTCGGATATTATCATGCAAGTTCAGCATCTCATAGTCCAGTTTGGTTCATAACCGTCATATCTGAATATTTTTTAAAATGAACGTGACACTTCTCGTCATTATTTGAATGGGATCTTCATAAGTTCTTCAACACTTTGTTTGTTCAACAGTCAAACTATTCAAAATGAATCATTCAGGTTGAATCATTGCTATGCTCAGACTAACAAGGTATACCTGAAGAAGGCTGGAGGGTACAACAGCCAAAATGTTTTTTTCATATATCACAATAAAGATGAGGACAACAGTCTGAAAAATCATTAAAAAAAACAACATGTTTGTTGTTTCTACTCAGGGGAGTCAAAAGTTTTGCAATATTTTGGTAATGTGAGGCACAATTTGCCAGCTTCAGATGCTTTTGCCGAGTTTGTGAAGGTGATGGACATACCTGGAGAGTGAGATGCCAAGCTCGCCTGATACTCTCAGAGTGCACCTCTATGGCTTGGAGCATGATCAGAGGTAACATGCAACAGTTGCTTCTATAGGACAGGAGATCATTGCCCCCAGGTATTCGATGTGCAAGACTGAATATTTTATACTACTACTGGACCCAACAAACAACATGAAACACATATATATAAAAATGTATCATATTTTTTATTCTTTGATGTGTTTAGAATGAGAATCATCAGTAGAGTTTGCACAAACACTGAAGCTTACGGAAAATACAGCTTAAGCAGAAAAATAAGCATGTATTCATAAAATAACAAATAAATTTATATGGAGAATAAATTTGCAATAATCAACAAAATATGAATGTTAAAAAGAAATGTAAAATTTTGTGTGTAGAGTTTGGAAAAGTACATAAAAAAATGTGTAATGTGAAATGTTTGTGTATTCGTCAAAGTTCGATTAGATATGGACAGAAATAAAAATTAAGTTTGTAATATACGACCTGATGAAATTGATTCCTGATGTTTAATGAGGTGGTACGAGTGAATGGTAAATTCTAGTAGTCAGCTTGTGACTCAGAAGTGTGCCGTGTTTGTCTTGATGTTAGTGAATCGTCCCCGCAGATATCTGTTTGTTTGTTGTTGTCCAGGCGTGTGTCCTATCTGACGGTGAGATGAATTCTGTGTAATTGTTGATTTCTTCTCTGTCTTTTATGATACTCAATGGGATCAAAAAGTTATTAATTTTTTGGTGCAAATGCGCGTACGTAGTTGAAAACACACTGATTCCTCCAATCAAACTTTGGCCAATATATAAACATTTGTTTTAATCTCTTTTCCTTAAATTTAGGAAAAGAACTGTGTTGTGTGTTTGTTTTAATTTCTTTTCCTTAAGTTTGGAAAAAGAAATGTGTTCATGTGTTTATTCTTATTTTGATATAAAATATAAGATTGTATTCTATACATTGAGTTAATGAAGATTATTTTTACCAGTTTATAAAAACAAACCAAACCAAAGTATTTTCTCCGTATTTTCTGCTGAAGCTATGTCATATTTTTATTCGTCATTTTGATATTATTTGTAGAGTAGTTTCACGCAACCTTCTTGTTGTTAAATACATACAAATTTATTCTCCATCATTCTTAATACATATGGTTGCCCTCTACAAATGTGTATCAAAATATTGGTATATATTATTTTGTTAGATTTTTCATTAACTTCATGTGTATAAACAAACTTGTAGAAATAATTTTCATTAACTCGATGTGTATCAATAAATCAGAAGAATTGACTTTGTAAGATTCATGGTTAATATATGAACATACAACTCTGACACGTGGTGTTGGACACAACATTTTATATAATAAACAGCACATTTATAAGACAAGATACAATAAAATACATGTAGGGGGGGGGCGAAGCCTCCAGGAGAGTAGCATAGCGTTGGGGGCAGAAGCCCCCACCGAGAAGGGTGTAACAATAGTCTAACCCATGTGGTTGTTCCAGAAGATGTAGCTAAAAGAGGCAGGGAGTTTCAAAACCTGCGCTTAAATACCAGACCTCCCTGGTGGCCTCACGGAAACCCAGCGGGAAGATAACTCTTCCAGACAAAGGGAAGATAATCCCAACAACTTCATGAGTATATGGGGTATAAAGAAGTTTTGGGGTAGGATGAGGTTTGGATGTTTTAAGGTTTAAATGTATCTGGAAATTCTTGGTTCATGTTCTTCGGGAGTTTGCTTCAACCCCATCTCATTTGGCAGTTACGATGAAAAAGGAATTTAAGGAAAGAAAAAGGAAAGAGATATAAGCAGGAGGTAGTTTTATGATTTAGGCTTTATTGTCTGGGTCATAGTCGACTGTGGCAAGGGGATATCCCTTTTGTGAACATTACACATTTCTTTTGATTTACACAAATTTATTCTCAGAATAAATTTATTTGTTATTTATTGAATACATGTCTAGTCTTTGTCATTTCTTCGTATGTTCTGCCTAAACTGTGTCTTGTTATTTTGTGAAGTCAGAACACGCAACCCTTGCCTTTACAACACCCGTACTTCTGTTTCAACTCCAGGAGGAAATTACAACAATATTCAAAATGTGTAACTGTGTTTATTTACCAAACCCTCAACAAAAGCAGGATGTGCTAGGTCAATTTTTTGGTACAAATGCAGGATAGTGCGCAAGAGATTGTGGTGAGCCACAAGTTAACACTTTGAAAGCAGAAATTAAATGACAAAAATAAGAAGTCTGCACATAGGATCAGTGCAGGTAGAAAGAAAGAAAATAGAAATATTAAAGATGATAATTTTCAACCAATCAGAAGTGTCCACGGCAAAAAAAAAAAGAAGTTTTTCAAAAGACCGATTTTGAACCTAGGGAGTCCAATAAAAGCGAAGGTTTTCGAAGAACAGTTCAGAAGACAAACTTATGCCTGGATATTCCCTCATTCAACTCAGAAATATTTGCCAACCCCTGAAGGTATTACAAGCTATATCTTTCTCTCTCAACAAGTTACTTCACTGCTGATATATAGAGCATTACCCTTTTATTTTCTATTAGAGAGAACTTACACTTTCTTCTTCTAATTACATGAACTTTTAAAAAAGCATATTCTGCAGGACTTTGATCAGTATTTTGACTACTGTAATCTATTTGTTTTAATACACATATTACTTGTTGAATTTAGGAGATATTTGTTTTTCTGTCTTAATACATGTGACCTTATAGTGTGTTTGTTGTAATTACCAATATATATATATATATATATATATATATATCCACTCATTACAACCACCATAAGATAATACCATTAGAATCGCATTTTACATATAAATAGTATTAGTTTACGGAAACTCCCAAAGTAACCTAACCCTAACCCTAATCCTAGTATCTCAAAGGGTTTGGGTATTTCCATGAAATGTAATGTTTTTTGTACGTAATCTAATGATATTATCTCTTGCGTGCTATTTTGCATTAGTACCATTTTTTTAAAAAGCAGAGTTAACAAGTTATTAACAAGTACTACCACTTCGGGTCAGTGTGAACCCAGGACTTATGCTAGCGAAGGGGTACACACTCCCCAGAGCTCCAGAACTGGATCTACACCATCAGATGCAGTTTAGGGTCATATCCAGGACATTTTTGCGGGGTGGGGGTCTTACCCCTAGGTAGGGGATTTATTTTAAGCCCTGGACTAACAAATAATTTAAATGAAAAAAACAAAAAAAACAATTACAAATAATTTAATCATAATCTAAATTATTTAAAATAATTACAAATAATTTGAATTTAAAAACTTGCCATAAGTAAAGTTTTCAATTTATAGTTTCGTATTTATACATTAAAAAAAGAGAAAAATATTTACTTGGTAACAACATACACAAATATAACAGAGAACCTGAGAAGAAATTTTCTTTTTTTCTTTCTTTTCATTAAAAATTATAAATTCGCTGTTAATTTCGCTGATTCGTTGACAGTTTGAGTTCGTTTTTTTAACTTTAAAAATTGCAAAATAATGATACAAAAACAAAACTTTTAAACTTCTTTAGCAATCAACTTTATGTAACCAAAACAGAAATCAACAAAGCAAGGCAGTTCGTTTTCCCAGAGTAATTTCAACAAGAAAACATACATTTATTTTTTTATCGTGGAAGTAAGTAAATAAATAAATATTCTGAAATAACTTACCGAAGGATTATTATTATTAGCAACGAACGGTTTCCAAGCGTCGGCCATGACATGTGGCCGAAGACATTGCTATGCGCATGCGTATTGATTATGTTTACGGTCCAACTGCTGTCATGACGACAAATAAGTTTTTATTATCTCCCTTGGATTTTAAGATTTTGGTATTTTTTAATTGTTGGCAGCCTTCCGTCTATGAGAGACGGTGGAGTAGTGTCATAGTGTTTTTTTTTTGTGTATTCGCGGAGTTCCATCCCGGCCTACTGCCTCTAAAACCGCTAGCCGGTGGCTGCCGAGAAAGAAAAAAACCTACCAGCTACGATTGAAGTCCGTAGCCGAAGCGGTGTCACTTGAAAAAGAAAACTAGGGTTAGGGTTAGGGTTAGGGTTTAAGGTTAGGGTTGGGGTTGGGGTTTAGGGTTAGTTTAATGGGAAAATGAATAAATAATTTGGGCTCTATTTTTTTCTGGGTCACCCTGTATATAGAGTTACCCAGAAAAAACAGAACCCACAAATTTTGTAATAAAACTGTTCATTTTAACTGAGGGGGGGGGGTTAGGGTTAGGGTTAGGGTTGGGTTTTCGGGAAAAAAGCCCTAAGTTGGTTGTTTTTATTTTTCAAGTGACACAGCTTCGGCTACGGACTTCAATCGTAGCTGGTGTTTTTTTTTTGTTTGTTTGTTTTTTTTCAGCAGCCACTGGCTAGCGGTTTTTGAGGCAGGAGGTCGGGACGGAACTCCGCAAAGAGTACGGTTTTGTTTTTTGTATTTTTTGTATTTTTTTGTTTTTTTAACTACATCTGATCGGGGTTCTTATGGGGGATGAGCTGTTGCCCGTGCAGCAAATCCCCCCTCTCCACATTGCCGCAGTTATCACACCACCTTAGGGACTTTGGCTCCTGATTTGTTTTCGGGGTTTACTCCTGTAGACTTTCATTGAAAGGCAGCAGAGGTTTTGAGTTGGACTTTTCTTTGACTTAGATGGGTTGCCGACCAAGGCTAAAGAGCCCCTTCTAACCCATTTGGGAGATTTCTTTGATGAGTAACATGTGGAAAATTCTAAAGAATTCAAATATTCTAGAAATTTCAACCCGAATCCAGAGCAAGAAATGGGTAATCTGAACATTATCTACACAAATAAGAGCAATTTATTACTTTTTAATTATTGGAGTACAGTTGTTGCTTTTTTAAATGGCTTCTCGTTAAATATACTAGCAAGAATATGCGCCCGCCGCCGGGTGTAAGTAATTAAATTTTACTGTAATGAAATATATTAAATTAGAAAGATAAGAACGCATATAAAAAGATTACACTTATTTAATTATATTTTAATTGGTTTATTATAGGATAAACCCCTATAACTTACTAAATAATGAAAAAGAAAAACGTGAAAGACGCACCAAACATGATTCTTTTCCAAATTCAAAGAGAATTCTAAATTTTTGTACAAATAGATTTTTTTTTAAATATATGTGTTGCGGGGCCGATAAGGATGTCGACCCCACAGACGTTTGAATAAGTGAAACGATTGGAGACAATGAAAGAAACAAAGGCATAGGAATTGGATGACAAAGGTAACCGGGTGGTCAATTTATTAGCGAGAATTGACAGAGGTAAATCGGCTAGTTGAGGATTCGATATTCGAGGTTGGTCGCTCAACGTTCGGTCAGTCTTCCGTCGATCTGGGTGGATAGGTCGTCGGTTGTCGGATAGGCAGCTGGAATCCGGAATCGGGATAGCAGTGCGTCTACGGGTTTCGGCTGACGTCGTGGTCGGTCGGTAAAGGTTTCGGTTGACGTCATGGTCGGTCGGTTAAGGTTTCGGTTGACGTCGTGGTCGGTCGGTAACGGTTTCGGCCTGCGGTTGGATCGGCTGCGAGCCCGGTCGTAGTCCTGTCGATGACTGTTAGGGCACGAGCGTGAAACGTAACACCGACGGACCGTTCGCTTAGCACGTGTGTTGCTTGGGTCTGATTAACCGCGGTTATGCGGGGTTTCAGACCGGCGGGCATGTGTGCGCAAATGCCTCGAGTAGCTAAGTGTTTGCTCGGCGGGAGATCGAGTCGGATCTACCAAACTAGTACCTAGCGTATTGTCGGTGAGGGATGCCTATCCGGTCGGAAGACCCAGATTTTCTAGGGATTTCGCCCTAGGATCGCATTGGTGGTTAAGGAAAGACTGAAGTGAAACGGCCGACTGGTTAGCTCTGAAAAGAGCTGGGTTTGTTAGCCTTGAAAAAGGCTGTTTGCTGGAACTGGAACAAGGTTCGTGTCATCACAGCAAAGGAAGAGGCAGGTCGTTTAGCGGCGGAGAGGCAAGCAGTCAGGAAAAAGCCATTTCGTCTGGAACAGGATTCAAGATCGTCAACTGTTGCCGGCTGGTTGGAAGCGTGTTGTCGTCGCAAAACGACTTTCTTATATACACGAAATTTACCAGAAGCATCAAATGACGTCAGGCAAAAGTTCGTTAGCGATGATGAAATAGTGGAGAGGGAGGTGGCCAGATTTCATCAGCCGCGTACGATCGTGCGTGTCCCCACGTACGTTTCGGTCAAGGGGAGGAGCTTAAGCTACGAATCCAGATTACTCTAGTCAGAACGTTCGGAACGTGGAAGGGGTAATCTGCGTGCGTTCTTTTACGCACGTACGCTGTGCTTGCACCAGCACGCGTACGTTCAGAGGAAGGGATCAAGGCTTTTTGGCCCCGACATATGCAACCTTTAGAATTCGATTGGATACGGCTATCCACGAGTGTTGTTTACACATATGTCCGCACTTTGGAAGGTTCGTAAATTATTACCGCCAAAAATAAAAATACTATAATTAGAGCCGATCGGCAGATATTTAAACGAGAGAACAAATCAACAAATCAGTCGATCTTTCACCGCAACGAGAGAACGACGTACGCAGCAGACGACATTTAAAGAACAACAACTTTCGCGACAAACCAGCCAATGAACAACCACGGCTGACCTCGACAGACAGACGCCAAGATGCTAAGATAATCGGACCATATGACCTTTAGGCACCCCTTTTTCTATCTCGTTTCATCAGGATTTTTTTTTTCATTTACACTCTCAAAACCCGGTTGTTTGGTTTTTTTTTAATTATAAAACTAACCCCTAACCCTAACCCCTAACAAACAACTCGTTCAACAATTCAGCCCAAAAAACTTTCTTGATTTATCCAATTTTCTATAGACCAACATTATCTGAATCTGATACCTACTTTGGCATTTCAACCAACAAATTTGACATTTGTTTTTAAGTTGTAAATACTAAAAACTTACTTGATTTATCCAATAACCTCGGAATGAATTTCTTTGTTGTTATTAACTAGGTACCACCAAAATACGTCACGTGATCAGTTTAGGCCATATTGAAGGAAGAAACGTAAATATTTTTTTAAACTTAAAAAAAAAAATCTCGCAAAAAAAGAAATAACGAACATAAAGAAATGTTACAAAGAAAAACAGTTAATTCAAAGATCAAATTATCCGATTGGGGAAAAATTACTCACCGTTATCTTGAAAAATAAGTAAAACAGTCCCTTTTTTTAACAATAGGGTCAATTTCTTTATTGATTTTTTTTAGCAGAATTCTGTGTTCATGGTTCTTTTACTAAAAAGCTCTCGCATCGAAACTTATAAAAATCTTCTGATATGATTATTCAGACTCTTATCTTTACAGAAAAAAAACTAAAAATCGTTTTTTGTCGGATCATTTTTTCATATTTCATAAAATAAAATGGGGGGGGGGGGGGCTCGTAAAAAATATTTCCCCTAATATATTTTAGGAAAAATCTATTTCAGACATAGTTACATCAAGTTACAATAAGTAATTATGGAAATTTTCGTGAAAATGGGACCATTAATAGATTTTTCATAGAATTAAAAAAAAAAGCCTCTAGTCATAACTTGTTTTTGGCTACGTTAAAATTCAATTGATTTGACGGTACAAAAATGTAAACATTGTTTTTCCTTCATAATTTTCATTATTTCTGTAAGCTGAAATTTAAAAAAAAAATCATCAGGAGTTTTTAAAATATTTCTTCTTTCAAATGGAGAAAACATTTTCAAGATAATATTAACCTTCATGCAGGTTTCAATGTATTAAATATAGTGGCGGGGGGATTTTATAGAGAAAATTGGTAGTACCTACCATGTACCTCTTGTGTTTGCCATTCCTTTATATTTTGCCAACTTGTGTCTATTTATTTCATACATCCTTGCTAATATCGTTAGTGGGGTCGGCATCCGTTCTTCACCAGTCGGAATTCGTCTCCACTGACTGGAATTCGCTTCTCGCCGACCCCCTACACTATATATAATCCTACATAGGACTGATTTTAATGCATTGGAGAATAAAACAATAATATTAGAGATCAATAAAACAGTCGATGGACGGCCTAAAGTCGGTATCAGTCAGTCAGCGAGGGAGTCTATCTCCTTTTCAATAGCTCTAGACCAAGGAGATTGTTTTAGCATCTGAGTTAGAGCGCCACACCTACCATTAGCTCCTTACTTTACCGCACAGATCCCTGTGCTACTCATACGCTGAGTTGGCGAGGACCGGTATCGAATTAGGAACCTTGTGGTTTCTAGCCGAACGCTCTACCGACTGGGCTAACCCGGCCCCTTAGAGATCAATAACACCTGGTAATTAATTAATAAAACGAGTTTTGTTAAATCAGTATGCAAATTAACCACACCATATATTATGTAAACCTTTATTTTTTAGTCATATATATATATATATATATATACCATTTTGCAGGATTTTAAACACACAAATAACATGGGCTGTTTTGAGACAAATCTCAGATTTTCATAGAGATTTTATAAATTATGTTTATTCTATCTTTTAATGATTTTTACTATAAATTAAATACTCATTAATAAATTTACGCAATTCCTGACGGTATTGTGACATAAGCAGTAACGCAGTTTCAGTTACAGAGAGACAGACTCCGAATCTCCACTATAATAAGATTCATTTCGAAATTTAAATCACATAAAAATAATCACAGTTTGTGAACATGTGTCGGCAAACATACATTTGATTCAACCCCAAAGGGTCTGTTTGGACAACTTTGAGAAGCCTTGAAAATAGAGAAATAAAGATATCTGAAAAATAAGTAAAGGGAAATAACTCAAAATTCTTTTTACATGGGTTCTTTCCCTTGAACATAATACTCGTTTTATCGAATTATTGACATTTGACAAATATTTACTAAATTTAATATAGTGTGCGACACAGAAATAAATTAAAGTCAATAAGAAGGGAAAACGATTGTATTGCGCCAGAGCAATTGAAAATCAGCATTTGGTATCTTAGTATTTACTTGGGTATGAATGGACAGTGTTCGGCTAGGAATCTAAAGGTTCTTGGTTCGATACTGGCCCCCGCCAACTCAGCGTATGAGTAGCACAGAGATCTGTGCGGTAAAGTAAGGAGCTGATGGTAGGTGTGGCGCTCCACCTCAGATGCTCAAATAATCTCCTTGGTCTAGCGCTAGTGAAAAGGGGATAGACTCCCTCGCTCTCTGGCCGATACCGACATTAGGCCGCCCCGACGACTTTACTTTACTTACTATTAACATGTTATCTTCTGTATGGAAAGCTAATATAATATATATATATATATATATATATATATATATATATATATATATATATATAAGTTCAGATAATAGGATGTAAGGGAGATAAATTTATTAAATAAAAAAAAGGTGGCCTAAATTAAATTGTAAATTAATATTTACTATTTCAAATAAGAAAAAAAAAATGCTTTTGTTGTATTGTTTGTCCTGTAATATCACCGGAAAAATCCTATGTGTTCCTTTTTTATAATTTCAATATGAACAATATGAACAATATTTCTAATTTTTTTCAATGGTTCCAGTCTTACCACTTATCTGATATACTGACTGTGTATTTTCAGGCCATTTACATATATTATATATATTATATATCTTGTTTTATTATTGTTAAATGTTTGTACACAAGTTTATATGTTAAAAAATTGAGTTAAAAATACTGAATATCGATCAAGCACGAATAGAACAAAACGTCTTCAGCATAAACCTGCTGTAAAATCCAAATACCAAACCAAACCTGTTGGATTATAGTTATTTACTAAGCTGAGCTTAGATGTGGCATAAGACCAGAAGTATGAGGCACCCAGTGAGAATCGAACTCACTAACAATGTTCTGCTAATCTAGCTTGATAACTATTACACCACGTAAGTTGCCCTGCTGGGTTATAAGTAATGCAACAATACACCACTTAAATTTATAGACTAAGCGAGGTCACATATTTAAACCTCAGCCAATCAACAGCCCGGATGCGTGGCTGGTTGACTACTTAATCACTGATACCGAGAGACATCCATTTGCAATCATTAACGAAGAACTTGCAATACTGAGGAGCACCAAGGAACAACCAAAGGATTCTTTACCCATAGATAGAAACTACGCCCTGCTTAACACAAAGGATCTCCGCTGGACAAGCGCCCTTGCTTGAAGCCTAACCGATGACCACTAAAATCGTAACAAAACCAATACAAAAAAAATTTACAAGTTTTTTTCTACTATATGTTTCTAATTTTAGAGTGTTACATTTCTCATAATTTTACAGTATTTTCACTGATAAAATTAATTAAATCTTACCGGAAAAATGGCCTAGCTTTTATTTATTTTTTTCTGTGATTTTCAAAATCGTCAATAAGTGGAAGTTCAAGAATGTTGGTAAAAAATCAGCAAAAATAAACTAATTATCCGATTTTAATATTCGGTATATCAAGTCATAAGAGCTTTTATGTGATAAATGTAGCCCTAGCAAAAAATATAATTTAAAACTTCTTTTAAGTAAATTTTACAATGAAATTAAGTTATACGCTATGTAAATTTAAAATTTAAAAAGGTAAATTTGACAATAAAAAATGAAATTATCATTGAATAATACTTTTTTTTTATTTAGAAATATCTTTTTACTACTTGACAATTTTGACAAGTTCTTCTTTTAACTTTAATTTTTCATAGAAATATAAATTTTAACCAAAAATAAATTTCTTTATTTGCCAAGAAGAAACCTTCTCATAAAAAATATAGACTTCATTTCTGCCACGCGAAGGGAAGTTGAAAATTTACATGACTCAAAAACCAGTTAAATCGAACTTAACGGACCTAAATTCCACCATCGTATTTCAATTTTAATGAAATTTTCAGTGTTGATATATTAATGAATAAAAGATATAATGCACCAGTTATTTTATTTAAAAACTTTTACATTTTTTCAGGTCAGTTAACTTTGAACCACGTATCTTTCAGAATCTGTGTTTTACGCCTCAAAGATACGTATCCCAAGAAGCGATATCGTGCCTTCTACTTCACCGTATATATCTTGTCCAAAACGTATATACGGCTTTTCGTTACACGTAGTTAAACTCCTTCAAGCAAAGAATAACAAACACCGTGGGTAGGGTAATTTTGTTTATTCCGTCCACAAGAAAGGGGTAAGAAACTGTTCTATGAGAGACGAACACGAAGAGGAAGGCTGAAACACGCCCGTTCGATAGGCAAGCTAATCTGGAAAAGAATTAAAGGACACGCGCTCACAGAGGATTCTGGGTAACCCAAAATAGCCCTTCCGGTGGCGAGCTAGTCGCAGATATAAACAAAGGAATAAAATGGTGTAAGGGGCGCATCCTCGCATGTAGGTCCTTGGTGGGCAGCCTACATTAGCATGTCCATGTATCGGCTTCCACAGGAGAACGTTGCTTATGAGTTCGTCCTTGCTTCTCCAGCATGTCTTGTCCGTCTGACTTATGGTTTGTGAGATTGGGGGCAGGTGGCCATACAGCAGCTTCCTTGTGGGTGCTGTTTCCACGACTTGTTCAAGACACACGCAGCATTCTTGTGCAGCTCCCATCTAGCTTATTCTCAAGGCGCCTCGTTAGGTTGGTGCAGCCATACAGCAGCACTAATATAACCACAGCCTGGAAGAATTGTCGCTTTAGCTTGTCAGGGAGATCGGATTTCCATATGACTGATAATCTGTTCGTGGCCGACCATGCCTTTCCTTTTCGTGTATTAACATCGCTTTCCGTGGATGAGATATTACTACCTAGGTATGTGAATTGTTCTACTGGTTTTAGGGGCTTACCGTTGAGTGTGGAGATGTCTCTTTTCTTTTTGAAACACATGAACTCAGTTTTATCGGAGTTCACATAGAGGCAGATATTCTTTGCTGCCTTCTCCAGGCTATGCAGTAGTGACTCGACCTATTCCGGTGTATCTGCAAGAAGTGCAAGGTTTTCAGCGTAGTCTGCATCTGTGGCAGTCTGTGCGGGATATCGCCTGCTTCTTGCCTTTTTTAGTCTGAGACCTTTTTCTTTTATGGTATCTAATGATGTTTGGAGTACACAGTCCGTACATATCATAAATATATAAGGTGGTAATGTATCTCCTTGTAGGACTCCAGCGGCGATGTCAAAGAAATCTATGTCGCCATCAGGTGAGCATACCATTGCTTTAGTGTCTTTGTAGAGCATCATTATAGCGACAACCGTTTCTTTGGGGAGACCGTATGCTAGTGGTATTTGTTCCATTTCCCTCTGTGTATGGAATCCAATGCTTTGGAGAAATCTACGAATAGCAGAGTTGTTTCTAGATTCTTTGCTCGAACCCTTCTATGATACGTCGAATAGTCAGGATCTGAGAGTGTGTGGATCGATTTCTGTGGAATCCGTTTTGGTTTTTCCTAAGGATTTTCTCTATTTCGGGTTGGATGCGATTAAGAAGAAGTGCATTATATATCTTAGCTGCAATAGCAGTAAGAGTTATGCCTCTGTAGTTTTTTGCGATTCCGAGGTTTCCCCTTTGGGCGAATGGGAGGATGCAGTCTTTCGTTCATTTATCTATTCTATTTTGTCTATATTGCATTGCATAACCTCAGCCGTATGTCATTGGACTTTCCCATCTTCCATACCTCGGGGGGTATTTCGTCAAGACCTGCAGCTTTTCTACCTGTTAGTATCATTAAGACTTCGTTGAGCTCTTCTGTTGTGAAATCCCCAATTTTGATGTCTAGTTGTCTATCTACGATCTTTTGGGTATTATTTTCTACGATTTTAGGGGGGTTCCCCAGAAGTTTCTGTAAGTGGTCTTTTCATTTCTGAAGTCTATCTTTTTGGCTGGTTGTCTTTAGCTTTGATGTAGATGTACTTTTCCTACCAATAATTTCATTTACGGTTTGCCATGCTAACCGCGACTGTCTATCTTCCCCCGATTGTCTGATATTATTTATTTTGTACTTGGATATATTCTATTTGTTCTTTTTTGTATGTTTGGGTTAGTTCTATCTAGGCTTTCTTAAGGTTGTGTAAATTGGTGTTAGTTGGGTTTGTTTTATTACGTTGAGCTGCTTTTTTGATATCGTTTCTCTTTTCTCTAACTACTTCTGTCTCCCAGGGAACAGAGTGTTTGGCTTTTAGTTTGGTCGGTACGCACTCAGCTGCTGCTTCTAGGTGGGCACTGACAAAGTTTTCGTTTTCCTCGTTTGGAGTGAAGCTTTCAGATGTCTCCTGGAGGATATCGAATTTGTTTCTTACTGCCACAGCGTAGTGATTGCATATATCGCTGTTGGCAAGTGTCGACCAGTCGTATCGTACATATTTACTGGTATAGAAACCGACTAAAAGATATAAAGTTCTTATAATAAGTTGGAAGACTCAAAGTAACCTTCCAACATGGGTACATATGTGTACATAAATTACTCCGACAAAGAAGTCATAAGATAATAAACAGACTTTAATACGTGAGCACATAGAAATACATTCAGGACAAATATATAAACATGCATAAAGAAAGTAGATGTAGGACTTACTGATAGCTGGTTGGGGGTCAAAGCCCCCCCCCCCACACTTAAGGGGCAGAGTCGACAAGCGTCTAAACCATGTGAAGTTGTTGCTGGCTCGAGAGAGAGAGAGAGAAAGAGAGAGAAAAAAAGAGAAAGAGAGAGAAAGAGAGAGAGAGAAAGAGAAAGAGAGAGAAAGAGAGAGAGAGAGAGAGAGAGAGAGAGAGAGAGAGAGAGAAGAGAGAGAGAGAGAAGAGAGAGAGAGAGAGAGAGAGAGAGAGAGAGAGAGAGAGAGAGAGAGAGAGAGAGAGAGAGAGAGAGAGAGAGAGAGAGAGAGAGAGAGAGAGAGAGATTCAGAATTCCTGGGCTGCTGCTTGAATACTCTCGCCACCTATCGGCGAACAACTACATCAAGGGAAGATAACCCTATTTGACTTATGTCTACCCTGAATTACCATTTTATTGACCCAACACAATGAAAGAAGCATCGATACTACATCTTGACTTCCTTATTCCAAATGTCAACCAGCAAAAATTCAACCCGTAGCATAGTAACTAATGTCATTGTCTACGACATCGTAGTAAGCGAGTTTGAATTCCATTCGTGCTCTTGCGCTCACTTTCGGACTAATACCCCAGGAAAAGGTAGGAAACCCACACCCCTTCTGCAATGGGTTAAATAATAGTGCCACAGTTCATTTACAAGCATGGATTTGGCATTGGATAACCAGCCAAGGTTGATATGCCATTTCAAATAATGAGCAATGATATCTTACACCTTCCTCTATATATATATAGTTTTTTTTTACCCATCCCATATCATCCAACATTCTGAACAAACACCTACATCTCCACATAACACTCCCCATTTAGAGGGAAGAAAATCCACTACCCATCCCCCCCCCAGCCACCCCTGCCCCTACTGACAACCTACTGTTTTTCACCATTCTGAAAATGTCCTTCATTGAAGCTAGAACTGGGCTGTGGTCCTGATGATGGTCTAAATGGTCGAAAAGTTGCATCGTCAACAATAAACATCCAGTTTCCATAACATCCCGTGTTTGTCTACTTTTCTCCATATATATATATATATATATATATATATATATATATATATGAATTTGTACCTAACATTTAAAGATTCTGCATTAACAGATGTTTTATATTCTTTGGAATAAGTTAATTTCCATTAGTGAATACTTGGAACAGTCACCTATAGGCACCCCGGCTGTAAGCCATTTTCAAAACTTTCAGACTAATACTCCTGATGAAGCTATGAACTCCCTCATCCTCCCTCCAGCTATGGGTTAAATTGTACCACTATTGTTCTTATACAATGATGGCCTTGGCATTAAATAACCCATGAAGGTTTATATGCCATTATACAAAGAAACTAAACCAAAACATCCTTTAGACATTCATGACTTTTTAGATTGATATTCTAACTTGGGTACATTTTCGAGAACCCCCCCCCCCATATTTTTTAGATATTGAACTCGCGTGCAGAGTTAACAAATAGATGTAGGCATAAGAACAAGCATAGACTCAGCCTAGTATGTTCCGGTGTTACATAGGGGGTGAAGGCGGGTATGTAGCAGACCCACTGTATTGAAAATGGGCACAACCCAGTTATAAAATACAAATATAAATAAAAATACCCGGAAGATTCGTGCTACTGCGAGAAACTATAGTCGGTAATTTTAAAACATATTTATATATACACATGCATACGCATTTACACACTTTCATACATACATGCATACGCATATACACACATGCATGCACATATATACACATGCATACATACATGCATATGCATATAAACACTTGTATACGCATATACACACATACATACATACATACATGTATACAAATTAATACTCATGCATTCACATGTACACACTTGTATACATATAAGTATACACATATTCACACATTCATACTTACATGCATACAAATATGCACACAAATATACATACATACACATATAGACACATGCATAGATATATACATATGCAAACATACATGCTTATACTTATTCACAGATGCATATATATGTACACATATATACACATGCATGCCTACATGCATACATATATACACACATGCATATATACATGCATATATATACACAATTGCATACATACATACATAGAGATTAATACTCATGCATTCACATGTACACACTTGTATACATATAAGTATACAGATATGCACACATACATACATACATACACATATACACACATTGCATACACACATGCATACACACATGCATAAATATATATATGCAAACATACAGGCTTATACTTATTCACAGATGCATATATACGTACACATATACACACATGCATACACATATACACACATGCATACAGACATGCATATATATACACACATGCATATATACATGCATACAGATTAATACTCAGGCATTCACATGTATACACTTGTATACATATAAATATACACATATTCACACATTCATACATACATGCATACAAATATGCACACATACATACATACATACACATATACACACTTGCATACACACATGCATATATATATACGTACATGCGTATACTTATACACAGGTGCATTTATACGTACACATATACACATATGCATACATGCATACATATATGCACACATGCATATATACATGCATACAAATATGCACACACATACATACATACATGCATACATGCATACAAATATGCACACATACATACATTCACATATACACATATACACACGCACATGCATACATATATATATATATATGCAAACATACATGCTTATACTTATTCACAGATGCATATATGCGTACACATATACACATATACACATATACATACACATATACACACATGCATGCATACATGCATACATATATACACACATGAATACATACAGGCATGTATATACACACATGCATACATACATGCATGTATATACACACATGCATACATACATGCACACCTACATGCATATACTTATAAACACTTGCATACATGCATATATTATATATATATATATATATATATATATATATATATATATATATATATGCATGTGCTGTGTGTGATAGAGAAGTCATAAAACAGTGAATAACATGGTATAAATTTTTTTAAACAATTTTTTAAAAACAACATTCACTTGTCAATTCCAACAGAGTCAAATTTTGACATCTAACGCATAAACATCAGTTCCCAAAAGAAAATCACCAAATGAAATTGAATTAAAAAATATTAAAAAAAAAAAAACAGAAAAAGAAATGCTCTTCAAAATGCTGACTGTTTGCTTCAATGCACTTAATGATTCGTGCTTTTTTACCCAACAAGGTGGTGTTGGGTTCTCTACCCTATAAATTACTAGGACTTTGAATGGTGTGGTGGATGGGGGTGGTATTTATTTAAGCGAGCAGAAGGATTTTCTGATAAAGTAAAAAATAAGGGCCAATTAACTATATTATTGACTACGTTGTTATTCTTGCCCATCTCTCTCTCTCTCTCTCTCTCTCTCTATCTATCTATCTATCTATCTATCTCAGTCTGTTTCTATCTATCTTTCTCAGTCTATTTCTATCTATTATCTCAGTCTGTTTCTATCTATCTATCTATCTATCTATCTATCTATCTATCTATCTATCTATTTCAGTCTGTTTCTTTCTCGAAATATCTATCTATCAATCTATCTGTCTGTCTATCTATCTCAGTCTGTTTCTTTCTCGAAATATCTATCTATCAATCTATCTGTCTGTCTATCTATCTCAGTCTGTTTCTTTCTCGAAATATCTATCTATCTATCTATCTATCCATCCTAATCTGTTTCTATATATCTATCCCAGTCTGTTTCTTTCTATCTATCTATCTATATATCTATCTATCATAGTATGTTTCTTTCTCGAAATATCTTTCTATCTATCTATCATAGTATGTTTCTTTTTCGATCTATCTATCTATCTATCTATCTATCTATCTATCATATTACTCCAGTATCACTATTTATTTATTTATTGATATATCTATCTATCTATGTCAGTCTGCTCATATCCATCTATCTATTCTATGGAGCTGCTCGTTGTATAATGGTCATCATCGAAGGAAATGGGCCCAGCGAAGCAAGTTAAGATCCTGGACAAGACTGTTTGCATTTCATATAGCGCTAATATCCTTGGGAAAGCTATGAATCCAATTGTACTCCTTCTAGCAATGGTAAATAGTAGGACAGACTAGGGTCTTTAACCTTGGTATGACAACTGGTATAGGACAAAGAAAAACTCTGAATTTAAACCTGTTAAACCCCGCTTTGCTCAGACAATAATGAATAGTTGATTTTTATTTTTATCAGGAAATGTTCTTCCATATATTTGTACTTATCTTATTATAATGGAGATTGTGTGTTTTTCTGTCTGTAACCGAAACTATATTCCTACTCAAGTCACAATTCTCTTAGTTAGTGACATCACATTCTCCATGATTTTATTTTTACCTAAACCTTAATTATTAATAAAATTGTCTTACATTATTAATACTGTTAACTATGTCTACATACTGACAACATGCAATTGTATTTATATATACAACAAAATAGAGGTGTACAGTGTGAACGGAAAGGCTAATTTGCATATTAATATTAAAAAATCGAATTTAATAAATATGTGCTTAGTATTATTGATTTCTAACTGTTTGGTTTTATTTTAATGATTATAAGCAAAAATCTCTTCAATGAATCTTAAATGAAATCCATTAACAAGATAAAATAACTGTCATTTTATTCTTTACTTCTCTTTTAACTAAATACTTAAATTAGAAAAATAACAACGAAAGACGAGAGTGATGGAAGAGTAAGTTTCAGTTGTTCCATTTTTTATAGTTTCAAATCTTTTTATCTGTATTCTTATTTAGTTTCATTAGCCTTTCTAATTTGATACAATATTTTATTATATTAAAACTTAAATACTTGCACCCTACGGAGGGTGCATATATCTGCTAGTTAAAATAAATATCAATAACCAACAATATATTCCATACCAAAAACAGATTTCAGAAATAAATAAAAAATCGTATTCTAAAAATAAACCAAACCAGATCGACCGACACCAACTCCCAATTCAAAAACCTTAACGGACAATTTGAAGGACTGGAAGTAAAAAAAATTTGAAAAAATGGTTAGAGATAATATAAAAATAGGCGCTTAGAAAAAGATCGCGCAGAGAAGAACAGAAAAAGTTAGTAGCCGAGAGTCCAACGCTAAGAGTACACGCACGAAAGACATCAGTCCAGGAGTCTTTTGACGATAATTGAATTGTATCCTCAAAGAACCGTGTAACTGTTAAACAAGTAAGTAAAGTAAAGTCGACGGGGCGGCCTAAAGTCGGTATCAGCCAGTCAGCGAGGGAGTCTATCCCCTTTTCAATAGCGCTAGACCAGGAGATTGTTTTTAGCATCTGAGGTGGAGCGCCACATCTACCATCAGCTCCTTACTTTACTGCACAGATCCTGTACTACTCATACGCTGAGTTGACGAGGACCGGTATCGAACTAGGAACCTTGTGGTTTCTAGCCGAACGCTCTACCGACTGAGCTAATCCGGCCAACTACGAAAACTTTACATTCTTAAAGTTAATAAACCACACAACAAATCTTTTGTAACTTGTTGCTCATTAACGCTAATATATATATATATATATATATATATATATATATATATATACATATATATATATAGTTAGTCCTTTTTTAGTATTGGAGAAATGAGAATAAAATGCTCGATTACTTTCATAAGAGCTGTATTTATTTATTATAGTGTACAATACATTTAAGGTGCAACTGCTACCATTGGTTTCTTGGCAGTATTCTTGATATATATATATATATATATATATATATATATATATATATATATATATATGAGGAGTGGGGGATTGCGTAAATTCGACAAAATGTGGGCATACCCGCCCCAAAATTACCTTTTCAGCATGAAAGTAGACTGTTGTGAAAATTTTATCTTCAGAATAAATTTGACAAAGTTTCGCAAATATCGAGGCGAAATATAATTTAAATTTAGTTGTTGTGTTGTTTTATACGCATTTTCCTCTATTTTCAGCTCATACACACACACAGACACACGCACACACACACATATATATATATAATTAATCCTTTGTTAGTATTAGAGAAATGAGAATAAAGAGCTCGATTAATTCTGTAAGAGCTGTATTTATTTATTATAGTGTACAATACATGTAAAGTGCAATTACTACCACTGGTTTCTGAGCAGCATTTTTCTGCGGCTGCCCGTCTTACGGTAACGCACTTATGAAAATACATGGACTGTTCATCATTTTGCGTACGTGCAGTCCATGTATTTTCATAAGCGCATTACCGTAAAGACGGGCAGTCGCAGAAAATGCTGCTCAGAAACCAGTGGTAATAATCGCACTTTAAATGTATTGTACCTATAATAAATAATATATATATATATATATATATGGAGAAAGGTAGACAAACACGGGATGTTACCATCAATTAAACAGACACCCACACACATACACATATTCCGACACCTGTGGTACCACCATCCACCATTCTGACACTCCCCATCTAGTGAGAAGAAAATCCACTAACCACCCCCAACCACCCCTACCCCTACTGACGACCTTCTGTTTCAGCATTTTGAGAATGTCCATCATTGAAGCAAGTATTATATCCAAGTCCTGAAGATGGTCTAATACACCGAAATGTTGCATTGTCGACAATAAACATCCAGTTTCCATAACATCCCGTGGTTGTCTACTTTTTTCCACATACTGTCGGATTAACCTCCTCACATTTCACACACACACACACACACACACACACACACACATATATATATATATATATATATATATATATATATATATATATATAAGACAATTTTGTTGCAACTTAAGTTCTGTTTTGGTTACTTTTATTATTTGCTTCTTTTATTGAAACTTCGTTTCACCTTTAACGTTTTTACCACGGCACTTGAAAAACTCCTTCGTTAATTTCCATTACTGAATCGGTTATTATACCAAACAATAATCCCACCCTGCCAGCTGGGGTTGAAGGATACACGGAATACACTTCTGAGGTGGTGTAAAATCAACCCAATGTTGGTTGTGGTGACCCGTAATGTGGGTTGCGACCCGTGATGCTTAAGGATGAAATCCTGGTGGATGAGCGGTCCATGATATGTAACACTCCATTTTTGGTCCTTACGTAGTGTAGGCGGTCAGTCGGAGAGCCACCCGTCCAATCAATTGGTTATTCACGCAAAGCCCTAGCACCTATATGATTGTCCAACCTCTATTGCCTTTATAGTAAACCCCGATCCTTTGTATCATATTTACTAGAAGGCTATGGCTGAGGGTCTTAGTGTCCTGGGTATGACGTTAAACTGCATCAAGTAGTGAGGTTCCAATTCTGGAGCTCTGGAGAATCGAGTGTACCCCTTCATCGCCATTACTCCAAGGTTCACTCTGACCCGGAGTGGTAGTAGCTGTTTAGGTTTCATCTATGGCTTAAATAGAAAATTGAGTTAAAAAATTTGTTTAGAATATTGAGTTTAAATAAAAAAAAGATGAATACACATCAATAATGATTAAAACAAAACGTCTTCGGCATAAAATAAACCAACAAGCGTTGACATGTCGTAAAATCCAACCAACCAACCAACCAGCATCAATGTTCACGTGACTCTACAAGGAATCATTTTCTTCCCAATAATGCTGAAGAAGATATTGAAGAGAGTCAGTGCCAGGACGCAACCTTGTTTCACTCCGTTGATTATCAGGAAGGAACCAGAGACATCTCTGTTGCGTCTGGATTGGCCACGCTGATTTTCGTGCATGAATCACATTCACGAACTTTGGGGGAGTCATATAGTACCTAAATAATGAGAGTGGAATCGTCTGTTTTTTTTTCTATAAACAATATTTGACGAAACCAAGGAGGGAACCATTTAAGCAACATCAGATATGAAGATAAAGGGGTACACCAGACTCCCTAGAGCTCCAGAATCGGAACTTCACCACTAGATACATTTTAGAGTCATACCCAGGACACTAAGACCCTCAGACCCTTCTAGCACATATATGATAAACAGTCCCTTGTTTTATATATGGTTTTGACCAGGGCTATAGAAAAAGCACTTAAATTACCACTATTCAGTGATATACACATTTGAGGGTGATCGTTTTGAGACAAACGCACTCTGGTTATGACAGAACTATGAGGTGAAAATGGTGATGAAGGGTTATCCCACACACCCTAGAG
>CM042150.1:27013916-27031416 GCA_023376005.1 Doryteuthis pealeii | reverse complement strand
TTCTCTCTCTCTTTTTCTTTCTTTTCTTTTCTTTTCTTTCTCTCTCTCTCTCTCTTTTCTTTCTTTCTTTCTTTTTCTTTCTTCTTTTCTTCTTCTTCTCTCTTTCTCTCTTTTCTTTCTCTCTTTTCTTTCTTTTCTTTCTTCTCTCTCTATCTCCCTCTCTTTCTTTCTTTCTTTTCTTTTCTTTCTTTTCTTTTCTTTCTCTTCTTTTCTTTCTCTTTTCTTTCTTCCTTTCACTTTTATTTAACAATTGGCACTTCTTCTCTTTCTTTTTTCTTTCTTCTATCTATTTCGTTTTTATCTTCTTTCCCACTTTCTTTCTTTCTTTTCTATCCATCTTTCGTTCCTTTTCCTCTCTTTCTTTCTTTCTCTTTCTATCTTTGTCTTTCTTTTTTTCTTTTTCACTTTTATTTAACAATTTCAAGACACGCATTAGTTACATTTTCGCGGAGCACCAGTGTGCCACGGTGTCATAGTTTGGGGTGTCCTTGGTATGATGTTAAACTGCATCTAATGGTGAAGTTCCAGATTGGGAGCTATGTGAAGTGTGGAGTACCTCTTCATTGCCACTACTCCCAGATCCACTCTGATCTGGAGTGGTAATACCTGTTAGGGTCCCATCTAAGGGTTAAATAGAAAGTTTAAAAACTGAGTTTAAAAGTGTTTATAAAATCGAGTTAAAATATGAATACCCATTAAGAATGAATAAAACAAAATGTATTCCGCTTAGAATAACCCAACAAGGGTTGAAATGGCGTAAAATGCCAACCAACATCCAAAACTCTACTTTGGATACGGTTGGGTAATTCCATGTCAAATCAATCAGGCCATGTCACCTACAATATTTTGCAAACATTTGTTAAAATTTTGTCCCGGTATGACTATGTTTAAGTTAGACAATCCTCAAAATTGAGCTTCTAATTCCAAAAATTGGCGGAGTTATGTCGATTTTTAGCTCTCCAAATATATGGTGGGGTCACGAAAAAAATTTTGTTTTGCGAAACTTTTTGTAATCTATTTTTGTCTGTAAAATGTGTCTAGAGCTTCTCTACTCCTAAAAATTGGTTTATAAAATCCTTTTAGCCAAAGGAATCGAAAAATGCTAAATCTTAAAGTTAACCAATTTTAAGTTATAAATGATTTCTGATTTGAAAGATTTTAACTGATGTTGGAGCTTTGGTTCTGAGCAAAAATCAAACTATCTTTTTGGTACAAATAATGTTCAATATATGTGAAATAATAATAGAACATTTTTTTGTCATAGATGCAGTGCCACATCGGGATATTGATCTTGCTATGAAAAAATCAGAAATCCTCAATAACTTAAAATTGGTTGACTTTAAGACTTTTTGATAGCATCTTTGGATTTCATTAGCAAAAATGCTTTTATAAATCAATATTTAGTAGTAGGGAAACTCTAGAACTCATTTTACAGACAAAAATAGATTACAAATAATCGCCATTTTTCGCGAACCCACCAAATTTGGAGAGCTAAAAATCAACATAGCTCCGCCAATTTTTGGAATTGGAAGCTCAAATTTTTTGGATTGTCTAGCGTTAACATAGTCCACACCTGGAAAAAATTTCAGAAAAATTGAAGGGTGTGTGTGTGTGTGTGACAATTTTACTTTTTTCTGGATGATTTGACATGGAATTACTCCATTGCTATAGTAAGAAAGAAAGAAATACAAACAGCAGTTTTTTTCGTTATATTCAAATACGTTTATTATGGTAAAAAGAGAAAGTCACAGATATGAATATCATTTTTTAATGATGATTCTGATCCACGTGCAGATACAGTAATACCCCGGTTAGCACTTTCGATACCTTTCCTAAAAAATGTAACGCTCAACGAAACAACGCTATATGTGATCGTCAGAACATGGCGTAGATAAAACTGCGAGCTTTGATAGCCAATTTGGATGGAAAGCTGACTTTTGAAAAAAAATGGGTATATGTGGAAGAATGTATGTGTGTATAATTTCTTAGACGTCAGCATGTATTCATAATTATAACTAGCAAAAGTATGCACCCTCCGCTGAGTGCCTATGAGTTAGTTTTAAATAAAGTTCGTTAGATCTAAAACCGGAGGTGGGTAATTTTACATAACCGTAGGGGGTTATGATTGACATTTTAGATGACCCCAACTGACCTCCAGTACAGAGACGTGAGAATAATTAGTTTAGTTAAGCAGAATCGACCCAGGTTTCAAGGAGACCAGACGTGATTGCTGTCTCTTCCGGTTTCGGTCTCTCCCTCGGCGGAATAACCATGGGCTAAATAAAGCCTGACCAAGAAAAAACCAAGTCTTGTGTAAATTATTAAGACACTGTTAAGCCCAGCCCAGAAGAAGAATTAAGAAGGAAAGTCAACCCTCGGCAGAAGCCCCGAGACAGAAGTCAGCCCAGGCCCAGACAAGATGGCGGGCCAGACAAGGCAGAAGAAGAAGCAGTAAGCAACAGACAGAAGTGTACCAAATAAGATCTCTCATCTCTAATCTAATCTGTCTGTCTGTCTGTTTGTCTCTATATCATGTACCCGAGAAATCTCTCTGTGTTTATATACCCGAGTATATTAGAAGGTATATATGACTATATAACATTAACGCAATACATTATTTCCTTAAAAGTACAGCCGTTATCATCCTGCAACACCCTCTGGTTAAAAATGAGACCGTCCAAATCGTCCAAGATAAAATGCAAAATTGTAAATCCTAATTATCTGGTATTGCTTATCCGCCGAATTCTTATTTCTTATGAGTGTCGTCACCTCAGATAAATAATGGACTATTCCGTCTTTATTATAAAGAAGGAAAAGGAAGGAAAAGGACATGCGACACAGAAAAATATAATAAGAAAGAAAGACAGTAGGAGAAAATGAGAGACGGGTTGATCGAGCAGAAGTGATAACGCTAATTTGTTTCAATTGAACATAATGAAAACCTTAAAAAGAGGAAATAAAAAACAGTGTGTTTGTGTGTGTGTGTGTGTGGGGGAGAGAGAGAGAGAGAGAGAGAGAGAGAGAGAGAGAGAGAGAGAGAGAGAGGAGAGAGAGAGAGAGAATTATAGTTTTACATATTGAACAATTTCACCATTGCTCTTAAGTAAACATATCAAACATTGTAATAATCAAATTATCATACTGTGGTATATCCACAGGTCCTGCCAGTACTATATTAATTTAGAAAAACTAACGAAACCAAATAAGAACGCGTATAAAGACTTTACTTTAATTGTATTTTAATTGATTTCTATATAAAATTGTACATAGGATTGTTTTTAATACGGTTGAGAATAAAACAATGATATTTTAAATCAATAACACCAAATAATTACTTATTAAACTCGGTTTTGTTAAAACCAGTATGCAAATAACCATTCCATATATTATGTAAATGTTTATTTCTTAATGATATATAATACACATTGCAGGATTTTAAATGTATCATTAAGATGGGCTGTTCTGAGGCAAAGCTAACTAAGCTAGACTTTTACAAAAGCATTTTTAATAAAAAAAAATATGCTAATTTAGATTAAGCAATGATTGTTTAATGATAATGGAGAATATAACATAAATAACTAAGAGAATTGAGACATCGGTGGTTATGTAGTTTCTTGGTTATCGTGGTTATCATAACAAATTCTCTGAATTTTTGAGAAGAGGCTGGACAATTTGTATTATTTAGATTATTAAAACTATTGTCTTCTTCTTTATTGTTATATACACAACGTTTCGGTCGATGTCCTTTCCGACCTTCTTCATGTGTTTCTTGTTCGACAAGCATTCACCCTGAAACCGGTTGAGCTGGCTTCATCCAACAAATTCGCCTGTGGTGAATTCATGGACGGAGTAACAAGGCAATGTGAAATTCACAAGCGGTCCCCAAACCCCACATGAATATCCCGGTCAATGGAAGGAAATGCCCTTCTTTGCCGCAGATTTTCCACAGACGCAGTGACAAGTACGTAAGAAGCCGTTGATTCCTGACGATGATGCAACGCCCTTTGGATTTTTACCAGAGACCATTTGGCTGGGTTGTGGTCCTAATATCACTGGGTGACAGACCTGTCCGCCTTGCGTGACCCTACCAGGAATTTAAGTTCTCGACGGCATGGTTCTGACACTGCCAAGTTTACACGGCTCAGTTGCAATGAGGAGTAGTCGGACTTTAGAAATAATGTGCCAGAGGGCCATTGAGCAAAGAGCTCCCTTCGCCCTTCTACAGGTCTTGTTTTTCTTTCTGGCTAGTCACAAATTTATAGAAATTATTTTCCAAGTCTGTGATCAGTTCCAAACACATGCATTTCAACTAGTAATTAGGCTCTGCTCTAACTCACTATCACTGATCGGGAGGAAGGATGATTGGGTAGGGCATTCTAGTATCCCATTTGCGCGTTCGATACTTAATTGAGTGTCCACTTAAGCAACAGTTTCGTAAGATACATCGTATGAATGCGTACAGGGTCGTAAGATACATCGTACAGTGTCGTAAGATACATCGAATGAATGCGTACAGTGTCGTAAGATACTTCGTACAGTGTCGTAAGATACATCGAATGAATGCGTACAGTGTCGTAAGATACATCGTACAGTGTCGTAAGATACATCGAATGAATGCGTACAGTGTCGTAAGATACATCGTACAGTGTCGTAAGATACATCGAATGAATGCGTACAGTGTCGTAAGATACATCGTACAGTGTCGTAAGATACATCGAATGAATGCGTAAGATACATCGTACAGTGTCGTAAGATACATCGAATGAATGCGTACAGTGTCGTAAGATACATCGTACAGTGTTAAGATACATCGAATGAATGCGTACAGTGTCGTAAGATACATCGTACAGTGTCGTAAGATACATTGAATAAATGCGTACAGGGTGGTCGTCAGTGATGCACTATCTTCATCACCGATTACGGGTTCTTGTGCATCATATCAGCTGTGAGCAGCCTGAGTTCTTTGTTTATCAAAATGACTTAGTTCGGCATTAGATGACTCGAAAAGAGTTGATATGCCGTAAAAAAGGGCTGTTTGTATTCGCGCCAATTTTTAGTTCCAATAAATTTTCTTTGTCATCACACGTGTATTTTTTACTCTCCTCTATTTGTTATATTTTCAAGCTTATCCATTATGGGTGACTCTTTGGATTATTTAACAAACTTGATTCACCCAACACCCTCTATTCTTATAATGTTTTGTAATTCAATACCTTATTATAATAGAGATTATGTGTTTGTCTCTCTGTAACCGAAACTACATCACCAACAACGTCACAATTCTCTTAGTCATTTACCTAATATTCTCAGTTATTATGAAATGATAAATCTTAATAAAAAAAAATTAATCTTTTTTACTCTTTATTAAAGTCTAGTTGAGTTAGATTTGCTTCAAAACAGCCCATATTGTTGTATTTGCCTCTCATTCCACTTATGAGGGCGTGACACAAGGACATTTTTATGTGGGCCCACCCACAAGCCGAAGCTCATGGGTGGTAGACACAAAAAATGCGTCGATCCCGTCAGCATTCCCACTCGAGGGGGGCGCCTCAGGCACTGGGCAATAAACCCAGCCCTGCTCCTTTAAATCGAGGGGGCAGGTGTTGCCTGGGGGGGGGGGAGGGGATAGCCCCCTGGGATCAACGCTGTTAATTTACATTAACAAACACAGACCCCGAAGAGCCCATGTTATTAATGCGTTAAAAGTCACGCAATGTGTATTATATATGAATAAGAAATAAAGGTTTACATAGTATATGGTGTTGATAATTTGCATACTGGTTTTAACACAACCGTTTTTAATAAATAATTACCGGGCGTTATTGATTTCTAATATTACTGTTTTATTCTCAAACATATTAAACGCAAACCTGTGTATAATTTTATATTGATATCAATTAGAATGAAGTAAAAATAAGCATATTATTGTTTGTGTTCGTATTTGATTAGTCTTTCTAATTCAATATAATATCTTATTATATTAAAACTTAAATAATTGCGCTCAGAGGGCACATATATTTGCCAGTTCAATTAATTTGTTTTGGGTGAATGAAAACTAAATTTGGTTACAAGGGGTGAATCAAGTAGAAAGTTTGAAAAGCCCTGGTCTTTAGAGTTTTATTATTTGTGTTGGAAATCTATACATATATAAAGGGCAATTGGTATGTATGTATGTATGTATGTATGTCCGGAGGAAACTAGGAAACTATTAACGACAAAGTAAATATATATATATATACACATTTACTATCACCAGATCTTGCTTTGTGAGCAAAAATGATGAAAATTTGATTTATATTCGTGAAGATAATTAAAAAATAAAATTTAAATAGTAACAGCATGGACTTTTTTTTGCATTTAATATTTAAAATAGGAGACATGAATTTTTCTTTTCAGAGTATCTGTGTACTTTTTTCTGACGTCCCACCGGGTCGGATCAACGCAAGGTCTTTTTTTTTTTACATAGGGATTTTAATGGGACATCCTGTGATTATCCAACTCGTGATTCAGTAATAATTGATCTGCGAAACTAACTTTTTGCCCCACCCCATCTACCCAGACAATGCTGGGTTAGCTGGTTCTAGTTTGATATAATTAAATTCATCACAAAAAAAAAAAAAAAAAAAATGAATAAAAGTAAAAAAAATAAAATAAAAAGGTACCATAGTGAATTAGTGCTACCCGGGGTGTCATTGTATTTTATATCATAAAAAAACAAAAACATTTAAAACAATAACAACAATAATTGTGAGTGAAGCGAAACGCAACAAAATGAAACTTTTGTTGGCTTTTGCGTTGGTAAACAAAGTTCAGAAAGTGTTCCGGGTGAAGGGTCATATAAAACAAGTTCATATTGAACAAACCAATGACCATTATTAACAAAGAAATGAACACCAAGTTATGTGATTTATCGACAGTTTGAAATAATTTCGAGAAGAGATGGACAAAAAATGATATATATATATATACAGGGTTATTAAAAAGGAACTCCTTATTTTAAACTATTTATAATTTTTCTATATGCAGTAACAATTTTCTCAATTCTTTAATGAATGTTTTTTTAATATATGGCAATTAAAGTTTTTCTTTTCAAATTGATTATTTTGTTTCAAAATTCGAAGCCCTATAAAGATGTCTGTTCCAGCTCGTATCTCAATTTCCTCGTATATCAAATCAATTTTACCCATTGAATTAAACTGAAATGCCATTAATCCGTCCCAACTCCCCGCTCTCAAAAAAACTCTAATTTTTGTCACGTATTTTTAGATTAAAAAAATGGTACTGTATTATATAGATAAAAAATGAAAAAAATATTAATTAATTTTTATATGCAGTTTAAATTTTTCTCAATTCTTTAATGTATATTCCTTATTATATGGCAATTAAATCTGTTTTTGTTTTTCTTTTCAGATTGATTATTTTGTTTCAAAATTCGAAGCCCTATAAAGATCTCTGGACGTTTAACTCTAATTTAATTCTAATTCCTGAGCGGCTCGAGAGACTGGAGGGGAATGCTGGTTCCCAAATAGAATTTTAAATAAGACCAAATTATAAGATTGTTAGAATAGGTAAAAGAGTTACTTTAAAATCACCCTGTAGAACAGAGAGAAAAACCCTGTGAAAAATACAATTTAAGAATAACAGAACAAATTAAGATATATTCAGTGGTGCCTTGACTTACGAGTTCAATTCTTTCCACTCGTAACCTAATTTTCTCGTATATCAAATCAACTTTCCCAATTGAAATAAACTGAAATGCTATTAATCCGTCCCCCCAAAAAATAAAATAAAAAAAACAACACCCTAATTCTTTTGTCAATTTTTTTTTGAATAACAAAAATGGCACTGTATTGTATAAAAACATAATAGAATAAAATGTAAAGAATTATGTACTGTAATATGTTTTACAGTTTATTTTTTATAAATGATATTTTTCATTGGTGAATTAAATTTGGTAACTAATTTGGACTTATTAACATAAGCACATCTGAAGCTTACTCGTACCTCAAACTTTAGTTCTCAACGCAAAGCAAAAATAAAATAAAATAAAAATAATAATAAATAAATAAAATAAAAATATGGACTGAGTGACAACTCAGAAAACTCGTAAGTTAACGTACCACTGTTATATATATTTTTTTCTTTGCTGGAAGTGCCAAGCGCATTTAGACCGCGAAAAATGGGTCCGGTATTTTTGTGAAAGAGATTTATAATTCTTTTGTAAAAAAAAAAAAATGTTAAATTATTTTTCTGTTTTTATTGTCCAGGCTTACGGTTTCACGGAGAGAATAAAAAAAACAAAAAAAAAAATACCCCCATCCCACAAAAACTACCCCCCTCGAAAAAAAAAAGAGTGAAAACAAAAGAAAAAAAAAACTAAAATAAAACAATACACAGATCAGGGCGTATTTGAAAAAATACACAGATAAAATCATTTTTGAGAAAGAAAAACTGATAGTTTTTTTTTTTATGGAAGGTCCTTTTTTTCTCGTATTAAATAGATTAACGGAACAATATGCTAAATTAAAAAAATATGATGGTATTGCAAATATATTGTTGTTAAAACAAACAAAAAAACAACAACAAAAAAACGATATTCTTAAAATATTGAAAAATTTAATAAGACCGCAAGTTTGGGACATCCAGTGAGGATCGAATTTCCTAGTCAGTAGTAATTGTTCTGCGAGACGAACTTATTGACTATTACACCACGATGGGACGCCCAATTTGACTTCCGAGGTATAAACAAAACGAGAAGGCTAGTTACATACTTATTTTGAATTGAGAAAGATAACTAGCTAGATATTAAGACCGCTAAATTTCGGATAAGTATTTACTGACATCCCATCATACCAGTCGAACACAAGGATCATTATAGTGGAGAACCACGCATAAACCGAAGATCATGGGTGGCTAGTGTTTAAAAATTGCGCGAATCCTGTCGATATTCCTCTTTTGGGGTGCCTCGGATTCTGGGCAATAAACCCGCTTTTAAATCGAAGGAGCAGGTGTTGCCTGGGGAGATAGCCCCTGTGATCACGCTGATATTAAATATATTACCAGTCAAGTGGCCGAAAACACTGGACCCTTGACCCGAAGGTCAGGTAAGTATTAAAAAATGAAGGAACTGAAAATATATCTTGTTAAAAACAAATAATAAAGAAAACAAAATTCTTAAAACATTGAAAAATTTAACAATTTAAAAAAAAAAAACATGTTAAAGAATAATTTGGAATTTTGCGAATTTGTAATAAAACTCATTGTTTCAATTTAACTCATAGATATGACCCTAACAGGTACTACCACTCCGTTCAGAGTGTACCTGGGAGTAATGGTGAAGAAAAAGTACTCCACACTTCCCATAGCTCCATAATTAAAACTTCATAATTAGAATAGCTTGTGGGGATTAAAATAAAACTAAAATAAAATGAGAATTAAAAAAAAACAACAAACTCCCATGGGCCTTCACCGGAAGAACCCTCCGCGCATGTGCGACAAAAAGGACTGACTCCCGACCCCAAAAAGAATATCTTGGCCATTCGAACTTAGGCGGTAACTGGGTCTAGTCGCTCCTCTTAGCCAGGGAGATATTCCCTTGCTACAGGCGATTTTGACCCAGTCAATAAAGCCTAAGTCATGAAACTACCTCTTGCAGTTGTCTCTTTCTTTTTGTTCCTTAAATTCCTTCTTTTCAGCACGGCCACCAAATGAGATGGGGGTAAAAAGCAAAATCCCTAAGAACACGCAACCAGAATATCCAGCTATATTTAAACCGTAAAACACCCAAACCTCTTGCTACCCCATTTTGAATTAAGAAAGCTAGCTAGCTAGATATTAAGACCGACAAAGTTAGCTAACTAGTTAGTTAGCTAGCTAAATACTCATGTGGGTATAAAAATATGAAGGTAAAAATAATTTAGAAGTTTGCGAATTTGTAGTATATAAACAAACGCAAAAAATGAATAAATATAAATTCTCATAGAAGTGAGTATTGTATATTGAAATAAACGAATTTCAAGACCAAATTTTTCATATAACAAAAACAAGGGATCATTCCTTACGCGAGATAAAACGATTTGAAATATCTAAACTTAGTTTTTACATCTAACCTTGCCGTAATTTCAATCCAAATTGTCCCTGCATATTCTATACCCTAAGCAAACTAAATAATATCCCTCCAAGCGTACTTAATCAATAACATACGCAATCACTATATTATCATTCCTATTGTGTATCAGTGGTGGAGTTTTAGTATGTTTGGAATATCCAAGAATACACGACAGGCTACATCAAGGTCTAGACCACATTGCTTATTTACAGTATTGCAATGATGTTTTTTGTTACAGTAATTTCGAAAGTATATATAAATGTTTGAATATTTTCTCTTCATGCCATTGGAGGTTCAAGAAAAATTTGTAGGCAAGCATAGCCAAAAGTTAGGGGTCGATTATTTAGGGTATCCAGTGAGGATTGAATTCCCTAGTTAGTAGTAATGGATATGCGAGACGAGCTTGCTAACCATTGTCCGACGATCGGACGCCCAAGTTGACTCCCTAGATATGAAAAAAGTGAGAAGGCAATATAGCAATTTTGCTTGGTTGGTTGGATTTTACGGCATGTCAACCCTTCTTGGGTTATTTTATGCCGAAGACGTTTTGTTTTATTCATTCTTAACGGTATAGAATTTTGTTTTTCAAACTCAATTTTTTAAAACACATTTTTTAAAAACTCATTGTTTCAATTTAACCCATAGATGTGACACTAACAGGTACTACCAATCCGGATCAGAGTGGACCTGGGAGTAATGGTTATTAAAGGGTACTCCACACTTTTCTCATAGCTTCAGAATTAAAACTTCATAATTAGAATAGCTATTTTGAATTAAGAACGTTAGCTAGCTAGATATTAAGATTGTCAGAGTTTGCTAGTTAAATACTTAGGTAGGTATAAAAATACGAAGGTAAAAAATAATTTAGAAGTTTGCGAGTTTGTAGTATATAAACAAACACACAAAATGAGTAAATATAAATTCTCATAGAAATAAGTAACATATACAAGGTGTGTCAAAAAAGTATCGGGATTTTTTGTACTTTTTGACACACCTTGTTTTCTGATAAACAAAATAGTTAATATACAAGGTGTGTTAAAAAGGTATCGAGATTTTTTGTACTTTTTGACACAGGTTGTATTCCGATAAACAAAATAGTTAATATACAAGGTATGTCAAAAAGGTATCGAGATTTTTTGTACTTTTTGACACACCTTGTATTCTGAAAAAAATAACGTTTTATTCATTAATTATTTCAGGATACAAGGTGTGTCAAAAAGTACCAAGTTTAAAGCTGTATTTACTAAGATAGAAATGAAGAATGAATGGAACGTTATTTTTTTTCAGAATACAAGGTGTGTCATAAAGTAGAAAATCTCGATACTTTTTTTATACAACTTGTATACTCGGGCAAGAATGAGTTTTCAAGACAAATTTTTCACATAAAAAACAAGGGATCGTTCCTTAAACGAGATATAACGATTTGAAAGGTTCAAACTTATTTTGTTTCTACATTTAACCTTGCCGTAACTTCGATCCAAAGTGTTCCCGTATAGCCTATACCCAAATAAAGTAAATAATGCCTCGCAAGCATTCTTAATCGATTGAATTCAGAGTTTCCTTTCTCTTAGACTGGTTGCCTAACCAAGGTTAAAGATCTCAGTCTTCCCTAATATTTACCATTATCTGGAGGGAGATTAATTGGATTCATACATTTCCCAAGAGTATTAGTGTTATGTGAAATGCAAACAGCCTCGTTCAGGATTTGAACTCGCGTCGCTATGTCTATTTCCTATGACAGTAACCATTACACCACCCACCTCATATTGTTATTGTGGTATACTAAGAAACGGAAGCACCGTTTCTGCCATTGTTTTGTTAAGAAATGGAAGCACCGTTTCTGCCATCTTTTTGAGTTGTGAATAAAAGGCAGAAGTTATTACTTCTCGTGGTTAACGTCAGCTGGACCACCTGTGTTATTATTTCGCTAAGCGCGTTACAACAGTTATATACCCATGTTGCGGGTATATAAACAATGTTCTTTTGTGTAAGAGAGAGAGAGAGAGAGAGAGAGAGAGAGAGAGAGACAGACAGACAGACAGACAGACAGAAACAGAGAGAGAGAGAGAGAGAGAGAGACAGACAGAGACAGAGACAGAGAGAGAGAGAGAGAGAGAGAGAGAGAGAGAGAGAGAGAGAGACAGAGAGAGAGACATAGAGAGACAGAGAGAGAAAGAGAGAGACAGAGACAAAGACAGACAGACAGACAGAGAGAGAGAGAGAGAGAAAGACAGAGACAGAGACAGACAGAGACAGAGAGAGAGAGAGACAGACAGACAGACAGAGAGAGAGAGAGAAAGATATATATATAGAGAGAGAGACAGACAGAGACACAGACACACACACACACACACACACACACAGAGAGAGAGAGAGAGAGAGAGAGAGAGAGAGAGAGAGAGAGAGAGAGAGAGAGAGAGATATGAATTACTTGGCCGTTCTTCATTCTAGTCGCCACGTTGAATATTCACTTCTTCTTCTTTCTACCTCGGCCATGATGTCTACGTCTAGTCTGGTTTCTCTTTACCTCTTGCTTCTTTCTTCTCTTGTTGGTTCTTCATTTTCTAAGTCATGCTTAATTAATTAATAAGACTTATTGCTTTTCAAAGTTTTATTTGTCTTTTGAAACCCACACGCGGAGCTGACAGCCAGGCTGAAACACGTCTGTTCCATCCGGGGTTTGACTGTCAACTGACCTAACTAGTCAAATCCTGTGACGTGCGAGATTCCCGCATTTACCAACGTCTGGTGTTTTTCCACGGAAACTGCCGTCTACGTGCTGATTTGAAAGCCCCATTCTACAGGTGCTTATCAATAATCTATGCTACCACATAGATCATGCAACAATATGGCTATAACCTTCAGGAGTGCATATTTGTATGGTTTCAAAGGGATTAATATAAAAAACATTGTTTATATAAACTGTAATGTGTATTATTTGTTTAACAAATATATATGGAAGTGATATTTAATAAATATATATGGAAGTGAAACATGGACCTTATACTCCCACCAAGAGCGGCGGCTAAATAACTTCTACCATCGCTGCCTTAGACGTGTACTGGGCATCACCTGGAGGGACAGGATCACTAACACAGCAGTCCTAGAGAGAGCTCAACTCTCCAGCCTGTACTCTCTACTGAGACACGTCGTCTCCGATGGTTGGGTCATGTACGTTGGATGGATGAAAGACATCCTATATGGAGAGCTAACATCTGGTAAAAGACAGATTGGTCGCCCCCTGCTGCGATTCAAGGATGTCTGCAAAAATGATCTCAGGTGCTTTGGCATTGTCCCTTCCAGCTGGGAAAATTTGGCTCAAGACCGCCCTCGGTGGCGGCAGAATCTCCATAGAGGACTGTACATGTCAGAATTCACCCTGATACAACATCATGAAGCTAAGAGGTCCATAAGAAAGCAACGACAACAAAGCATCGGAACATCATTATCTACAGGGACAACCTACAAATGCAAAATCTGTGGTCGAGAATGTTTCTCAAACATTGGACTTCATAGTCACAGGAGGCGCTGCAACTTCAGGGGCACACAAAAACTTTTATCATAGTCTTTCGAGACTGAATTGCCAAGGAAATGATGATGAATGTGTATTATTTGTTTAACAAATATATAACAAAATTCGGCATAAGTAAAAAGAGTAGGTGAAGTGGCCAATTGTCGGTATTCGTCAGACCCCGATGGAGTCTATTCAATTTTCACTAGCGCTATGTAATTACTATATTTTCAATGCTATTGTTTACTAGTGTTAGGATTATAGTGTGTTTGGAATATCTAAGGATACACGGTAGGGTACACCAAGGGTTAGACCACATTGTTTATATACAGTATTGCTTTGCGAGACAAACTTGCTAACCATTACACGACGATGGAACGCACAAATCGACTTCATAGGTATGAAAAAGGTGAGAAGGGTAGCAACATAGCTATTTCGGTTGGATAGTTGGTTGGTTGGTTGGATTTTACAGCATGTCAACCCTTGTTGGGTTATTTTATGCCGAAGACGTTTTGTTTTATGCCTTATTGACGGTATTCAAATAAAATAAATACTCGGGTGTTTATAAAAAATGTGAAGGTAAAATTTTTTGTGAGTTTGTAGTATATAATTACACGCACAAAAAGAAAAAAATATAATATCTTACAGAAACTTGGCATTAAATGACCCACAGAGGTTGATATGCCGTTAAACAAAACTCAAACTTACAGAAACAAGTACTATATATACTCGTGTAATGAACGACTTTTCAAGACAAATTTTTTCACATAAAGAACAAGGGGTCGCTCATAACGCGAGATATCATCAGCATCATCATCATCCTCATAACATCGCGCTATTAGCACAGATATCCATGACAATCTCACCAACCGTCCGTATCACCCATCGTTCTCGGGAGGTCTCTCTGCGCAGCATCCAGTATCCGCGCAGAGCTGGTCAATATACGTCTTTGCTGGACGGCCCACACTGGCGTGCTCACGTGCTGGCTTCCAGAGGAGGACGTCACTTATGAGTTCGTCCTTGCTTCTCCACCAGTGTCCTGCGTGTCTTCTTCGTTTTACTCGGATGGTTCTGGTGATATGGGGCAGGTGACCGTACAGCTGTTTTCACAGCACGAGATATAACGATTTGAAATGTCCCAGGATACTTTGTTTCTACATCTAATCTTCTCGTAACTTCGACCCAAAGTGTGCCTGCATTTCGTATACCTAAACAAAGTAAATAATAACACCTCAAACGGACTTAATTATCTTACGTAATCACTATATTATCAATACTATTGTGTATAAGTGGTGTAGTTTTAGTATATTTAGAATATCCAAGGATACACAGTAGACTACACTAAGGTCTAGACCATATTGTTTATTTATGATATTGCATTGATTTAGATTGTATTACAGTAGCTTTTAAAGCACAAATAATTGTTTGAATGTTTCCCATGAAAGAAGAGTTAGGACCGCCAGTAGGACCATGTTGAGAAAAAGATATTTAGAATATCCAAGGATACACAGTAGGCTACACTAAGGTCTAGACCACTTTGTTTATTTATGGTATTACATTGATTTAGATTGTATTACAGTAGCTTTTAAAGCACAAATAATTGTTTGAATGTTTCCCATTAAAGAAGAGTTAGGACCGCCAGTGGGACCATGTCGAAAATAAATATCATTTGGTCACATTTCATGGGAGTATCTTCATCAGCCTATGATCTTCGTACATACATACCTACATTGTAGTATTCTAGTATCAATATCATCAAGGACCGCTATTACAATACGACACCAACAGTTTCACGTATTATCTGCTTGTTAACACAGATTAAAATTAAAAACAGTAAATAAACGATTAAGATCTTGATAGATATGTTATATAATTTATGTGGTATCATAAATTGATGACAAACCCTGTGGCTGAAGGGGCCATTGGCTTTCAGATCAGCCAGTGGAAAAATACCAGGACTGTTGGTAACCCCATCTGACCCCTAGAGAACACGTCACGAGAAACACGCGACTAGAGTTAAATTTAGTTTCAACCTGAGATCGACGCTGAGTAGACGTGCCACTGCGAGGTTGATTCTCCCGCACGGCGAATCAGAATGGGTTGAATAAATCTTGATCAAGAAAATAAAAGTCCTGTGAGCTGATTAATTGCATGACTAAAAACTAGCCCTTAAAATAAGTCCTTAGAAGAAACAGTTAGAAGAGACTAGACAACGGCTAGAGAAGAAGAAAAGGAAACACCCACACAAGATAGCAGGAAGAAATGAAGCAACAAGTAATTCTCAACTCTGTATCTGTCTCTCTCTCTCTCTCTCTATCACCCGAGTCTCCTCTCCCGATGTTCGACGTGCGATATAAGGGGTATACAACAAATATACCCAACATTGGCAGTGATCAGTGTTCGAACATAGGTAAAAACTAAGATTTCAAATGAACAAGTTAGTATTTTATTCCCTCTCAAAACATTTCGGCCTTCATTAAGACAAACAAAGTTAATACACACACACACACACACACACACAGAGAGAGAGAGAGAGAGAGAGAGAGAGAGAGAGAGAGAGAGAGAGAGAGAGAGAGACACACACACACACACACACATATATATATATATATATGTTATAAATGGATACAATATAAACCTACTCGAGTTTCACCATAAGGATCTTCAGGGTTAAAACCACTGAATTAATCGAGGTACCGATTAATTGCAGTCGATCACACGTGTATGTTCATTGTATTAGATAGATCGTTACAAAAGAACGCTTGTTTACGATTGAAATTTCTCACTGGAAGTTGTTTTTTCGTGAGGATCAAAATGTAAACAATAGATTACACACGATGTAAAAAGTTTTCAGTATTAATTTGTCAGAATATATTTGCGGTATTATCGTTCCTGAAGCACACCCTCTATACATATATGAACGGCAGTTGTGTGTGTGTGTGTATGTATGTATGTATGTCCGGAGGAAACAACGAAAATAAATCAACTAACGACAAAGTACACATTCACTATCACCAGATCTTGTTTTTAGAAAAAAAATAATGAAGATTTGATTTATATTCGTGAAGATTATTAAAAAAATAAAGTTTAAATAATAACAGCAGCGTTTTTTTTTTTTGCATTTGATATTTAAAAGACATTAATTTGTTTTCTTTTCAGAGTGGCTGGATCAATGCAATGTCTTTTTTTAAGTGGGGATTTTAATGGGGCATCCCTTGGGGATCCAACTCACGATTCAGTAATAATGGATCTGCGAGACTAACTTTAACCCCCCTACCTAGGCGACGTGGGGTTGCCGCTTCTAGTATCATCTAAATCTATGTTGTCTTACAGGATCAAATCCAGTAAATCTGGCCTATCTATAGCCGCGGTTGCCACACCCTCAATATTAATTTACTGTTAAATATCTGAACGTATCTTTTCATTTTTGGGTATTTTTTATTTTAGTGTTCGGTGACCGGAACCCTCTTCCAATTCATTCTCGTCTCTCCAGCGCCATCTAGCGACTTCAAAAATAATTAAAAAAAGCGTTTGCCCTGTCGGCTGGAATACGCCGACTACACTTCTGCAGAGAGTAAGACCCCCTCCAACGGGGCCACCTGTTGGCTGGGGGTGGTGACCCGTGATGCGTTATTTAGTTTAAAAAGATTTATTCAAAAATAAATTTAGTCTAAATAAATTGAGTACCCATCAAGAATGAATAAAACAAAAACGTCATTGGCATAAAATAACCTCAACTCGTAACTCAATTTCCTCGTATATCAAATGAAGTTTCCCCATGGAAATAAACTGAAATGTCATTAAACCGTCTCACTCCCCACAAAAAATACCCTATTTTTTTACGTTTTTTATAAGAAAAATAGCACTGCATTGTGGAGGAA
>CM042150.1:26991416-27008916 GCA_023376005.1 Doryteuthis pealeii | reverse complement strand
AAAAAACTCTGAGAGTCAATCAATTTTACGTTATTGATGATTTTTGATTTTTTCCTAGCAAGATCAATATCAATGTGGCACTGCATCTATTACAAAGATCTTTTTATTCTTATTTCACATATATTGAACATTATTTGTACTAAAAAGATAGTTTGGTTTTTGCTCAGAACCGAAGCTACAAAATTTTGTTAGAATTTGTTAAAATTTCTCAATTCTTCAATTTTTTGAAATTATGTCCAGGTGTGAACTAACTTAATGTTAGACAATCCCAACAATTTGAGCTTCCAATTCCAAAAATTGGCGGAATTATGTTGATTTTTAACTTTCCAAATTTGGGTGGTCGGGATTCTCTGAACAACAACAACAGAACAACTTAACCATTACAATAGTGACACAGATTCTAACAGTAACCCAGCAAAAAAAAACCAAAAAAAGTCTCCGAGCGAAATAAACAAATCTTAGAAACTTTTTCGAAAACAATACAACTGCATGCTTTAATACAAAAATATCATAAAATATGTTCTTAATAACAATTAAGTCATTTCAGATAATTTTATGCTAGGAATTTAGCAAACTGACTTTCACTTTGAAACAAGCCGGTAGCCATTTTGACTGTGTCCGTGCGAAATACACAAATCTTAGAAACTTTTCGAAAACAATGCAGCTGCAGGCTTTAACACAAAAATATCATAAAATATATATTCTTAATAAACAATTAAGTTCATTTCAGATAATTTTATGCTAGGAATTTAGACAAACTGACTTTCACTTTGAAACAAGCCGGTAGCCATTTTGAAAGTCGTCGGGCGAAATGAAAAAAATTTAGAAACTTTTTCGAAAACAATACAACTGCATGCTTTAACACAAACTATCTTAAAATGTGTAACAATTAAGTTCATTTCAGATAATGCACACGTATAATTTCATGCTAGGAATTTAGCCACCTAAAGGTGAAAATTACCAGGATGTGATACAAGGTCATATTCCTTCTGAGAACTCTCATATGTAGAGGTGTCAAATTAGCTCAGTTTAATCAGCATTTCTCCTTTAAGTGTACCCCAGGCATCAGGCAAAAAACCTTGACACTCTTTATTTCAAGTCCGATAGAAGTGATTCCTTCGGGTAGGGAGGGCTCCCCGAGGCAGAACCAAATGATTATTACTGGACTCAGAAGAAAGTTAAAAATAATATGAAGGACGAGCAAGAATTGATAATAGCAGTGCTTAAAGATTATAGGTTTGGTTTGATTTCTTTGGTTAATGGCATATTAACCCTCGTGGGTTATTTAATGCTAAAGCCATTCTTTGTTTTGTTTTTTGTTTTGTTTTATTTTTACGGCATATCAACCTCAGTGGGTCATTTAATGCCGATAAAGTTTTGAAATAAATCAATTCTTAATGGATAATACAATTTTTTTATAAATACATTTTTCTATTTAACCCATGTATGGGACCCTAACAGGTACTACCACTCCGGGTCAGAGTGGACCAGGGAGCAATGGTGATGAATGGGTGCTCCACATTCTCCCAATCTCCAAAACTGGAACCTCACCATCAGATAGAGTTTAACGTCATTCCCAGGACATGTAGACCCGCAGCCACCGCCTTCTAGCATCCATATGATAAAAATAGTTGGGGCTTGCCATAAGGGCAATAGGGTTGGGAAAATCATATAGGTGCTAGGGCTTGACGTGACCAGCCGATTGATCGGAGGGGAAAGCCATTCTTGTAGAAGAACAGTATTTATAGTATTTAATCTATAGCTAGGAGGGTGAGAGGATTCATACCTTTCCCAATGGTATTAGTCTGAAAGTGAACGTAATTGTAGTAAGAAATGGTTTCGTTTGATTTGGGTTCTTTGGTTAATGGCATATCAACCATCACGGGTTATCTAATGCTAAAACCATCCTTGTAGAAGAACAGTAGTGGTGCTATTTAACCTGTAACTAGGGAGATGAAGGGATTCATACCTTTCTTAAGGGTATTAGTCCTGGAGTTCGAACTCGCTTTCTAAGATGTCACAGCCCAGCACATTAGCCACTACGCTACGGCGACTCACCCGAAGATTATTGCATCCATTACTTTTAATATAAAAGGCAAGTAAAAAGAGAAGAAAAAAGAAAAAACAAAGCAAAAACAAACCAAAAATCTCTGTACAAATATATATATATATATATATATATATATAGTGTTACATGAAATTAGATATTGAGGTTAAGCCAACTATTCATAATTTCTAATGGTGATTTTTTAGGCAGACAGACCCTACCCAGGGGTGAGCTGATGCACAAAGACAACGTTCTTAGTAATATTTTAGATATATACTCGTATATACTCGTGTATAGGTCGATTTAGCATACGCTTAACTCTAATATATAATTTTTTAAAACACCCTATAATAAAAATACGACACAAAACCAACACATATATTTTTCTAATAAAGGACTGAAAAAGTTTTTTAAAAATTCAGTCTTTTTATATTATCTTCGGTATCATCAGGGACGCATCATTTTCGTGTTATACAGTGATTTTCAGAAATACACACACACACACACACACACACACATACACACACACACACACACATACATACACACACGCGAACACATAAACACAAACACACACCACATACACACACACACACACACATACACACACACACATACATACCCACACGCGAACACATAAACACACACACACACCCACATACACACACACACACACACACACACACACATATATATATGTAGGAAATAGGATAAACAAAGAATTCCCAAAAAGATAAATTTATTATAGATGTGTAAGTCGACAAACAAAGACTAACTCATAAGTAATGTTTTCGTATGGACATCTACACATGGACCAGCAAAATCTTACAACAATCAGCGCTATGCAGATTCTGGGTGCCGTGCGGAAGACTTCCCAGGGGCGATGACCGATTGGGACGAGTAATGAAATAGAGTCATGGGTATCCATACTGCTAGCGTGACCTGACGATGATGATATATCCACACCAGGATATATCGAAGTATGCACAGATGTTGTATACTCATATATACCCACATCATGCGTCGGATATAAAACAGAGAGAGAGAGAGAGAGAGAGAGGAGGGAGAGAGAGAGAGAGAGAGAGAGAGAGAGAGAGAGAGAGAGAGAGAGAGAGAGAGAGAGAGATGTGTGGGGATTAAAATAAAAATAAAATTAAATAAATTAAAATAAGAAAAACAACAAACTTCCATGGGCCTTCACCGGAAGAATCCTCCGCGCATATGCATAAAAAAGGACCTTCTTCCAACCCCCAAAAAGAATACCTCGCCCATTCGAATTTAGGCCGCAACTGTGTGTAGTCGCTCCTTCGACCAGGGGGATATCCCCTTGCCACAGCGACTATGTCCGGTCAATAAAGCCTAAATCATAAAACCTTCTGTCTCTGCCCTTTTCCTTTCCGTTCCTTAAATTCCTTCCTTTTCAGCGCGACCACCAAATAAGATGGGGTAAAAAGCAAAAATCCTAAGAACATGCAACCAACAATATCCAGCCACCTTAAAAACACCCCAAAACCTCATCCTACCCCATAGATGATATGATGGTCTTTCTTACTTGTAACTCTTCTACTTCTTGGTTCTACCTGGGCCGACATGTTCTTTCGTCTAGTGGGCTTCTGCTGCTAAGGGTTGATTCTTCTTTGGGCTGGGCTGGTCATTGTCTTTAATATTTAATCAATATAACAAGACTTGTTTGTTTCTTGATCAAGCTTTTATTTTGCAACCCTGCCCATTTGATTCCGCCGCGAGTGAGTTGCTAACCCTAAGAGACATCCTCTCTGATAGTGTGCCGGCTCGCATCTGACTAACTAAACTAAAACCTATTCCCATGCGTCCAATCACGCGCCTTCAAGAGGTCAAGTAAAAGGTCACTAACCGCCCATAGCCGGCGAGTAACTTTCCATAGGACCCCGTTATTTTATAACATCTACGGACCCTATTCAAAATTCTAACTACAGATACGTTCATAATTTATGGCTGCTCATGAATTATATAACACAGGCTTACGCTACAAAATGCCCGGGCTTGTTTCATCTCAACTACAAACTAGCAGCCCACTAAGATTACATTTCAGGAAGAATTAAAGAAATATCAGTCTAGCTATATAAAGTAACCGAAAATATCCACTCAATCCCCCTGATGAAGGTGTTAGAGTAACACCGAAATCGCGGTCGGGAAATAACTTCTTCTACGACTATATATATATATATATATATATATATATATATATATATATACCAACCCCTCCGCACGAGCAGGATGTGACACAATGTCAATTTCTTAAGCAGAGTTTACCAGGTTTGAGTTCAGGGTTTTCTTCTCCTATACTGTTTACCTAGCCAAGGTTAAAGAGCCCAGTCTGCTCTACTATTTACCAATACCTGGAAGTAGAGTAGTTGGATACATACCTTTCTCAAGGGTATTACCGCTATGTGAAATGCAAACAACCTCGTCTATCATTTGAACTCGGGCCGACGAGTCCATTTTCTGTGATTAACCATTATAGCACGCGCCTTTTTTTTTTATTTGATATAGCTTAGCGCTTCAGCAAGTGAAAGTGTGGTCCGGGGTCGTTTTATTTCAACCAAGTCCAAAATAGTTTTCCTTATTGTACACAAGACTGTGTGACGCCATATTTTTTTGAGTGTATTTCTGTGCCTTCTTGAACATACACTAATTTTAAACAAGTACTTTTACTTGAAATATAAATTCAACAAGAAATTCTTAAACTCACCAAAGTAGTATTTTTTTTATATATGCCGAATTTAGCTGGAGTGAACGAGAGAAACGGATGTTTTCTTTTTTTTTGTTGAGGGGGGGGGGAATAAAAAAAGTAATGATTTAAAAAATATAAAAGTCTTATTAAAAATTACAGATTTTAATCTTATATAACATGACTATTAAAATCATATTTTGAAGTATGTCTCCTCGGAAAATGATTTATGATTCTTAAAGTACTCATCCATTTCTAGCAAGATCTGAAGACTTGGTTCGTGGATGATTATTTTAATTTACGTTCTTTCTCTGCGATTAACCTTGTAAAACATTTATGTAAATAAGGGTATCTGATTTGAGCGAATCTGCTCAAATATTTATATACAAGTTTATATACAGGGTGGGCCAAAAGTAGGGTTACAGTTAATACTTAAACTTAATGAAGTAACTGTAACCCTAATTTTGGCCCACCCTGTATATTCATAATATAATGGAGAATAGCAAATATGAAAAGTGTTTGCATATAAAAGTGCTCAATGCTGAATCAGCAGAGCAGAGCTATTTTTTTAGCGAGCCAACGTCAGGCGAATTTCCGGCCTAACTTAAGATATTTTCTGAGTCGTGTTTTTGTCACTTTTTTCGGCAAATTAATGTAGATGTATCTAACGCCCACCCCCGATTTTTATCGGCAAATCAATGTAAATATTTTACAACCCCCACCTTTTTAAGAAAGAGTGAGAAAGTTAAATCAAGATTGTTATATTTTTTACATAGTTAACTATTTTGAAATATCTCTTAAGTAAACATATCAAACATCGTAATAATTAAGTCTCAAATAAAATATTATGGTATTAATTAACCGTTTCTAAAAGTTTCATGCTTATTGTGCAATCTTCAGACGCTTAAATATTGAAAATATTTCAATATTTAACCGTCTGAGGATTACATAATAAACGTGAAACTTTAGTATCAGTGAATATCATAATATTTTATTTGAGATTATATATATATATATACATATCTATACTGGTGTTCTAAATCTTCTGTCCGTTATCATCCTGCAACACCCTCTAGTTAAAAAGGAAACCGTCCAAATTGTTTAAAATGCAATGCGAAAATGTGAATACAGGTTATCTGGTGCCGCTTAATCTCAGATTCCTTAATTGTCACATTTTATTTCACCCAATTTTTAAATAAAACATTCCAAATGATTTTGCGTGGCTTAAATGCCCAACATAAAATTAAAATCAATCAAATCAAAAAGTTACATGTTTATTTTTTGTAATATCAAAATTGTGAATCACAGAAGATATTTTGGTAATTTTGATCTTATGTCGTCCAGGCATCCTGTCTTAAATTCCGCTATGTTTTAGCGAGCCAACGTCAGTCGAATTTCCGGCCTAAATTAAAAATTTTTCCGACTCGTGTTTTTGTCACTTTTTTGTCAGTAAATTAATGTAGATATTTCAACCCCCCCATAATTTTTATCGGCAAATCAATGTAAATATTTTACAACCCCCCCTTTTAAGAAAGAGTTAAATCAAGATTATCATATTTTTTACATAGTGAACAATATTCAATAACTCTTAAGTAAACATATTAAACGTTGTAATAATTAAATTATCATATTGTGGCATATCCACAGGTCCTGCTATTATATTCATAATTCTTTAATTTCTTTTTCTTTGGAGTTTGAACATTTTCTGTGCAATTGTTTGCATCTTGCAGCAGGATAGTTTCTAGCTGATTATTTCTATTTTTTTAAAGACCCTTCATTTCTTATGAAAAACAAAACTTTTTACAATATATTAATAATTTGAAGGCAATTACAATGCGTATAAAAATAAAAACAAAAAGATGTTTTTTTTTGTCTTATCGATTAAAAAAATAAGACAAAAAAACATCATTTTTTGTTTTTATTTTTTTATACGCATTGTAATTGCCTTCAAATTATTAATATATTATAACAGTAACAATAATACTTAACAATGCTTCAAGCAAATTACCAATCACTTTTAAAACTTTTTTACATTAAAAACTCTCTTTTAGCCTAATAGGTACGCGTACAAATTTTTTTAGTTCCATGTAAAATCGTTTGGCCGTCAAGAAATGGTGGGCAAAGAGAATCTTCCTCAAATTTTCGCAGCCCTGTCAGCAGGGGCCTTAGAATACACCGGCTGCAACTTTGCAGAGGGGTAAGACCCCACCACCTACGGGACCACCTGTTGGCCGTGTATCGCGACCCATGATGCTTAAGTATGGAACTCTGGTAGCTGAGCAGTCCATGACATGCAAACACTCCACTTTCCTTATTTAGACTTGATGGCGATCGGAGAGGTCCCATTCGATCTATCAGCTGGTTAGGTCAAGCCCTAGCACCAATATGATTTACCGATCTTATGCCGTTATGACAAGCCCAACCCTTTTTATCATATATGTGCTGAGTGTCTTATTGACCCGGGTATAACATTAAACCTCATCTAATGGAGAGGTTCCACTTTTGGAACTCTGTGGAATGTAGAGTACTCCTTCATCCCCATTACTCCCAAGTCCACTCTGACCCGGAGTGTTAGTACTTGTTAGGGTCCCATCTATGGGTTAAATTGAAAAACATGAATTAAAATGTATTTAGAAAAAAATGAGTTCTAAAAAATTGAATACCCATCAAAAATGGATAAAAGAAAAACGTATTCGGCATAAAATGACCCAATGGGTTAACGTGCCGTAAAAATCCAACCAACCAACCAATCAACCAGACAACCAATCAGATTTCGGGTAACAGATTATGATCAAAGATAAAAATCACTGTTATGAATGAAATTATACCTACCGGATATTCTTTGCACAACTGAACCTCCCCTTGGAAGTCTCGTTGTTAACAAAACATGCTAAACAATAGATTTTTTTAATTAGTTAGAGTTTTCGGACTGTTGTCCTCATCTTTATTGTTATATATACAATGTTTCAAGCAGTGTGCTCTCCGGCCTTCTTTAGGTGTTTCTTGTCAAATTCGGGAACCTTATTGTCCAGTTGGACACGTGGCGCAACGGATTGAGTTAATACATTTGTTACATAATCTATGCATAGATTATTGTCAACCCCCTGTATTTCTGAAGGGTTGGCCCCTTTTCATATCACGGACGGGACTTTCCATGGAATATTACAGAAAGCCCGCGAAATACGGGAAGTCACGTGGGACCGAGTTAACCCTCAGTTCCAGCTTGGACGTCAGGCAGAAAGCATGTCTGCCTTAGCTGGGCTCAAATGCACACGCGTGTTGTGTTAGTTATAAAAAGAAGTTTAAGCAATAAAAGTTTAAAGAAATAATATGGTGTTCTTGCTTGATGAATGTCTTGGCAAAAAGACTGACCAAGAAGAAGGAATGCATCAAAGACGAACAGCGAACAAGAATCTAGAAATAGAATTCAACACGGAGAGAAAGAATAGAAACGACTAGAGATCACCAAATGTCCAAAGAAGTAAGTAATGCAAAATTCATTTGCATATCTCTATCTACCCGTGTCTATCTCTCTCCCTCTCTTCAGCAAAAGAACACTTGTATATATACCCAACAATGGGGTATATAACACATTTCTATGCGACAATCATCTGGATGTGGCAGGTTCAATCTTGACTACAGGCAAAAATAACATAGAATACTTAACATAGCATAACACTTGTAACTGGTTATGGTTAACGGAATGGAAAAAGTCTACTTCGACAAGAAACACCTGAAGAAGGCCGGAGAGCACATCAGACGAAATGTTGTGTATATAACAATAAATATTAGAACAACAGTGGAAAAAAATCTGAATTATATAAAGTATCACGCCTCATATAAAACAATTCAGACAAATAGATTTTTTTGTAATAAAAATAAGAAAAAGTTAAACAACTTTTCAGTCTTTTCATATTGTCTTCGGTCTCATCAGGGACATTTCACTTTCGTGTTATACAGTGTTTTTCATATATATATATATATATGATGGATGTTGGGAAACTTTTGGGCTTTTATTGGAAGCATGTAAACATATAAGATAAGGAATAATAAACAAAATTCAAAGTGATGAATACTGTGCTGTTTTTAATCTTATATATTAATCCTAATATTTCAGGTGGCCCTCCACCTTTTGTTATAGGGTTCTCAACAGACCACTCAATCAGACATGACCCGAAAAAAAAAATTTCAAATCAAAAGAGAAAATAAAACAGTCATTCTACAGAGCCCTTTTACAAAATGTGCAGGACCATTTGAAATAGTAGGATTAATAAATAAGATTAAAAACAACACACTGTTCAGTATATTTAGATTATTCGGACTATTGTCTTCATTTTTATTGTTATCTGTGCAACTCTTCGGTCGATGTGCCCTCCGGCCTTCTTCAGGTATTTCTTGTCGGACTCAGGAGCCTTCTCAAATTCGGGAACCTTCTTTTCGTAATCAGGAACCATCACAGAATTTTGAACCCAACCCTTTATTCAATCCACGTGGGTATCCTGTTCGATGAAGAAGATTCCCGAGTTCGAGTTCGAGAAGGTTCCAAAGTCCGACAAGAAATACCTGAAGAAGGCCGGAGGGCACATCGGCCGAAACATTGAACAGATAACAATAAAGATGAGGACAATAGTCAGAATAATTCAAATAATACTAATTATCAAGCCTCATCTAAAAAATTCATAGAAATAGAACACAGTATTCATGACTTTGAATTTGGGTTATTATTCCTTATTTTATATTGTCCAATGCTTCCAATAAAACCAAAAAAAGTTTCCCAACGTCTATCACATATATCTATAAAGAAGCATACGTGGACTCAATAACAACATTATATACATTAAAGCTGGTGTGAGAAAATCCGCAAGAAGTGAAATAATAATGATAATAATGAATATAATTACATATCTTTAGTTAACTATTCCTATCTAATATTAATGATTTACAAGCCCTTCTCTGGCTTTGGGTAATTTGATTAATTTCATAAATTAATTGATATGGACACAATTATACGGATCCAAATAATTGCAATATTAATGAATTAAGAACCAATGTGTTCATTTACTTTATCAATTATGATCTAATTAGATACGGTGTGAACATTTATCTTCACAATAATTATAAATTATAAATGATTATATAATAAAAAAAACAGGTGAATACTTCATACTTAGTTGTAAAATATCAATGTTTTAAGAGCCAATGTATTAGTAAAGTACTTTAAAGTCATTTTGAACAAGTAGACACGGAATGGGTGGCGCGTGGTGTACTGGTTAGACTCGAAGGAAATGGACTCGTCGACCCGAGTTCAAATCCTGGACGAAACCACAGTTCACATAGCGCTAATAGCATTGGGAAAGGCATGAATCCAACTATTCTCCCTCCAGCTATGGATGAATAGTAGAGCCGTAGGCAACCAGTCTAGGAAAAGGAAAACTCTGAATTCAAACCTCTTAAATCTCCACTTGAGGTAGTCACTACTAGAATAAGATCAGGTATACTTAGTGATCTATTTCAATTTAAAAATTTCAATTTAAATGAAAAAAAAACACTTCATATTTAGTTACAATATCAATGTTTTAAGAGCCAATGTAGTAATGTAATAGAAAATCATTATGGCAACATTAAAATATTATCCCAAACATACTTATTTGAGGTTCCAATTCTTGAGCTCTGGGGATTGTGGAGTAATCCTTTATCACTATTACTCCCAGGTCCACTTTGACTCGCAGTGGTAGTACCTGTTAGGGACCCATCTATGAGTCAACTAGATCTGTTTAAAAAACATTCGTATTAACTTTCATCTTACCTGTAAATAAATAAAGGAACTTAATGACATCGCTTCTTAACATTGCCTTGATGATGGTTAAATATCCAATATAGGTATAAAAATAACCGAAACACTATAAAACTATATTCATTTATAAATAAAATCATCCTCTGAATGAGGCTAGAACTCATTTTTCGAATTTCTGGTTGAAATAAAAATATAACGTGATGACGGTTTGTTAAGTTTTTCCTTCTTTGAAAGTTAAATATTGCTCTGTATATAATTTAATTTATTGATTATTATACATTGAGCTCTTTTTAGAGATTTATGAAAATCCTTAATGGGTATATATGTTTGCACTACAAGAGCATTCAGTATGTTTGTACAGTGAGATTTCGATGATCCTAAATAGAATCATCCCTTACTTACCAGTCATCTGGAATACCTTATATATATATATATATATATATATATATATATATATATATATATGTGTGTGAAATAAAAGGAACTTAATCCGACAGTGTGAATTTGATATATTGAAAAAACAAATGATGTTTACAAATGCATGGGATCATCAGAAGAGAATGTGCAACCGTTTCGGGGCCTTCCTCTCAACGGTTTTAAAAAGCCCATCGGAATATATATATATATATATATATATATATATATATATATATATATAATCCACATACGGATCTGTTTCGACCCGATGGGGTCAAATGAGAGAAAGCCAATGTTAGAAATGTATTTAAAACTGAGTACCATCATGAATGAATAAAACAAAATGTCTTCGGCATAGAATAATTCAACAAGTGTTGATATGCCGTAAAATTCAACCAACCAACAACCATATACTTATTTGACCCATAGATGAGACCCTTACATGTAATACCACTCTGGATCAGAGTAGATCTGGACGTAATGGCAACAAAGGGGAGACTCTATATTCCCTAGAGCTCCAAAACTGGGGCCTCACCACCGGATGTAGTTTAGCGTCGTACCAAGGACAATCCCTTTTGTGTCTGTTTATGTGTGAGGGTCTTACCAACTTTGTATGGGATGTAGCCTAGGATTCACCAACAGGGATATCTTAGTTGAGAAACTTAGCATGATAAAAGTTTTAACAACAACAACAACAATACCATTTAGAAGGTTTTGAAATAAGAAAAAGAAAGAAGAAGAAAAGATAAAACGAAAAAAAAAAATGAAATGAAAATATGATTATTTGTAGTGAATGAGAAAAGACAATGGCTTTTTGTGGGTGACTATATACAGAAGAGCACGACAAAGAAAATGTCCGTTATTTCTGCAAAAACGCGCGAAAAATATATAGTAATGTAATACTTACATTCACCATCCGAATAAGATTAAGTTATAGGATATGAGGAGGAGGAGAAGGAGGGGGAGGAGGGGTAGAAGGAAGAGGAGGAGAGAAGGAGAAGAAGGAGGAGGAGAAGATGGAGAGAAGGAGGAGAAGGAGGAGGAGAGGAAGGAGGAGGGAGAGAAGAAAGGAGAAGGAGAGAGAAGGAGAAGGAGGAGGAGAAGAAGAAGATTGAGGGGGAGGAGGAGAAGGAGGAGAAGGAGAAGGAGGAGAAGGTGAAGGAGGAGGTGAAGGCGGAGAAGGAAAAGGAGGAGGAGAAGGAGGAGAAGAAGAATAAGGAGAAGGAGGAGGAGAAGAAGATTGAGGGGGAGGAGAAGGAGGAGGAGAAGAAGAAGAAGGTGGAGAAGAAGAAGATGATTGAGGGGGAGGAGGAGAAGGAGGAGAAGAAGAAGAATAAGGAGAAGGAGGAAGAGAAGAAGAAGAAGAAGAAGGAGGAGGAGAAGAAGGAGGAGAAGGGGGAGAAGAAGAGGAAGAAGAAGAAGAAGGAGGAGCTCTCAAAGTATTTTTTGACTAAAGAGAAGAGAGTCCCTTTAGTTTGAATTTAGAATTTACCTTCTCCCATACCGGTTGCCATACCAAGTTTAAAGAGCCCAGTCTACCCTACTATTTACCCATAGCTGGAGGGAAAAAAGTTGGATTCGTACTTTTCCCAAAAGTACTAGCGCTATGTTCGCTGAAAACTGCTCCGTCCAGGATTACAATTCGTCTCGCCAAAAGTAACCGCCCTCAAACAAAAGTTCCAGTAAATTTCCTTCTACTTTTTAAAATTTTTTTATTGAAAAGTAACATTTAAAATCAAAATATCATATATCGGCTATCGGCCGAAAGTTGAAATCTTTTTAGTGGATGGAGGAGGGAAAGATTAAAGAAGTAAGTATTTCCCCATATCCCACCATGTCAGATCAATAAAGTCCGATTATTGTGGGGAGCCACGTACAAACCGAAGCTCATACAATAGCTAGTGTAAAAATTTCGTGTATCCCGTCGGCATTCCTCTTTTGAGGCGCCTCAAGCACTGGGCAATAAAACCAGGCTTGTCCATTTAAATCGAGGGACATATGTTGCCTGGGGTGAGGTCCCCTGGGATCATGCTGATATCATATATCTTACCGGTCTAATGGCCGAAGCCGGTGGACACAGGGCCCGAAGGCTGGGAAAGACTAAAGAAGCATGGCCGCTGGAGATATTCTGTCAGGTTGAAGATGTAAATTTTAAATGTAACTGTTCAGTAAAGAAAACAAAAAATACAAAAAACAAACAAAAAAACAAAACAAAACAAAAAATATGAATGAAAGAAATGACTAAAACGCAAACTTATCTGGATGGATAAAACTAAAGACTAAGTAATTATGGCCGCCGGAGAAATTGTGTCAGGTTGAAGATGGGATTTTTAAATGTAACAGGTCAGTAACCTTCCCCCAAAAAACAAAAAAAAAGCAAAAAAAAACAAAAAACAAACAAAATAACAAATGAAATAAAGAAGAGTAAAGAAAAGAAATAATAAAAGAAATGACTAAAACGCTCTCTTATCTGGATGTAAATATATAAATATTACATTTATACATAATTTTTTTGTGTACATCGTTTCAGTGGTTAGGGGAGGAAAAGGTTAAAGTAGTATGGCCGCCGGGGCAATTGTGTCTAGTAGAAGAAGTAATTTTTAAATGTAACTGTTTAGTAAATAAATAAATAAATAAATAAATAAATAAACAAACAAGAAATTAGAAAAATAAAATGAAAGAAATGACTAAAACGTACTCTTATCTGGATGCTAAGAATTATATTTTACATAATTTTTTGTGTACATCTTTATAGTGGTTGGGAGAGGAAAAGACTAAAGAGGAACGGCCGCCAGGGAAATTGTGTCAGGTTGAAGATGTAATTTTTAAATGCAACTGTTCAGTAAAAAAAATAAATAAATAAATAGATAAACATACTCTTATCTTGATTGTAAATATAAATATCACATTTCTACATTTTTTTTTTGTGTGTACACTTTCGCAGGTATTTCATCAGCGTGCTATTCTGTACATGCACCGTTTTGTGCAATACCAGAGCAATGGTTAAATATTTTTTGCATCTTTTTACATATATGTTTAAAGATTCATTTGTTTGTCGACATTTTTCCCAACTTCTTTTTTTAATTAGTCACTTTTTTCTTTTTTTTTTTCTTTCTTTCTTCTTTTTTCTTTTTGCTGTTTTTTCTTGTTTGTTTTTGTGACAAGTTCATATGTGAGTGTCCCCAAACGAGACTTGGGTATAACAAGTGTCGTTATCAGCGTCACTGTCGCTGAACACAGTCAGGCTTCTGTCGCCGATGGAGCTGCTCGGTGTAAGGTCGTAGCCTCCGCGATAATCGGGCGTCAGCAGTTCCTGGTGCATATTGCTGCCGGACAGAGTCGGTGACACGATCTGCCTCTGCACGCTCACCGTTGAAATTCGCGAGCAACGGGTGGTTGCACTTCTGTTTTGGAAACCAGGTTCACTGGTTCGTTTGTTCAGCTTTGTGAGTATTGTGTGCCGAACCTGAAATTAAAAAAAAAAGAAAGAAATAGAAGAAACGTGGCTGATAAAAATGTCAATGGTAACGATGAATCTGACAGTAAAAAATGTGGGATAATAATAATAATAATAATAATAATAATAATAATAATAATAATAATAATAATAATAATGGAGATTCGCTTGCGGTTTTTGTCTGTAACAGAAATTACGTCACTGCTTACGTCACATTACCCAAAATCGTCATCGTCATAACATAGAATAAATACACTCAAAATTTGAACATGCAACATTAGACAGTCCTCATTGTTTTTTAAAAAAAGTTTTAATAAATACATTACTGGTATAATATATCTATATATAGTTTGTTTTATTTTAATACATATTTAAAGTTTACATTTCAAATTGTTTTATTTTGTAATCCATTAATGAATTTGATGATTTTACTTACTTAGGGTACAGACTCGCTGACATTGAATCTTTTACTCCCACCCCTCAAGATGTTTCTTACTACTACTACTACTACTACTACTACTACTAATAATAATAATAATAATAATAATAATAATAATAAATTCGATGAAAAAAATAAAAAAAATAAATTAAAATAAATTCTCTGGGACTTTGAGATAAAGATGGACCACCCTATCCCTGCCAGAAAACCAGGTCTAGTGTTGATTGAAAAAAAAAAAAGGAAAAGTGAACGTGTCAACTGGTGGACTTTGCGGTTCCAGCAGATCACAGGATAAAGCTGAAGGAAAATGAAAAGATGGATAAATACTTGGACCTTGCCAGAGAATTGAAGAAGCTGTGGAATATGAGAATGAAAGTGATACCAATTGTAGTTGGTGCACTTGCAACGGTCCCAATAAACTTGGAAAAAAAAAGACTGGAGGATCTGGAAATCAAGGGAAGAATTGAGACCATCCAGATTACTGCACTGCTGCAATCAGCTAGAATACTCAAAAGAGTCCCGGAGACCCGAGGAGACTTGTTGTCACTCAGCCTCCAGTGAAATACCATCAGCCAACGCCGATGTGAAAAACTCAAAAGAAATGAAAATAATAATAATAATAATAATAATAATAATAATAATAATAATAATAATATCTTTTTCAGCTAGTACATTATGCCTGAGACCTGTCAGTTATGCCTTATATTTAAAACATTTATCTTATTTCCACTGAATATTTATATTCTTTCCACAGTTCATCCAACCTTGCCTTAAAAGAGTTCCGATATGGGGCAATCACTACTGCTGATGGTAGTTTATTCCATGAATCTACTACCCTGTTGCTAAAATAATTTTGCCTAACATTTGTTTTGCAAAACTTTTTTGAGAGTTTTAGTTTATGACCCATGGTATTGATTTTTTTTAGTAACATTCAACAAATTAAAGTTTGTTGAATAAAATCCATAGGTATATTTATAGACTTCAATCGTATCTCCTCTGGTTCGTCGATACGCCAGACTTGGTAAGTCAGTTTTCCTAAGTCTTTCTTCACACGAAAGGTTCTTTAATTCATTCATTACCTTTTTAGCCCTCCTCTGAACTCCCTCGATGAGTTTTATATCCTTGATTAGTCTTGGACTCCAGATTACATTAGCAAATTCCAAATGAGGTCTCACCAATGCAATGAATAAATATTTCAATATTTCTTTATCCATGTATTCATATGATCTTCGTATGAGTCCCAATATCTTGTTTACTTTATTTACTTGTATTTCTATGAGTTTGGAAAATTCTAATTCAGGGTCCACATTCACACTAAGGTCTTTTTCTAGTTCTGCATTTTTTAGTAATTCTCTTTCATTTGAGAATTTATTGAGTATAAGTAAGTAAAAGTAAAGTCAACGGGGCGGCCTAAAGTCGGTATCAGCCAGTCAGCGAGGGAGTCTATCCCCTTTTCAATAGCGCTAGACCAAGGAGATTGTTTTTAGCATCTGAGGTGGAGCGCCACACCTACCATCAGCTCCTTACTTATTTCACAGATCCCTGTGCTACTCATACGCTGAGTTGGCGGGGACCGGTATCGAACTAGGAACCTTGTGGTTTCTATCCGAACGCTCTACCGACTGAGCTAACCCGGCCCCTTATTGAGTATAAATGTTTTGAATTGTTTCTTCCTACATGAAGTACTTTACACTTAGATGTATTGCATCTGATCTGCCATTTAACAACACCAATCTACAAAATTGTTAATATATCTTATTATAATGGAGATTGTGTGTGTTTTCTGTCTGTAATCGAAACTATATTACTACTCAAGTCACAATTCTCTTAGTTATATTACGTCACATTATCTAAGGTAGGTGGGTTATCTCCCTTGGTCGACGTGCCTCTTTTCAAACCAACCAATCACAGACCCGCAATTTTCGGTGGGATCAGTTGAAGATAGAAATCTTTCTCTTTGGTACCAACGTCTTTTGGGGTCGAACGTAAAAAAACGTCGCTCCTTATTTCAGCAGATATAGAAAAGGGCCCGTCATAAGTACGATACTAACACAAACTTTACAAGGACTCGGTTAGGTGGAATTGTATTCATTATATTTATATAATTGACATTTCCCGCAGAAAATACTACATAATAAAATTATGTATAAATGTATTAATACAGTGTTGTTTGAAATTCCATGTTCTCTTCATTTATTTCCTGTTTCTAAATCTTGTTAATTCCACATTCGTGGCGTAAATCAGCACAGTAGTAATATCCTCGGATATTTTGAATTATTTACCTATTCCTTTATTAAAAAAAAACCCGCTGACCTCGGATTATCTACATTCTAAACAATTTTCTTAGAATATTTCTAAAAATATTTTTCTTTTTGTTATAGGTGATACACCCTATAAGAATAATGGAATACGCCGACAGGTTACTATAAATAACAGAGACAATTGTGGCTTAGCAGTAAGCCAATGCGAGCAAGCCAATACTCTATTGTCGGACGTAGTTTTCCACATCTCTCTATTGTATTTTTCTACTTTCTGTTAATACATTTTTCTACTTTTGTTACCCGTCGTTTTGTTCTTATTTGACCCCTTAAAACCTCACAACACTTTTTATTCTCATTCTTTCACAATCAAAAACA
>CM042150.1:26951416-26986416 GCA_023376005.1 Doryteuthis pealeii | reverse complement strand
GCCATCATCTGGTAGGAAACAAGCGTCTCTCTGTAACGATAAGACCCGTTCCAACAGACATACGTGGTATCAACTGATATTAATCGAAACTCGATTAATTCAGCGGATGTAACCCTGACGATTCAGATGATGAAACTTGAGTAGGTTACTTTATATCCATTTCTTAAATAAATTTTGCTCTACATTGTATTGAGCACTTTGTATTTGTTTTTTCACGGTCTTAACTCCTGGATCCTGTGCGCTCCCAACGATCGTACCCGTACCCACCGGTAAGCCACTACTCATATATATATATATATATATATATATATAATATATATATATATATATATATATAAATTTCCTAGAATCTTCCATACTCCCAAAACAGAAGACTTTTTCTTACCAACTGCCTACGGGAAAAAGTTATACCAAACAGTATCCCAAAAGGTTTCAGACCTTCCCAACACACACACACACACACACACACACACACACACACACACACACACACACACACACATATATATATATATATATTATGATAAAGGTACACGGTAATAACCTACTCGAGTTTCACCATGAGGATCTTCAGGGTTAAATCCACTGGATTAATCAAGATATTGAAATCAATATCAATATCTAGATTAATCCAGTGGATTTAAATCTGAAGATCCTTATGGTGAAACTCGAGTAGATTATTACCGTGTACCTTTATCATAATAAATTTGCTCTACCAACGTATTGAGCACTTTATATTTATTATATCGCTGCCTTATCATTGTGAATCTTGCATCAACTAACCATTGTGACCTGTTTCACCGGTAAGTCACCTTTTCCACAAATACCATATATATATATATATATACAGCGAAAGATTGAAAAGCAACTCCCTATAGCTCCCTATACCATTAATGCCGAAAGGTATCTCACCATGCTGCAAGTTGAAATCTGGCCAGTTGTCAATACAAGGGAGAATATTAAACATTTGATTTTATGCAAGATGGTGCTCCTCTACATTTTGCTATTCTTGTTCGTAAATGGCTAAATCACCATTATGGTAGACGCTACGTCTACCAGAAGCCCTGATTCAACCCTCTGCTACTTTTTTTCTTTGGGATTGGTTGAAGGAGCGTGTCTACTCTATGAAACTAACGACTTAAGAATAACTTGAAGGACGAATATAATTTATTTTTGCCATTCCACAAGAGTTCCTGGGAAGATCAGTTGATGCGATTCCCAAGCGGTTTGAGAACTGGAGGCGAATGGTTCGGTCCATATAAACTTTTCAATAAAACTTTATGCATGTTCTTCTCATATTCGTTTTTTGTAAAAATAATGAATCAGAAATAGATTATATTATTTCTAAAATAGGGAGTGACTTTACATTCAGCCTGTAATATATATATATATATATATATATATATATATATATATATATATATATATATATAGGTGTGTCAAAAGGTATCGAGATATTTTGTACTTTTTGACACACTTTGTATTTTGAAGAAAAATAACGTTCCATTCATTGATTTTTTTTTCAGAATACAAGGTGTGTTAAAAAAGTAACAAGTTTAAAGCTGTATTTACAAAGTTAGATATGAAGAATGAATTAGACTTTTTTCAGAATACAAGGTGTGTCAAAATGTACAAAAAAATCTCGATACTTTTTTGACACACCTTTTATATATATATATGTGTGTATTTGGGCAGCATGTTTTCATTTATGCATGTTGAATTAAACAAAAGACACATCTGTTTAACAATTTTATTTGTGGTCTTTTCAAGTTTTCTGACCAAACTTTTAATATTTGTGTGGAATTCGTGAATTAGTCCACTAAAGTTCATGTCCCGAATACCCCTGATGATGGCACTTTGAAGTGCCGAAAGTACTCGGGACATGAACTTTGGTGGACTAATCCACGAATTCCACCCAAATATTAAAAATTTGGCCAGAAAACTTGAAAAGATCACAAATAAAATTGTTAAACAGATGTGTCTTTTGTTTAATTCAACACACACACACACACACACACACACACACACACACATATATATATGTAATATACTAAACTTATTGGTAAATCCTCGCGGTGAGAAAAAACCCAGCAAATAGTTTGATTGTAAAAATATACTGCCAAACATCACCCGGGAAGAAAAAAAAACTTTGGAAAAGAAGAAAAGATAATCGTACCAACCAAAAATAATCTATTGGTACAATATTTGGCCAAAAGAAAAAACAATTTATATATATATATATATATATATATATATATATAAGTAAAGTAAAGTAAAGTCGGTATCAGCCAGTCAGCGAGGGAGTCTATCCCTTTTCAATAGCGCTAGACCAAGGAGATTATTTGAGCATCTGAGGTGGAGCGCCACACCTACCATCAGCTCCTTACTTTACCGCACAGATCCCTGTGCTACTCATACGCTGAGTTGGCGGGGACCGGTATCGAACTAGGAACCTAGTGGTTTCTAGCCGAACGCTCTACCGACTGAGCTAACCCGGCCCCTATATATATATATACAAAACCGCCAGGAAACTAAAGCTAATAAGTAAAAAGTGCTTAATACCTAAGTAGAGCAAATAATAAAGATAAATCTAATGAGTCAGAAAAACCTACAAAAAGTTTCGGTTTATGCTCTTCAGGGCTAAGATACGACTATATATATATATATATATATATATATATATATATATACGAAATATCATAGCAGAATGCTTCCTTGCATGCAAATAAAAATCTTTCACCGACTACTTCACGGTTTAGACGCTTATTTAGATATTCATTTTAAAATCCTACCGTAAATAAAAACTCATTCAAGAGCTATTAAGTACCGACTACGCGCATGCGTAAACACCCATCCGTTTTCTGTGTCTCTTTACGTGCATATATAATGTAATACTCGAGTGCATTCTTTCACAAATCATTTCGGTGAGACCCACTTTAGAACGACTCAGACAATCGGCCAAGTATCTATTATTCATTTAAGGGGACGTATCGTGTCTCGGCATAAAAGTTTGCAGCGTACGAAGCCAACGACAGACAATAAATAATGAGCGGAAAACTTGTATCAGCACGAAGCAATCTTTGTCTGTTGTTAGTAGTTTTCATTTACTAAACTAAGCTTAGTTTCGCACAAGGACTGGCATATGGTTTGATTTGGTTTGTTTCTTTTACGGCATATCAACGCTTTTCAGGTTATCTAATGCCAAAACAAGTCATTTTGATAAAAGTTTCGACTTTCTTATTTTCTCTTTCTCTTTACTCGATTTTTCGGATCATATGACCTTTAGGCACCCCTTTTTGATCTCGATTAAGAAAGGACATGTTTTTCATTTACACCGTCAATATCCGGTTGTTTTAACAGACGATTTTTAGATTTTTTTTAAATTATAAAACTAGCCCCTAACCCTAATCCTAACCCTAACCCCTAACCCTAACCCCTAACCCTAACCACTAACAAACAACTGGATATTGACGGTATAAATGAAAAACATGTCCTTTCTTAATCGAGATCAAAAAGGGGTGCCTAAAGGTCATATGGTCCAAAGTTTCTATGTTGCAAATTCCTAATATCTTCAAATATTATTATAATGGAGATTGCATGTTTGTCTGTCTGTAACTGAAACTATATCACTACTGAAGTCACAATTCCCTTACTTATTTACATCATATTCTCCATTATCTTATTCTTATTTAAACCCCAATTATCAATAAAATTGTTCTACGTTAATTAATACTGTTGGCCTTATCTACATACTAATAACATGCAATTGTATTTATATATACAACAAAATAGCGGATTACAGTGTGAATGGGAAGGCTAATTTGCATATTGATATTAAAAATTTTATTTTGATAAATATGTGCTCCGTATTATTGATTTCTAATTGTTTGTTTTTATCTTAATAGATATGAGCAAAAATATCGGGGATAAAATTAAAAGAAATCCATTAAAAGAAATCCATTAAAAAATCGTCTGTTAAAACAACCGGATATTGACGGTGTAAATGAAAAACATGTCCTTTCTTAATCGAGATCAAAAAGGGGTGCCTAAAGGTCATATGATCCGAAAAATCGAGTAAAGAGAAAGAGAAAATAAGAAAGTAGTAAAATTGAAAATGTAAAAGGAACAGAGAAAAAGAAATATGGAAAATGAAAAATGGGGAAAGAAAATAGAAAAATTAAGAAAGGGGAAGAAAATGATTTTCTTGTGTTTATTGTTTCTGAAATTATTCGCTATTGAAAATTTTCATTAAAATATTTTAGTAAAATTTACTTAGCGAATAATTTAATTTTTTTTTTTGTAAAGTTTCTTCTCGCTGTCATTTTCTAAAAATTTACTGGTCAGTATCTAAAAACATAATTTTTATTTGAAATACTAAATAAATATCAATTTACAATTTAATTTAGGCCGTCTTTTTTAAGTTATAAATGTTTTCGGGTTAAATCGAAATTAACGGACCTAAATTCCACGATAGTAAGTCATCCCGCCGAAAGAAAAAAATACCAAAAATCAGGGAATTAACCGAATTTGATTAAATTTTCAGTATTGATATATTAATGAATAAAAGATATAATGCACCACTTATTTTATTTAAAAACTTTAACATTTTTTCAGGTCAGTTAACTTAGAACCACGTATCTTTGAGGCGTAACACAGATTTTCAAAGATACGTGGTTAATGTTAACTGACGTGAAAAACTTAAAAGTTTTTAAATGAAATAACTGGTGCATTATATCTTTTATTCATTAATATATCAAAACTTCATTCAATTCGGTTAATTCCCTGATTTTTGGTATTTTTTTTCTTTCGGCGGAGTGACATACGATGGTGGATTTAGGTCCGTTAAGTTCGATTTAACGAGAATATATATATATATATATATATATATATATATATATATATATATATATATTAAGAAATTTGAAAAAAAACAAAAAAAACCAGTGTTCCAAAAATGAGATGAATTTATTCATCGATGTTTAAACGTTTCGGTTTCTTTAAACCTTCATCAGGATGTATTAAGGGGTGAAGAAATTAATGGCTGTATTTAATTATATGCATGTATAATTGATGGATACATCCATAAATTTCTTCACCCCTTAATACATCCTGATGAAGGTTTAAAGAAACCGAAATGTTTAAAGGTCGATGAATAAATTCATCTAATTTTTGGAACACTTGTTTTTTTTTCGAAAATTTCTTAATATTGTCGGATTTATTTCCATATTTACTCCCATATATATATATATATATATATATATATATATATATATTATAAATGCGTTTTTGCAATAAATGATAACATGGATATATATATATATATATATATATATAGATAGATATATATATATATATAGAGAGAGAGAGAGAGAGAGAGAGAGAGAGAGAGAGAGAGAGAGATGATGAATGTGGGGGCAATGACATCATGCATGATCAATTTATACTTTGTTTTTTCCATATTCCTTTGAGGACATCCAAAATATTCCTACTTTCACCAGAAACAACAACAACAACAACACAACAACAACAAGACACAAAAAAACTAAAAAAAAAAAAAACATTGATAAGATATTCTTTTCTATTTTTTGTTACAATTTTTTTAAATCTGACATTTTGTTCATATACAGTGTACTTTTCAACATTGTCGCTATTCTTCAATATGCATACAACAAGAATACATATGCATAAATGCATTCATTATATATCATACGCTATATACACAGGTATGGCAAACATTTCACGTGTTTTTATCACTTCACGCCATTTATTTATAGATATATACTAGTACAAAATAAAAAACACCTCCCGGGCGATGTAAAATAGATTTTTGAAATCTTGAGGGGTGGGAGTAAAAAATTCAATGTCAGCGAGTTTGAACCCTAAGTAAGTAAAATATCAAATTCATTAAAGGATTAAAAAATAAAACAATTTGAAATGTAAACTTTAAATATATATTAAAATAAAACAAACTATATATAGATATATAATACCAGTCATGTATTTATTAAAATTTGTTTTAAAAAACAATGAGGACTGTCTAATGTTGCAAGTTCAAATTTTGAGTGTATTTATTCAATGTTATGACGATTTTGGGTAATGTGACGTAAGCAGTGACGTAATTTTTGTTACAGACAAAAACCGGAAGCGAAACTCTATTATTAATAGATATATCTATCTATCTATCTATCTATACATATATAAAGGGCAGTTGTGTGTATGTAGTTTTTTAATCCGGTATAAACTACAAAAATAAAACAATGGCAAAGTAAATATATATACACATTCACTATCACCAGATCTTGGTTTTTGGGCAAAAATAATGAAGATTTGATTTACATTTGTAAAGATGATTAAAAAAAATAAAAATTTAGATAGTAACGGTATGGAATTTATTTTTTGCATTAAATATCTTGGTATTTTATGAGGAAGTGCGTCCCGGTCTCCTGCGTCAGAAATTGCTACCCGGTGACTATTAAAATAATGTCCCCAGCTATGTCGTCTCGGTGGTGTTACTCGAAAGAAAACAACCAACTTAGGGCGTTAAATGTATTTTTTGTCGTAATTCTTATTTATTTATCGTAATTTGTTTAGAAATTTATTTATAGAAATTTGTCGTAATTCTTGTTTATTAATAGAAATTTGTCGTAATTCTTGTTTAGATATGAAGATGGATATCTGTCTATCTATCTATCTATCTATCTATCTACCTCAATTTGTTCATTTTTTACTTTGTTTATATATATCTATCCACCCATCTCCATTTATTCATAAAGAGAAGACCACACCCCTCTAAAATACATCTAACGCCCTAAGTTGGTTGTTTTCTTTCAAGTAAAACCGCCGAGACAACATAGCTGGGGACGTTATTTTAATAGTCACCGGGTAGCAATTTCTGAGGCAGGAGACCGGGACGCACTTCCTCATAAATTACCAATATCTATGATAGGAGACACTGATTTTTCTTTTTAGAGTGTCTGTGCAATTTATTTTTCTGACAATCCACAAGGCCGGATCAACGCAAGGTCTTTTTTTACATCATGATTCACTAATAATGGATCAGCAAGACTAACTTTTTGCCCCTCCCTTCTATCTAGGCAATGCCGGGTAGCCACTTCTAGTACATATATAAATGACAGTTGGTGTGTAAATATGTATCTATGTATGTCTGGAGGAAACTACGAAAATGAAACAATTAATGACAAAATGAATATATACGAACATTCACTATCACCAGAACTTACAAAAATAATGAAGATCTGATTTATTATTTAATCCGAATGTGAACGTAATAACACAACTGGGGTTCGAACTCACTACGATGTCGCTGTCCAGCGCGTTAGTCACTACGCTACGGGGACCCCCACCTTGTAGAAGAATATTAGTAGTACTATTTAGCCCTTAGCTTGGCGATGAGAGTGTTTATACATTTCCTAGGTATATTAGTCTGAAAGTGAATATAATAACTCGACTGGAGTTCGAACTCGTTTACAACGAAGTCGTAATCCAGCACGTTAGCCACTACGCAACGAGGACTACACCACTAGAATTTGAATTAAGAATTCAAATTAAGAGAGAGAGAGAGAGAGAGAGAGAGAGAGAGAGAGAGAGAGAGAGAGAGAGAGAGAAGAGAGACGGAGAGTGTGAGAGAGTGTGTGTGTGTGAGAGAGAGAGTGTGTGTGTGTGTGTGTGAGAGAGAGAAATAGAGAGAGAGAGAGAGAGAGAGAGAATGTGTGAGTGAGAGAGAGAGAGAGAGAGAGAGGTGTGTGTGTGTGTGTGAGAGAGAGAGAAAGAGAGAGAGACAGTGTGTGTGTGTGTGAGAGAGAGAGATAGAAAGAGAGAGAGAGAGAGAGTGAAAGAGAGTGTGTGTGAGTGAGAGAGAGAGAGAGAGAGAGAGAGAGAGAGAGAGAGAGAGAGAGAGAGAGGAGCGAGAGAGAGAGAGAGAGCGAGTGTGTGTGTATGTGATATATATATATATATATATATATATATATGTATATATATATATATATATATATATATATATATATATATAGAGAGAGAGAGAGAGAGAGAGAGAGAGAGAGAACAAAGAACGATTATTTATAGCGACGAGTTCAATTGACGGATATATTTTCAGCATCTGGTGACAATAAAAGTGAGTATTTTTTCTTTCTTTTTCTGAATACTGAAAAAATAATTCTTCTTCTGTCAAATTCTCTAAATCTTGATTATAGATAGAATTTCTTCTAACACGCAAAAAAAACGTAAAAATAATCTTAAATAAATTAGTCAAAAATATGAAAAACACAAAACCCCAAAAAAACAATAAAAAACAAAAAAACAAAAACAAAAAAAAAACAACATATGATCCCAATACGCAAGCGCAAGAGCAATTATACCGAACATAGATTTAAAAAAAATGCACCTAATTATAATTGCAGCAAGAATAGGAATTCAACATTTTAAAAAAAAAGGCAAAAACACAAAAACAAAACGGCAGAATATATTTATACTTATCCTTCACAACCATATTCTGGAACAATGGGCCGAATTGGGTCGTATAAATTTTCATCAAATTTCCTGAGTTATCGAGAAGCATTATATAAAACAAGAGCAGTTCTACTATGAAACTAAGGGCGCTTAAACCAAAATTTCCTTTTCATACTCAATTTTTAAGACATTTTTTCTAAACACATTTTTTTCTATTCAATCCATAGATGGGACCCTAACATGTACTACCACTCCGGGTCAGAGTGGATCCGTGAGTAATAGTGATAAAGAGATAATTCACGTTTCTCAGAACTCCAAAATTGGAACTTCACCATTAAATGCAGTACTCAACTTTTTAAAAACTCAATCTTTTAAACACACTAGCAACAGAAAACACCCTCCGGGCGTCGTAAAAGCTAATTTTGGAAAGACATTGCCTGAGAGGATGGTAGTTAAAAATTCAATGTCAGAGGGTTTGTATCATAAGTAAGCAAAATCCTCATATTCATTAAAGGAGTACCCTCCCCCCAAAAAAAAACAAAAAACAAAAACAATTTGAAATAAAAACTGAGCACCGTCCCTCTCAAATAAAATGTTGCATGCATGTAATAATCAAACAATTATTTTGAATATTTTCCACATCAATTTTCCACAAAATCGTAGGTATTTATTTATTTGTAAACTTTTTAGTTAACTTCTTGTTACTGTAAAAAAAAAAAAAAAATTAAACTCATTTTTAAACTCATTTTTTCTATTCACCCCATAGATGGGACCCTAACAGGTACTACCACTCCAGGTCAGAGTGGACCAGTAAGTAATAGCGATGAAAAGGTAATCCACGTTTACCAGAGCTCCAAAATTGTAACTTCTCCATTAAATGTAGTTTAACGTCATACCCAAGACACTAAGATCCCCAGGCACAGCCCTCTAGCACATATATGATAAAAAGGGATGGGGTTTGATATAAGGGCAATATGTTGGGAAAATAATATAGGTTATAGGGTGTGAGGTGACCAGCAGATTGATCGGAGGGGAACTCTCCGATCACCCGTCTATCCTAAGTAAGAACAAAGTGGAATGTTGCAAGTCATGGACAGCTCAATGACTTCCATCCTTAAGCATCACAGTTTGCCATCCATAGCCAACAAGTGGCCTCCATTGGGGGGATTTTGCCCCGTTTCAGAGGTGCAGTCAATTTATTCTTCTGTCCCAGCCAACAGGGCGTCCTTCAAAAAAATCTAGAAACAAAATAAACTGAACAAAATTATTTATTTGGATTATTTAGATTATTCGACTATAGTCCTCATCTTTATTGTTATCTACACAACGTTTCGGCCGATATGCCCTCCGGCCTTCTTCAGGTATTTCTGGCCGGACTCAGGAACCTTTTGAACTCAGGAAACTTCATTCGAACTCGGGAACCTTCATGTTGAACTCGGGAACCTTCGTGTCGTAATCGGAACCTTCACGGAAATTCGAACCCAGCACTTCATATAATCCACGGGGGTAGACTGTAGAGAAAGTTCCGAGTCCGACAAGAAATACATGAAGAAGGCCGGTGGGCACATCGGCTGAAACGTTCTGCAGATAACAATAAAGATGGGGACAATAGTCCGAATAATCCAAACAATACAAATTATCAAGTCTCGTAAAAAATCAGAGAAAAATGACTTACCTCACAGTTTAGGAAACAATAAAATAGTGCAACGAGAAGACCCTAAAACACAGAGAAAATATATTAATGTTTATATATATATATATATATGAGGAAGAATGAATCAAGAAAAGAAAGAATAGAATGGATAATAAAAGATGAATTTAATCAATATCACTTACACATGTGTTTCGGTCAGTTCATCTGTGTGAAAATATTCCGCACACAGAGAAGATTCGACCTTCATAAGAGTGAAATTTTATTTTTCATTCAAAATAAAATTTCACTCTGATGAAGGTCGAATCTTTTTCACACAGATGAACTGACCGAAACACACGTGTAAGTGATATTAATTAAATTCATATTTTATTATCCATTCTATTCTTTCTTTTCTTTATTCCTTCTTCCTCATATTGTCGGATTCATTTCCAATTTCCATTTATATATATGAGAAGACAAATGAAAAAACAAACAAACAAACAAACAAAAAAAAAACGCTCTTGTCGTAATGTGGAATATTTAAAAAAATGTTTTCACGATGTGTGCGTTTTTGAATTTCTTGTATCGCCCGGTTTTCTTTTTCTTTTTATAAAAAGAAAACTGGTTCACATATAGTTTTCCATTATTATTTCCTTCTACTTTTAGAATATTCTTTAATTAAAAAGGCTGTATATATGAAACAAATCCCGTCGAAACACGTGTCAGCATATAATAAATTCCATCCATCTAAATATATTTATGTTTTTCCATTTATCTTCTCAATATATGTTGAATTTATTTCCGTCTTTTTTACTTAGACACACACACACACACACACACACACACACACACTGAAGAGCAACTCTATCTTAATCTTGACCGAGTCGGATATATATATATATATATATATATATATATATATATATATATATGAAAAAGTATCCAACTAACTGGTATGTAGGGGATGATTCTATTTGGGATCATCAATATCTCCTGTACATACACAATGCATGCTCATGTTGATGAAAATTTATAGATTTATACAAGGATTTTTACCACTCCCTAAGAGAGCTCAATATATAAAAGCTAATAAATTAATTATACGCTGAGCAATATCTACACTTTTAAAGAAAGAAAAACTATACAAACCGTCGTTTGGCAAATATAGATTTATTTCGATAAGAACACAATATGATGAGACTAGACTCATATTGAGTTCTGGTAGAAATACATTTATAATAGCCAAATGACGGTTTGTTAAGTTTTTCTTCCTTTGGAAGTATATATATATATATATATATATATTTACTAGCAACACACCCCATCTGGGGGAAAAATAGAACTCCCACTATCAACTCCTGCTAACACCAAGAATTGACCACCCTTCCTCTATTCACGATCTCCTAATTCACCAGTATGAAAATGTCCACCGTTGAAGCAAAAACTCAATCCAACATCCTGAAGAAGTTTTAACAGATCGAAACGTTATAACGTCGACATTATTACCCACAATAAACATCCATTTTGTACAACATCCCATGTTTGTCTACCTTTCTCCACACACACACACACGCGCGCGCACACACACACACACACACACACACACACACACACACACACACACACACATATATATATATATATATATATATATTGGTTAGGAGGTTGATTTAGAAGGCTATCACAATGCAGTTTGGAATAAATAAAAAATAATAATACGGTAACAATGGTGTTGTGTGTTGACCTGTATTTTTTATTAATTATTTATTAATAATAAATTTTATTAATTATCTTATTTAATAAAAAAATAATAAAAAATAATAAAATAATAAAATAATAAAAATACAGGTCAACACACAACACCATTGTTACCGTATTATTATTTTTTATTTATTCCAAACTGCATTGTGATAGCCTTCTAAATCAACCTCCTAACCAATACATACACAATGCTTCAAGCAAATTATGAAACTATATATGTAGTATATTAAGAAAATTAAAAAAACACAGGTTTAAATAAGTTGAGTGGTAAGTTTATTGGCCGACACTGCAGTGTTTCGATCTATTAATTAGATCATCTTCAGGGCATTTGTTGGGTATGGAAGGTGATAAAAAATTTTTATCACAGAATAACGATAAAAGCAAGTGATAGTCCTTGTTTATCGTCCACTTTTTTCTGCGTCCTTTCTTCAGATTTCAAATTTTGAACAGACTGATAAACAAGGACTATCACTTGCCTTTCTCGTTATTCTGTGATAAAATTTTTATCATCTTCCATATACCAACAAATGCCCTGAAGATGATCTAATTAATAGATCAAAACCCTGCAGCGTCGGACAATAAACTTACCACTCAACTTATTTAAACCTGTGTTCTTTCAATTTTCTTAATATACTACATACCGTCGGATTCACTTCCTTTTCTTCATATATATATATATATATATATATATATATATATATATATATATATATATATATATATCACACATAAAAAAAAAAACAATTAAACAGACACACACACACACACACACATACACATATTTAGCTAACCAATCCCCACAATCTAACACCTGTGGTACCACCATTCACCATTTCGGCACTCCCCATTCCAGAGAGAAAAAGAATCCACTAACCACCCCCAACTACACTTCCCCCTACTGACGACCTTCCGTTTTCAGCATTTTGAGAATTTCCATCATTGGAGTAAGAACTATATTCAAGTCCTGAAGATGGTCTAATAAGAGACCGAAACGTTGCACCGTCGACAATAAACATCAAGTTTCCACAACATCCCGTGTTTGTCTACTTTTCTGCCACATATATATATATATATGTATGTGTGTGTGTGTGTGTGTGTGTGCCGGTGTATTTGTGTGTGTGTGCCGGTGTATTATTCCTGTTTGTTATTAATGTGTTCGTCTAAGTAATGAAAAATCCAAGTTAGGTTTAAACTATTATAGAGGCTTATTATGCAGTCGATCTGCGTGTTCTCGGAAAAACCACCTGTTACAAGGTGAATCACTTTAGGCTCTAAAGAGGACAATAACTGTTATTCACCTCTGTGTGGACTTAAATAAAATTGAATTCATGTCTTACAAACAAGATGGACACCTGCACATTGAATGTTCAAATTTATTATAATGGAGATTTTATGTATGTCTGTCTGTAACCGAAACTACGTCATCACCAACGTCACAATATCCTTAGTTATTTAGCGTATTTCACGGCATATAGGACGCACTTTTTTTCCAAAATTTTGGCTCAAAAAATTGCCCTGCGGTTTATACATAGTAGGTGAAGTTTATTATTATTATTATTAATTTAATTATTATTATCATTTCTAATTTTTCAGATGTCTTGTGTATGCTTATTGCTTGTCTGTACTGCTAAATTGCTTTTATACAGCTATGTTTCTGCTTATGTAATGCACAGCTAGACTGTTTTCAACAATATATGCTTAAATACACTAAACACTTTTTTCCTGAATCAGACTTGCTGAAATGGGGGTGCTTCTTATAGGCCTGTGCGTCTTATATACGGTACGTTATATTCTCAATGTTGTTAAATAAACTTTATTTAATCTTAATTAGAATCTTAATTATTAACAATATCTTTATTAAGGTCTACCTGAGATATATTTACCTCAAAATAGCCAATATTATTAATATTTAAAATCCTGCGATGTGTGGTATATATCATTGAGAAATAAATGTTTACTCATATGGTGGGAATAATTTGCATACCGGTTTTAATAAAACCGTGTTTGATGAATAATTATTTGGTACTATTGATTTCTAATATTATTATTTTATTCTCAAGCGTATTAAAAGAAATCCTATGTATAATTTTATATTGAAATCAAGTAGAATTAAGTAAAAATAACTGTAATCATAATTGTATTCATATCTTAATTCCATTAGTCTTTCTAATTCAATATATTTAATTATATTAATACTTAAATACTTGTGCCCGGAGGATGCTTTTTTAAAAGTCTATATAATGGAAATTCGGTGTCTTTTTTTAACAGAAGCTACGTCACTGCTTACCTCACAATACCCTTAGGAATTGCGTAGGTTTATCAATGAGTATTTGATTTATTGTCAAAATCATTAATACATAGAATAAACAACAAACCTGTATTATATATACTCAGAAATTATGTATGCAACATTAAACCGTCAACATAAGTACGTGCCCAGTATTATTAATTTATTCATAGTTTTTATTTTATTTTGATATATGTTCAAAGTTATCTAACATAAAAAGAGAAAATTATTTACAAATAAGAAATAGTCACATCATGTTCTTCTACATTAAAATTAATATTGTATCATACGAAAAATAATCTTTTTTGTTTATCGTTTGTCGTAAAATTTTGTTTTATTACAAATGTCCACCAAAAGAAAGACCTTATCGGGAAAAATATGAGGCGCTTATCTCGACGCAGCGAGGAGGGGCCAGTAGCAAGCTTTAGTGGGGTAGCCACCAGACCAGGTAAATAAAGTGGTCGCGAAATTTAGTGGGCTTTGCAGCTAACCACTTCAAAAACGCGACCCACTGTTACTCGTACTGGGTCAAATAGTTGAGGGGGAAGAAGAATGCGGAATGCACGTATAACCAACTCGCTTTCAGCTTGTACTACTGTCTTGTTCTGTCCATCCGCCTCGCAGCCGGACTTTAAAGGCCTTGGTATAAACCACTACGAGGGGGTGTCAGCTTTAAAAGAGGGAATGGGACAACCCAGTTGGCGACTACCTCACCAACTCGCTACCAAGTTATAGAAAGAGGAGGAGGAGAAAAAATAATTCCACAACCTTAAATATTTTTCAACTAAACTGTTAGAAATTTGGTTTTATTAAAAAGAAAACATATTTATTTGATTTTTGACGGCAAAACCATTCTTTATGTCAATTATTAAAAAAAAGAAGATTTCAAAGATCTATTTACATCTTTTTACTAAATAGCGTAGCAAAAATTAAAATATAAAAACATTTACACCGTCTGGAGGGCGTTTTTTTCTGCTAGTTATCTTAAAAATTAGAGATCGTTCATTACACGAATTCGTTCATTACTCGAGTATATACTGTAACAATAATAAAAAAATATATATATTATAATACGCTTGTTCATTAATCTTCCGACTGTTATCATCTTGCAACACCCTCTGGTTAAAAATCAGAATGTCCAAATCGCCCAAGATGAAAAGTGTAAATCCTGATTATCTAGTGTCGCTTGATCGCCGAATTCTTATTTTTTATGAGTGCCCTCACCTCAACTAAATAACTGACCATTCCATTTTTATCATGAAGAAAGAAAGGGAAGAAAAGTACATGCTACACAAAAATTTAAGAAAGAAAGAAAGAGTAGAAGAAGGATAGAGAGAAAGGGGGCGATAACGCTAATCTGTTTTAATCGAGCAAAGTGAAAAGAAGGAAAGAAAGAAAAAGTGTGAGAGTTATATCAAGATTATTATACTGTTTACATATTGAATTATTGGCAATAACTATTCAGTAAAACTTTTTTTATAGGGCCGGGTTAGCTCAGTCGGTAGAGCGTTCGGCTAGAAACCACAAAGTTCCTAGTTCGATACTGGCCCTCGCGAACTCAGCGTATGAGTAGCACAGAATCTATGCGGCAAAGTAAGGAGCTGATTGTAGGTGAGGCGCTCCACCTCAGACGCAAAAACAATCTCCTTCGTCTAGGTCTAGTGAAAAGGGGATAGACTCCCTCGCTGATTGGCTGATACCGACTTTAGGTCATCTCGACGACTTTACTTTTTTTTTTATTCAGTAAACATATCAAATTTTGTAATAATTAGATTATCCTACTGTGGCATATCCTCGGGTCCTGCTAGTTTATCAGTCATCAGTCATCGGGGCAGCCTAATGTCGGTATCAGCCAGACAGCGAGGGAGTCTATCCCTTTTTCACTAGCGCTCGATCAAGGAGATTATTTTAGCATCTGAGGTGGAGCGCCACATTTACCATCAGCTCCCCACTTTACCGCACAGATCCCTGTGCTACTCATACGCTGAGTTGGCGGGGGCCGGTATCGAACCAAGAACCTTGTGATTCCTAGCCGAACACTCTACCGACTGAGCTAAACCGAGGCATAACTTGCTCCTTCGTGTTTATAGGGTAAGGGCTATATTTACTGCCCGGTGCCTGAAGAATTCCTGAAGAGGAATGCCGACGGAACTGCGCTATTTTTGGCACCACCACCCTGACAGGCTTGTTTCTTATAGGGTTTCCACTCTAAATCGATATTATCACATACAAGCAACATGGAGGTGGGTGGTTTGGTTAGATGGCTCGGCTAGGAGACGACAGAAAATATTGCCGACGGCTTTTTCAAGGAGAGAGAGAAAGAAAGAGATAGAGGGAAAGAGGAAAAGACAAAGCGAAAGAAAGAAGGAGAGAGGGGAGAGAGAGAGAGAGAGAGAGAGAGAGAGAGAGAGAGAGAGAGTTGTGTGATAATCTCAGGCGTAGGCTGTGTGTATAGCATGTACTTTTCTTCTCGGTGGCTGAAGAATTCCTGAAGAGGAATGCCGACGGAACTGCGCTATTTTTGGCACCACCACCCTGACAGGCTTGTTTCTTATAGGGTTTCCACTCTAAATCGATATTATCACATACAAGCAACATGGAGGTGGGTGGTTTGGTTAGATGGCTCCGCTAGGAGACGACAGAAAATATTGCCGACGGCAACATGGCTGATTCCTCCATTTTTTTTCCTCAGGCTGTAAAATTGTCTGAAAATAGAAGATTGCGTGAGGGTTGGCCCGGTGAGGCTGTTATTGACCGTATCAGTCGCTTGTCTGGTTAAGCTGCGTGGGTTGTTGTTAGGTCTGAGGCGGTCGAGCTTGCTGCCGGTCGCCACTGCCGCTGAATTACCGAATTTAGGGTGCTTTAATGTCGGTTCTTTTGAAGAAGCGATGAATAAGTGGTTGTCTTGAGCCTCGGTTAATCTGATATCAGTGAGTGGATCGAGGGTGTCTGTGTGTGTGTGTGTGTGTGTGTGTGAGAGAGAGAGAGAGAGCAGAGACAGAGAGACAGAGACAGAGACAGAGAGACAGAGACAGAGACAGATAGACAGACAGACAAGAGAGAGAGGGGGGGGAATAAAGAGAGACAGAGAGGGAAAGAGAGGGGAAAGAAAGAAGGAGAGAGAGAAAGAAAGAGATAGAGGGAGAGAGGAAAAGAGAGAGAGAGAGAAAGAAAGAAGGAGAGAAGAGAAAGAGAGAGAGAGAGAAGGGGTGATAAATAGATAAGAAAGAGAGTGAGAGGGGGAAAGAGAAAGCGAAAGAAAAGAAGGAGAGAGAGGGGAGGAGAGAAGAAGAGGAGAGAGAGGAGGGGAAAGAAAGAAAGAGAGAGAGGGGGAAAGAAAGAGAGAGAGAGAGAGAGAGAGAGAGAAGAGAGGGGGAAAGAAAAGAGAGAGGAAAGAAAGAAAGAAAGAAGAGAGAGAGAGAGACAGAGAGAGAGGGGAATAAATAGATAAAGAAAGAGGGAAAGAGAGAGTGAAAGAAGAAGGAGAGAGAGAGGGAGGGAAAGAAAGAGAGAGTGAGGGGGAGGAGAAAGAAAGAAGAAGAAAGAAGAGAGAGACAGAGAGATAGAGAGAGAGAGGGGAATAAATAGATAAAGAAAGAGGGTGAGAGAGGGAAAGAGATAGTGAAAGAAAGAAGGAGAGAGAGAGGGAGAGAAAGAAAGAGAGAGAGAGGGGGAAAGAAAGAGAGAGAGAGGGAAAGAAAGAAAGAAAGAAGAGAGAGAGAGAGAGAGAGAGAGAGAGAGAGAGAGAGAGAGAGTTGTGATAATCTCAGGCGTAGGCCGAAGCTCATGGCTGGTAGACACAAAAAATGCGTTGATCCCGTCGGTATTCTCCCTCAAAGGGGGCGCCTCAGGCGCTGGGCAATAAACCCAGCCCTGCCCCTTTAAATCAAGGGGGCATGGATAGCCCCCTTAGATCAACGCTGTTAATTTACATTAACAAACACAGGCCACGAAGAGCCTTTATTATTAATGTGTCTAAAATCTTGCATTTATGTATGTTATATATAATAAAAAAATAAATGTTTACATAATATATGGTGTGAATAATTTGCATACCAGTTTTAATAAAACAGTGTTTAATAAATAATTACTTGATGTTACTGATTTCTAATATTATTGTTTTATTCTCAAACGTATTAAACACAATCCTATGTATAATCTTATATTGAAATCAATTAGAATAAAGTAAAAATAAGTGTAATCTTTGTTGTGTTCGTATTTAATTTCATGAGTCTTTCTAATTCAATATAATACATAATCTTATTATAATGGAGATTGTGTGCTTTTCTGTCTGTAACCGAAACTATATTCCTACTCAAGTCACAATTCTCTTAGTTATTGACATCACATTCTCCATGATTTTATTTTTTATCTAAACCTCAATTATTAATAAAATTGTCTTACATTATTAATACTGTTAACTATGTCTACATACAGACAACATGCAATTATATCTATATATACAACAAAATAGCGGTTTACAGTGTGAACGGGAAGGCTAATTTGCATATTAATATTAAAAAATCGAATTTAATAAATATGTGCTTAGTATTATTGATTTCTAACTGTTTGGTTTTATTTTAATGAATATAAGCAAAAATCTCTTCAATGAATCTTAAATGAAATCCATTAACAAGATAAAATAACTGTCATTTTATTCTTTACTTCCTATTTTAACTAAATACTTAAATTAGAATAAATAACAATGAAAGACGGGAGTGATGGAAGAGTAAGTTTCAGTTGTTCCATTTTTTATTATACTCCCTCTGTTTCAAATCTTTTTATCTGTATTCTTATTTAGTTTCATTAGCCTTTCCAATTTAATACAATATTTTATTACATTAAAACTTAAATACTTGCACCCAGAGGGTGCATATATTTGCTTGTTATATTAATATTTAAAAACTTGTGCCCGAAGAGCACATTTTTTTTACTAGCATATATTAATAGAATTAATTTCGAATCCTGTCCTAAGGTACTTTAATGTCTTTAGTCATTGCTGCTATTTATAAAAAAAAAAATTGATTCCCATATAGTTATTTACTAAGCTTATCATTGCTCAGTGAGAATCGAACACACTAACAATGGCTTGCGAATCTAGCCTGCTAACCATTACACTACTAGAGCTATCCAGTTATTTACTAAGCTTCGTTTAGATGTGGCACAAGGCCGAATTTAATTGACCGAGGCTCGAACTCACTAGTCATGGTTTGCCAGTCTACCTTACTAGCCATTACACAACCTATTCGATTCCCATATAAGAGAGAATAAAGAAAACTTTATATTACCTGGAATGATTGCAGAATGATATCTGTGTATATTAGGATATCAGCATATCCTGTCCCAGGTTCAGGATGCAATAAAAACACGATGTAAGTGATTCCCAAGAGTGGCAAAAGGACTACAGCTCCTTTGACAGCTTTTCTGAAGAAAAATATAAATAGATGCAAATAAGAAATAGAAGAAAAATGTTTGTAACAACAACCACAACAACAAAAAGAAACAGAAGAAAGAAAAAGTAAGAAAAAATAAAGAATAACAGTTACAAGAAGAAAGAAAAAACGAATGAAGAAATTTGAAAAATAAAAGTTAGAAGGAAAAAAATAACAATTCGTAGAAAGAAAAGGCTAGAAGGAGAAAAAAATCAATTTTCAAACATTTATTTGTATTTTATTCAAAAAAAAAAAAAAAAAAAACAATGTTCAAAAATTGATATAAAGTGATTTTCTAAAAATCTTTTCATATTCTATCTCTCATTTTCAGGACGGACTTACCCTGAAAATTATACACCATTCCTATTTTTTAAAGTGGCAAACATGGAAAAAATCAGCAGGGGCGGGGAATACTTATTTTTCCCACTGTAGGTAGTTTTGATAACGGGACAAGTAGCCACATTACGTAGTTCGCCTTAGTGACGGTGATACGTTAGGTTGGTTGTGGGGATTAAAAATACAAAAAAAAAACAAAAAAAAAAAAAAGGCAACGGACTCATTGGGGCCTAGATCGGAAGAACGCCTTTGCGCAGGTCCGACAAAAAGGGACTGTCTCCCTTCCCCAAAAAATACCTCCGTCATTCCAACTTAGGCCGTAACTCTGTGTAGGTCGTGTTCCTAGCCAAGGTGACCCCGTTCAATAAAGCCTAAGTCATAAAACCACCTTCTGCCTTTGTCTCTTTCCTTTCTCGTTCTTTGATGCCTTCTTTTCAGGAAAACCTGAGGAACATTCATCAAGAATATCCAGCTACCTTTTAAACTATAAACATCCAAACCTTAACCTAACCCCATAAGGTCGTTTTAGTACCGTTTCCATGTTACGTGTATTCTAAGCCCCGTCGACTGAGTGGTTTTGTCAAGAGTTGTAAACCTGAGTTCTTTGTTAACGATGCGTTCTTTGTTTCGTTCTGTTATCGAGAATAAGTGACAAGCTTTGTAAGAATCCGCTGATAATAATAATAAGGAAATTTATTGTGTACAATGTTCAGGTGCACCACAACTCATCAAAATCTCATGTATAGTACACAGAATAATGTATTAGTGTCAGGAACATGAACATCTTACAGTAATAATATACATGTATGTGTGCGCGTGCGTACATATGTGTGTGGATGGGAGTATCAGGTATAGTGTTGGTGGACTACAGGAAGCATGGAGGCTTTGAAAGATGCAGTGTTTCGGCAGCCAATAACGCTTTCACACTTTTTGTGTTAATATCGCACAACGTTCTATATTCTTATAAAGAGCCTCGGTACTATCATATTGTTTTGCTTGCTTGTTTGTTTTGTTTTACGGCATATTAACCTCGGTGGGTCATTTAATGCCAATAAAGTTTTGAAATAAATTAATTCTAGAAGGGTTCTCAATTTTTTTTAATAAACACATTTTTCTATTTAACCTACAGACGGGACCTTAACAAGTACTACCACTCCAGGCCAGAGTGGACCTGGGAGTAATGGGGATGAAAAAGTACCCAGATCTCCAGAACTGGAACTTCACCATCAGATAGAATTTAACGTCATTCCCAGGACAATAAGACCCTCAGCCATCGCCTTCGAACAAACATGATAAAAATGGTTGGGGCTTGCCATTAGGGCAATATGGTTAGGACAATCATATAGGCACTAGGGTTTTGTTGTGACCAGCCGATTGATCGGAATTGGCCTCTCCGACCACCCGTCTAGCCTAAGTAAAGACGAATGTTCTGGACTGCTCACCCACCAGAATTCCATCCTTAAGCATCACAGGTCCTCATCCTCGGCTAATAAGTAGCCCCATTGGGAGGGGTCTTACTCCACTGCAGAGGTGCAGTCGGTGTATTCTAAAGTCTCAGCCGACAGGGCTGAAGACTAATGTTTGTAAATAATATTCTTGTTATTATGCTTATTTGTGTCTCTGTTTTTGAGATAAGGCTCGATGTGAATAATTTTGACTATTTTCCATCTTTATTGTATTATGTATAAACACAACGTTTCGACCGCTGTATCCTCGGGCCTTGTTCAAATGTTCCGTGTCTACCTTAAACTAAATTCATTATCAGATAATAACCTCGAGTTCAAGCGAGGCTTCAGAGCTTTAATATCGTTACCAATAAATCTGGTGGCATTTTATGCTGCTAGGAGCGCCCTGAATTAGTAGTAACGATATTAAAACTCCGAAACAACGCTTGAACTCAGGATTATCATCTGATGATGAATTTAGTCTAAGGTAAGCAGGGAACACCTGAAAAAGGCTCGAAGATACAGTGGCCTGAACGTTATGTTTATACATTAGGGTAGGTCGATTTTTCACTTCATTTAAAATATCATATTCTCTCAAACAACGAAAGTTGTGTGTTAGTATAAGGAAAACTGAAATAAAAAACTAGATTTTTTACTTGCACCATTGTATGAGAAAATAGCATCAAAGATCATCGGACCATATGACCTTTAGGCACCCCTTTTGCGATCTCGATTCGTGGGGACCCTTTTCTCATTTACACCGTCAAAATCCGGTTGTTTGTTAGGGGCTATGGTTAGGGCTTAGGGTTAGGGTTTAGGGGTTAGTTTTATAATTAAAAAAAACTCTAAAAATCGTCTGTTAACAATTAACCGGATTTTGACGGGTAAATGGAAAAATGTTCCCACGAATCGAGATCGCAAAAGGGGTGCCTAAAGGTCATATGGTCCAGATCAACCTTCGTTTTCGCAAAATTTAGCTGAGAAATTGGTTAGAAAATTTAGCAATTTCAATATTTAAAACAGAATACGTTGTCATTAAAAATAACGAATGTAATCTTATAACTAGAACCCCCATCCCCACCGATACCTCTTATATGCTGCTTTTAACCTAATAATTAAACTGTAACACTGATAACATTTTAAAAGATTGAAATCTATTTCCTCAATCGAAGGCAAAGTTTGAAGAAAATATTTTGTGTGGTAATTTTTTATGTTAATTTACAACTTTCGCCACATAGAAGATCTTACAGTTCCAAAATCAACCTACCTTTATACATACTACAATAAAGACGAGGACAATAGTCCGATTAAATTGTTCTTATACTATTCTCGCAACAGAAACAACGGTAATATAAATGGCTTTATTTCTTGCTTACGTGGTTACTTACTCTGTGTCTTTTTCTCGGAAGCTGATTAACGCCTAACAATATGATAATCTTTCACGCAGTTTTAATTAGAAATGAATGCTTGTGGCGCATTTCTGAGAGTGTTTATTTCTCAGCCCTTGTAAGCGCGAGTCGTCGGCGCGCAGTCGTCATCGTCGTCGTCGTTATCGGGTCGGGCTTAGTGATAAGAAAGAAGTAGAATCGAGGTTTTAATGAATACTGTGGGCGTTTTTTTGTGAATGATTGTCGTTAAAAGGAGAAAGAAAGAAAAAAAAAGGTAGCCATTGCCAATAATTGTCAAGAGTTGTCGACTTCAACGTTACTGGTTTGTTTAGGGAGCACGGCAATTTGCGATTCCGCTTCGTCAGCAATCAATTTGATAGATTCGGTGTCCTTTTTTAACAATCTTAATCACGTTCCATACAATATATTCGTAGCTGCCACGAAATTAAAATTACTTAGCAGGTTGCCACAGTTTTCTCGATCCGGATATCACCCACATAAACGCTCGCCTATATATATATATATATATATATATATATATATATATATGAAGGGAGGAAGTAAATCCGACGGTATGTAATATATCAAGAAAAATGAAAAAAACACAGGTTTAAATGGGTTAAGTGGTGAGTTTATTGGCCGACGCTGCAGTGTTTCGATCTATTAAATAGATCATCTTCAGGGCATAAGATAAGAAATTATATATCACAGAATGATGAGAAAAAGTGAGTGGTAATCCTTGTTCTTTCTCTCATCATTCTGTGATATATAATTTCTTATCTTATGCCCTGAAGATGATCTATTTAATAGATCGAAACACTGCAGCGTCGGCCAATAAACTCACCACTTAACCCATTTAAACCTGTGTTTTTTCATTTTTCTTGATATATTATCTATCTATCTATCTATCTATCTATTATATATATATATATATATATATATATATATGAGTATGAGCAAGATGGAATGAAAACAACACACAATGCTGTTACAGAGAAAACAATTTATAAAATATACATAGCTGATACTGATCAATATTTCGATTTTACAAAAATCATCATCAGAGCCAGTTACTCCGTGTTGTTAGTGGTCGGAGATAAAAGTTGAATGAAGTTCAAAACAAAAAACCTTGATTTTTCAAAGAAAAGAACGAAAGTTGTTACATTATTTCCCAATGTGGGCATTCCCGCCACAATGTGTATATCTTTTTTGTCGGTCACCGCTTTATTGTAGCGGATTTTGAGGGTTTGTAAAATCGAAATATTGATCAGTATGAGCTATGTATATTTTATAAATTGTTTTCTCTTTAACAGCATTGTGTGTTGTTTTCATTCCATCTTGCTCATACTCATACTGTCGGATTCATTTCCTTTCTTTTAAATTATATATATATATATATATATATATATATATATATATATATATGTGGTGTGTGTGTGTGTGTGTGTGTGTGTGTGTATTTGTGTTATACGGTACAATACATTTAAGGTGCAGTTGATACCATTGATTTCAAACGGGCATGTTAGCTACTTATCATCAAGACAACGCGCATGTGAAAAGATGAGATTGAGGATGTTGGTCAAAATAAATTACTGAGTTTTTCAAGAAATATCTGAAGAAGGTCGGAGGGTACATTGGTCGAAACGTTGTACAGATGACAATAAAGATGAGGACAATAGTCCTAATAATCTAAATTATCTAAATTATCAAGCCTCATCTAAAAGATTCAGCGAAATATTAAAAGCGATTTGTTCTATTGTTCAATTTTGTACCCCTTTCATATACTGCTTGTTCATCGAACAAATTTTCCCAATGGTGTATAAATAATTGCGCTAAGTAGGATAACATAAATAACGGCGCGTCACAGGTGTTCGAAAACAAATGATTTAAATCTTTCATTCTATGACGTCAGCGAAAAGGCTGCCGTAATTATGAACGAAAGCTGTCAAGGTTAACAATGATGATAACAGCTTTATTTTGCTAATTTTGATTAGACCTATGCATACGTTGCTTAAAAACTCATGCTTCCTATTCAGTTCCTGTAGTTTAAAAGTACCTAGCTATGGCTTTGGTATTAGATAAAGCACAATGTGCTATCGCCCTGTGTCAGATTTGATCTGCTAGTCATGGCAATGAACGAGTACTCCATACTTCCCAGAGCTCCAGAATTGGAGACTCAGCAACAAATGTATTCTAACGTCATAATCAGTACACCGTTTTTTAGGGGGTCTTACCCTTCAGTAGAGGATACAGTCAGCGTATTCCTATCCCTGCCAACAGGACAATATATATGAAAAAGTTGTTTTTTTTCAATTAACAACAGTAATCCCTTTCCTGTAACAATCTGTTTGCTCCCACAGTAAACTCTTTCTTTGGCAGCAAAACACAGGAGTCCTCCGAATTTCACCACTCTCGCCATCACTTGCTTCGTTCCTTTTTTTCCCAGTGTCAGCGACCGTCCGTTTTTATTATAGCTCGTCCACCTTTTATGCAAATTACCTCTCGTCTCATCCGGGTCTCTCGTGCACGGCACAAGCGATTCTTTGTCGCTTACGTTGGGGGGGGGTCGGCTATGCCCGTTACAATATATATGGACATCTGTATCCTATTTCTCACCAAACAAAGCATATTGTTGGTTGGTTGGTTGGTTGGTTGGTTGGGTTTTACGGCATGTCAACACTTGTAGGGCTATTTTATGCCGAAGATGTTTCGGTTGATTAATCCTTTATGAATACTCGGTTATTTTGTAAACTCAATTTTTCTTTTTAAACACATTTTTGGAACTAATTTGGTTCTATTTAATCCATAGACGGGATCCTAACAGGTACTACAACTTTGGTCAGGATGGACCTGGGAGCACTGGTGATTAAGGGGTGCCCCACAATCCCCAGGCCTCCAGAACTGGAACCTCACCATCCGTTTAACGTCATACCCAGAACATGAAGACCCTCTGTCACCGCCTTCTAGCACCCATATGATAAAAAGGGGTGGGGCTTGCCATAAGGGCAATAGGATAGAGAAAATCAGATAGGTGCTCGGGCTTGACGTGACTAGCCGATTGATCGGGCCTCTCCGACCGTCCGTCTAGCCAAAATGGAGTGTTGCATGTCATGGACTGCTCATCCACCAGGATTCTGTTCTTAAGAATCACAGGTCGCCACCTACGGCCAACAAGTGGCCCCATTTGGGCGGGGGGGGATCTTACCCCTCTGCAGAGGGGCAGTCAGTGTATTCTAAAGCAGTGGTTCCCAACCTATGGTCACATGGCCAAAATGAGCCACAGAAAATTTTAGGTGGGCCAAAGAAATATTATAATTCTATATGGTTGTATTTTGATTGAATAAATATCTTATGTAAAATGGAAATAATTTCATGGGCCACAAAAATATTCTGGTTTCAAAGTGGGCCATGAGCTGAAAAAGATTGGGAACCCCTGTTCTAAAGTATCAGCCGATAGGGCTGCAAAGCATATTGTTTTGTGATATGACATCCCATAGTCACCTGTAGTTTATAGGTAATGTAATGGGGGATCCAATGGATAAATATGTTCTTTTAAAATTTCTTTACTAAAAACAATCAATGGGATTTTAAAACTAAAAGAAAAAGGCAGACGAAATGGCAGCATTGTTTCTAAATTACGAAGTTTCAATGACTTTTTAAAATTAAAAAAAAAAATCAAAAAGAGACTTGCTGCTACTCAGACTCCAGTGAAAGACAAGCAGCTAACGCTGGTGTAAAAAAAGAAAAAAAAAGAAAAAAAGAAAGAAAACTAAAGCGATTATTTCAATTAATTTTTACCAGGATGTAAAGAGTTAATTGAATGATGGAAGATTGAAATTGGCTGGTCAGATGACAATGTCAAGAAAACTCTGATAAAATTGCGCTCAGCGAAATTGTTAGAAGCCATTGATTTCCAATCTGGACATGATATGAAAGCGGGATGGGAATATAATTATCAACATGAGGAAGCCATATTTTATGGAAGGAATATAATCCGTAATCTGATTTATCACTTAAAAGGTCGTTAATCCTTTGGATTTCATATGAGAAGGCAAAAGGGACAGTCATCGTAAATACTAATCAACAAATAACAAGGGAGATAATTATTTGATGTATCCCTACAAATATTAAGATTTTTATTTTAATTTGTAATAATGTGGATTATGGAGTTAGGCTAGATACAGGTATTGGTTGACTGGTTGGTTGGATTTTACGGCATATCAACCCTTGTTTGGATATTTTATGCCCAATAATTTTTGTTTTATTCATTCTTGATGGGTATTCAATTTCTCTTTTAAAACTTATTTTTCTTAATTTAACCCATAGATCAAATAGTAACAAGTGCTACCACTCCAGGTCAGAGTGGACCTGGGAGTAATGGTGACGAAATGTTGTTCCACATTTCTCAGAGCTCAAGAATTAGAACTTAACCATCAGGTAGAGTTCAACATTATACCCAGGATATTGGTTGGCTGGTTGGTTGGATTTCACGGCATATCAACCCTTGTTTGGTTATTTTATGCCGAAGAATTTTTGTTTTAATCATTCTTGATGGGTATTCAATTTCTTTTTTAAAACTCAATTTTTAAAAACATTTTTTAAACTTATTTTTCTCTATTTAACCCATAGATCGGATAATTAACAAGTGCAACCACACCAGGTCAGTAGACCTGGGAGTAATGGTGAAGAAATGATGTTCCACATTTCTCAGAGCTCAAGAATTAGAACTTAACCATCAGATAGAGTTCAACGTTAGACCCAGGATATTAAGACCCTCAGCCACCACCTTCTAGCACATATATGATTAAAAAAATGTTGGAGCTTTCCATAACGGAAATAGGGTTGGAACAATCATATAGGTGCTAGGGCTTGACATGACTTAAGTAAGGACCAAAGGGGAGTATTGCATGTCATGGAGTCCTCCGCCACCAGGATTCCATCCTTAAGAATCACGGGTCTCCCACGGCCAACAGTTGGTTCCATTTGGGGATTTAACCCATATGCAGAGGTGCAGTCGGTGTATTCTACATGCCCCAGCCGACAGGGCACAGGCAGTGGTAGTGAATGGCTTCTGAGTATACAATAACCAATCAGATACCTCAAGATTGTTTATAAGATCCTCTTCTTTCCATTTAATATCACAGTATTATACCACCCTGTCGATATAATATACACACACACGGACATGCAGATACGTGTACAAACACAGAGACACACGTGCACATACACAGGCACAGACACTCATACATACATACATACACACACACACACACACACACACACATATATATATATATATATAGAGAGAGAGAGATAAAAAGAGGGAAAGAGAGTGAGTTAGACAAAATACACCACACACACAACACACACACAACACACACAACATATATATATATATATATATATAATATATATATATATATATATATATATATAGAGAGAGAGAGAGAGAGAGAGAGAGAGTTATACAAATATATACACACACACACACACACATTTATAATATATATATATATATAATATTGGATCGGCTAAAAAAAGCCATATCATAAACATATCGCTTGTGTATTTACTTCTCATACTGTCGAGTAGAAGAAGTCACTATAAGAGGATTAGAAACCTACTTCTAAACAAAACGAAAAATCTAAAGAAAGTCCGGTTGGTGTAGGGGTTACGGTGCTCGCCTGTCAGCTTGACAGTCGGGTTTCGAATCACGCACAAGGTGGTCTTCCTATCTATAGCTCTGCTGATGAGGCTTAATAGGCCGAAATGTACATACAGAGATTGATTTTTCTCGATTTGTTTAGCCTAATTAATTAATTATTAATTGATTAACTTTCAAAATTATGTACGACTTCAGTTAAGCACATATTCTCCCAAAAATCATAAACACATCGCTTGTGTGTGTATATATAAATATATATATATATTATATATATATAAATATATATATATAAATAAAATGGAAATTAATCCGACAGTGTGAATATGATATAATGAAAAAACAAAGGATGTTTACAAAAACGGTTTGCACATTCTCTCCTGATGAGCCCATGCATTTGTAAACATCCTTTGTTTTTTCATTATATCATATATATATATATATATATATATATATAATATATAGAGAGATAGAGAGAGAGAGAAATAGATAGAGATAGATAGATATGAACAGAATGAGAGATGTGCAAAATCATTGCCATTGAATTTCGCGCCGTCACTGTAATAGCCCGGAATTAGATATATCTTTTTCCTACGAAAAACTTTTGTGTTTTTATATATCGAGGTAGGTTCTCTTTTTCTCTCTTTTGCTTTTGGCAGATTTTATAGAGATTGATGTTTGTCTTGCGTTGACAATGATAGATGAGCTGACATCAACAACAATCAATAGCAATGAGGGCTTTATTCCTTTAACTAACAATGGCTCGCTTACATTGTTTGCGTTTCTGCCTCGCGATACCGACCTCTGCGATTTGTTTCCTTGGCCCGGGGGTGGGTGGTGTCTTTGCTTTGGTCACGTGGTATTGTTGTTTTCTACCCCTTCAGACAAAATCGGAAAGTGACCACTAACTAGAAAACAAAACAAAAATACGTAGATTTCTATTCTAAAATTAATTTTTTTTTGTTAGTATCAGCCGAAGAGCGAGGGAGTCTATCTCCTTTTCACTAGCGCTTGACCACTAACTAGAAAAGCAAACAAAAATACGTAGATTTCTATTCTAAATTTAAGTGGTTTATCGCCAGTATCAGCCGAAAGCGAGGGAGTTTATCTCCTTTTCACTAGCGCTTGACCACTTACTAGAAAACAAAACAAAAATATGTAGATTTCTATTCTAAAATTAAGGGGCTTATGGTCAGTATCAGCCGAAGAGCGAGGGAGTCTATCTCCTTTTCACTAGTGCTTGACCACTAACTAAAAAAACAAACAAAAATACGTAGATTTCTATTCTAAATTTAAGTGGTTTGTTTTCAGTATCAGCCGAAGAGCGAGGGAGTCTATCTCCTTTTCACTAGCGCTTGATCACTAACTAGAAAAGCAAACAAAAATACGTAGATTTCTATTCTAAATTTAAGTGGTTTATCGCCAGTATCAGCCGAAAAGCGAGAGAGTTTATCTCCTTTTCACTAGCGCTTGACCACTAACTAAAAAACCAAACAAAAAATATGTAGATTTCTATTCTAAACGTAAGTGGCTTTTTGTCAGTATCAACCGAAGAGCGAGGGAGTCTATTTCCTTTTCATTTGTGCTTGACCACTAACTAGAAAATCAAGCAAAAATACGTTGATTTTTATTGTAAAAGTAAATAATTGGCTTATTGTCAGTATCAGCCGAAGAGTGAGGGAGTCTATCTCCTTTTCACTAGCGCTAGATCAGAGAGATTGTTTTTGCATCTTAGATGGAGCGCCACACTTACCATCACTTTCCGACTTTACCGAACAGATCCAAGCCGTATTACTCATACGTTCCCAAGGGTCGCTATCAAACCCGGTAGCTAGAAGTTCAAAAGCTATGTGGGAATGTTGCAAGGCAGCTTCAAACAAAGGTACTACGTGCACAACGCATCGTTTAGACATGAAAACAAAAGAAACGCAACAGTAATATCAGAGTATGGGAGTACCAAAAACATGGGAGTACCAAAAAGTATGGGAGAATCCTATACCATAGAATGGAAGGTTTTATTTAAAAAAAAGAGACAAGGAAGTGACAAGGAGGGGCTGGCAGAGTGCGTGTAGAGATGTGTGGTATCACGAGCATGTGCGCGTAGGCGATCAAATACGCATTCCCTGTATTTCTTAATAGGCGCGTTGTCTTGAAGAAAAGTGGTAACATGCTGCTTTGAAACCAATGGTAATAATTGCACCTTAAATGTATTGTACCCTATAATGAATAAATAAATACACCCGTAATCGAGCACTAAGAACTACATATATATATATATATATATATATATATATATATATATATATATAATCAGAATTATCCTGAAGACCCGTTAAGTGAAATCTAGGTAGGCAGTTTCTGAATCCTTACTATTATATATATATATATATATATATATATATATAATATATATATATATAACCGTCACCAAACATCATTACTTTCTCCAATTACAAAAAAAAAATCTTTTTTCGAACACTTCAAAATTCTCTGTATGTTGGCCGTTTTAACTTTAAATATCAAACATTTTACCCTGATGAAGACCGTTATTATTTGCATGCTTAAATATTTTATAATCTTCTATCATTGTTATTTTATTTTATATTTAAAATAATAATAAATAGAGTACATGTGTACATGAACAAACCCCTGCCAAAACAAGTGTTGATAACTCAAATTAAATCAATTTTATCCATTCAACATTTTCTTTCTTTTTTTAAATTTATCCTTTCAACGCGTAGGCACACACACACACACACACACACACACACACACACATATATATATATATATATATATATATATATATATATATGCGAGAAAAAACACGTTCATGTGTAAGTACTAGCAACAATATAATGTAAAGTCCCCGGAGTGGCCTATTGTCGTTATCAGCTTGACAGTGGGGGAGTATAACCACTTTTCACTATCGCTAGACCAGGCATTTTGTTTTTATATCTTATATGAAGCACCACACCTACCGTCAGCCTCTCGCGTTACTCCACAGATCCACGTTGTAGTTCTCATGCGCTGAGTTGACGAGGCCTTGTAGTTCCTAGGCATATACTCTTCCGACTGATATATATATATATATATATATATATATATATATATACATATATATATGAGAAAAAAGCGCGTTCATTCTTAAGTATTAGTAAACAATACATATATATAGTGCTTAAGTATATATATATATATATATATATATATATATATATATATATATATATATATAAATAATATAGTGTGTAAGTGTGGTTGAGAATAGAGGAAAGTCTATATAAAACACAGTTAAATTCAGTTGATATTTCGCCTCATTATTGGATGAAGTGAATAAGTAACAATATATATAATATATATATATAATAATATATATTATATATTATATATATATATATAAAGACAGATAGAAAGGATCGAACAAAACTCGCCCGACAAGAATTGTCAGTAGAGTTTAACAAAACATGTTTAAAGAAAAAATGCTGGCAATATATATATATATATATATTGTTATAATATAATATATATATATATATATATCATCATCATCATGTCGCGCTATTAGCACGATATCCATGACAATCTCTCGCCAACCTTTCCTATCATTCATTTCCCAGGGAGGTAGCAACCTGCGTCTTTGCTTAGTTGGTCAATGTAGGTCCTTGCTGGGCGCCCAACTAGCATGTCCGTGTGTTGGCTTCCACAGGAGAACGTCATTATGAGCTCATCCTTGCTTCTCCAGCAGTGCCCGGCATGTCTTGTCCGTCTCACTCGAATAGATGGGGGGCAAGTGGCCATATAGCTGTTTCGTCGTGGGGTGCTGCTTCCACGATTGTTCAGGACTGCACGCAGCATTCTTGTGCAGCTCCCATCCAGCTTATTCTCAAGGCGCCTCGTTAGGGTCCATGTGGTGCATCCGTACAGCAACTGATACAACCACGCCTGGAAGAATTGTCGCTTTAGCTAAGTAACAATATGTATATACATATATATATTGTTACAATATATATATATATATATATATATATATATATATATATATATATGTATATATATATATATTGTTACTAATACTTACGCATGAAGGATCTTTTTCCTTGCACATGCATCAAGCGTGCCTCGTGAAAAATGGTGCATCTCTGAGATGATAAAGAATGTAAATTCTTTCAGGTTGAAAATAACAATTGATTATTTTTTCTTTTCTTTTTTCATTTATTCCAGACATTGAGCAAGGTTTTATTTCGTTTGAAAAAACACGAATGGCGCCATTCATGTCTTCAAAGGTCTCAGAAATTTTGGCTTAAAATCAATAATTAGTAATTTAATATTTTCAGAAGTGTGTGCGCGTATTCATTCCAATTTTGAACGGAGCGAAAACAGGAACAAAACAAACCAATACATCCTTTTGATTCACTAAGCAAAAGAACAAAGCATAACATATACCGGAACATTTCGACTTGCGCAAACAAATTGCATCTATCTATCTATCTATCTATCTATCTATCTATCTATCTATCTAATTCTCCGTCTATGTATGTATGTATGTATGTATGTATCTATCTATCTATCTATCTAAGTATGTATCTATGTATGCATGTATGTATGTATATTCTAAGGCTTGATATGTCAATCATAGGAAACAATCAGGGACAATTCATGCAATATCCAGGAACAAACAATGTGTTTGTACAATCTGTAAGTTAACTTCTGGTCTTAAGAGAGATATGGTGATGCATAAGCATAACATTTTATCATCTGATATATCTGATACAACGGGAAGGGCGTCCTTCCTATGTCATACTTGCATCAAACGTTGTGGATCTGCAGGGATTTGATGAGTCATTTGAGGGCTCATGAGAGGAAAGGTTGTAGTGGTGGGGTTATAGGGTTGTGAGGGACGGCATTGATCTGTAAAGATTATGCTATTGCTATTTATATATCTGTTTCTTCGTCTATCTATCTATCTATCTATCTATCTGCTATTTTTATCGGCATTGCAGTCTCGGACGACTATATAGTTCTTGTGCCTCTGAAGTTACAGAACCTTCAGTAATGGTGAAGTCCAATGTTCGAAAACAGCCCCGACGACACATGTCGTATGTAAAGGGTGTCCCTGAAAATATTGGTGTGCTGGTGCTTTGTTGCCGTCGCTTTCTTCTGGACCTCTTGGCTTCATGGTGTTGACAGGGTGACTTCAGACATAAATAGTCCGCTACGGAGAGACTGCTGCCACCTAGTGCGGTCCTACGTCAAATTTTCCCAGTTGGAGGGGGTAAAGCATCTGAGATCCTTCTTGCAGACACCCTTAAATCACAGCCGGCTGCGACCAATCTGTTTCTCACCAGACGAAAACTCTGCCTAGAGGAAGTCCCTGTGTAGATAATCTAAATTTTCTTTTGATTTTTGTTGTTGTTGGTTTTTTATTGTGTTTTTTTGTTTTGTTTTGTTTTTTTGTTGTTTTTTTTTAAGTGGAAATAATGCCAGCAATTATTGGGAAAATGTTGATTCTTTACTGACCCAAAAATGTATGAACTATCATAATTCCTATCCTGAATGACATAGAAAGATAATTTTTTATGTAAAATATATGTAGTTTATAAAAATAATATATTTAATTTTTTTTTATATAGCTTGAAACCATTTTTATAGAGCTTGGAAGGTTGGCTAATTTTTTTATCCTTACCCATTCTAGCAATAAAAATAAATTTGTCCACTTTCATAATGATCTATGGATACTCTTTGAATAATGACAAATAAATAAGATTTTTTTAATAATAATGAAGAGATAATTTTCATTGATATTAAATTCAATACTAAAATATTACACATGGACTTGAAGTATATATATATAATATATATATATATATATATTAAGATAAACGATGTTTATCATTATGTACATGTCTTTTCATCCTAATGATGTATAATTAGATATGAATTAGATATGAATCTTTTTTTAAGAATAGTAACAAAAATGTAGACAAAATAAAATTATTAGCAAAGAATAAACAAGTTGACATGTTTTCTTCCTCTTATATAATTGTGTACTTGGACATGTTCTCATCTTGGTTTTTGTCATAAAATAAACCCTCGGATCCGTTCATCATCCACCCGGCGGACATGGCCCAGCCAGTTGAGACGACGGTCTCAGTAGAGAACAAAGGCTGGTAAGTTAAGCTCTCTCTAAAAGATCTGTGTCAATGACCACGTTCCTCCAGGTGATGTCCAGTATTTGTCTAAGGCAGCAAAGGTAGAAGCTATTTAGCCACCGCTCTTGGTGGGAGTACAGGGTCCAGGTTTCACTTCCATATAAGAGGGTGCTGCTAACACATGCCCTATACACGGATAGTGAGCCTGCTATCTCTCTCTCTCTCTCTCTCTCTCTCTCTCTCTCTCTCTCTCTCTCTCTCTCTCTCTCTATGAGCCCATGCATTTGTAAACATCCTTTGTTTTTTCAATATATCATATTCACACTGTCGGATTAATTTCCATTTTATTTCACACACACACACACACACACACACACACACACACACACACACACACATATATATATATATATATATATATATATATATATATAT
>CM042150.1:26941416-26946416 GCA_023376005.1 Doryteuthis pealeii | reverse complement strand
TATTATTATTATTATTATTATGTACTAGTGATTATTTATACAAATAATTTCAGTGTAATTATAATTATTTATGTGAAAATAATTGTCGGTTAATAAAAATTGTGTGTTTATGATTACTATTTTTATTTGTAGTTATATTATAATTGTGAATATATTAATTGTTTGGTATGCATTTACACAAAAATCCACATACACGGGTAACCATATACATGTGCATATATGATACATACGGGGCGAGATTTATTATGGGGGTTTCCCGTGGAAAAAATATGAATGTATGTGGGTGATGAAAAAAGGTGAATGGTGTCATTTGGAATATATATGTGGTTTTTTTTTAGGGGAAACATTATTATATATTATTAATTTTAAAAATATATTATTATTGTTGAGTAGGTTGGTTTAATAGGTAAAGTGCAATAATTTATTGTATGTTAAGAGATCAAAGGAAAATATCGTGTTACCAGATAAGTGTGTATTTGAGAAAAAAATATAGTGCGTGTGTGTATGTACGATGGGTAAATTGTCGCTATTTTAAATTATTAATAAATTTCGCGTTTGTTTTGACTAATAGAGTTAGATGGGCACAGTCTATAAAGAGAGCAGCACAAAGGCGCAATTCACTTCTCCATAAATTTGAAGACGGCATGCTGTACTAATTGGCATTCACACCAAGCTCCAATCTGAAGATTTTAGAGTGAACAGTGAAGGAAATCTGGGATAGATAGATGGATAGATAGATAGATAGATAGATATGAATGAGCAGAGAGGGAAATCATAGACAGATTGATAAGAATGAACAAAGAGTGAAATTTGAAATAGCTAGTTAGCTAGCTAGATAGATAGATATATAGATATGAACACCGTATGATAGATAGATAGATAGATAGATAGATATAAATGAGCAGAGAGTGAAATCATAGACAGATTGATAAGAATGAACAAAGAGTGAAATTTGAAATAGCTAGTTAGCTAGATAGATAGATAGATATATAGATATGAACACCGTATGATAGATAGATAGATAGATAGATAGATAGATGAGCAGAGAGTGAAATCATAGACAGATTGATAAGAATGAACAAAGAGTGAAATCTGAAATAGATAGATAGATAGATAGATAGATAATAATGGACAGAGAGTAAAATCTTAGATAGATAGATCGATTTGAACACTGTGAGATAGATAGATAGATAGATAGATAGATAATAGGAAGAGTGAAATCTTTGATAGATAGATAGATATATAGATATATAGATAGATAGATATGAATGAGCAGAGAGCGAAATCATGCAGATTTATAAGAATAAACAAAGAGTGAAATCTGAAATAGATAGAGAGATATGAACACCGTGTAATAGATAGATAGATAGATAGATAGATAGATAGATAATAATGGACAGAGAGTAAAATCTTAGATAGATACATAGATAGATAGATAGATAGATATGAACACCGTGTGATAGATAGATAGATAGATAGATATGAACACTGTGAGATAGATAAATAAATAGATAGAACATAGGAAGAGTGAAATCCTTGATAGATAGATAGATAGATAGATAGATAGATAGATATGAATGAGCAGAGAGTGAAATCATACAGATTGATAAGAATAAACAAAGAGTGAAATCTGAAATAGATAGATATATATGAACACCGAGTAATAGATAGATAGATAGATAGATAGATAGATAATAATAGGCAGAGGTGAAATCTTAGATATATAGATATGAACACCGTGAGATAGATAGATAGATAGATAGATAGATAGATAGATATTAGCCCTGAGAGATAAATAGATATATAGAAGAGTATATGATTATTTTTACTTTCACTATTTTTAAAGAAGTCCCCAAAGAATATTGAGGCTCTGTTATAGTTTCTCGGGAGACTAATGAATCTGTGACTTGTCAACTTTTATCAAATCACTTTATTCACAATAGAAAATAGTTACACAAATCTTTCATCGAACTCACATTCTTTTAACCCCCAACGTACCAAACGCAGTTATTATTATTTATGTGTACTCACTGACCTTTCAAACCAGCAATAAGTGTCAGCGTAAAAGTGAGATTTGTTACGATTTTATGGGCCATCCTTTAGGCTTCAAGCAAGAGCGCTTGTCCAGCGGAAATCCTTGGTAAAGAATCCTTTGGTTGTTCCTTGGTGCTCCTCAGTATTGCAAGTCCTTCGACAATGATTGCAAATGGACGTCTCTCAGGATCAGTGATTAAGTAGTAATCCTTGACAAAGTACTAGCAATACTGAGTGTTGTATACTCTTCTTTTTACTTCTATTTTTCTTCTGTTCATCTTTGGTATCTTACGTTCTTCTTCCAGCGTCTGGACCTAGTGTTGGGGACTTCGTGTCTGGTCTTCTAGGTCAGTCTTGTTGCCAAGACATTCATCAACCACAAAACCATATTATTTATTTAAACTTTTATTTCTTAACTAAACATATTTCTCTAACTAATCACAGCGCGGGTGTGCAGTGAGTCTCAGCTAAAGCAGTAACATCTTATCTGCCTGACGTCCAAGCTGAAACTGCGACCCAACCAGGTCCCACGTGACTTCCCGTATTTCGCGGGCTTTTTGTAATATTCCATGGAAAGTCCCGCCCGTGATATGAAAAGGGGCAGTCCCTTCAGAAATACAGGGGTTTACAATAATCTTATGCAACCGCATAGATTATGTAACACTGAGGAGCACCAAGGAACAACCAAAGGATTCTTTACCAAGGATTTCCACTGGACAAGCGCCTTTGCTTGAAGCCTAAAGGATGGTCCATAAAATCGTATACAAAATTATTCCAACAGATATTGATGATGATAAAGATGATGGTGACAAAGGTAAAAATGTAATGAAATATTCTTTTGATAAGAAGATGATAGAACCCAGTCCCTATGACTTTTTCTATAAGCAGATGAAAAAAAAGTTTAAGAGAAATGCTAAGAATCAGGTGCTCGGGGAATTCTAGAGTTCCCGAAAAAAATGGAAACTATTCTCTCAACTCCTTATCAAATATGACAGCTTACACAAAAAGGAAAGAATGATGCAACGATCAGATCTGGTCAAATAATTTAGCAAAGTTAAAATCAAGTTACACGAACATTAGTTGGTTGGATAGGCCAGTCATTATACAACAAACAGAATACAGCTTGGACTTAATTGCAATGCGTTATTAATGTAGTTCAGCGTCGGATATATATATATATATATATATATATATATATATATATATATAAGTTAGAAATAATTAGATTCCCAAATAAAAATGACTTAATTAATAAAAGGATGAGTTCCTAGGAAAATTTATGCATAGATTACGCAATGCATTAGAATACCAATAAGATATAATTGATCAATAAGGGCATAATACAGTAAAAGTATGATAAAGCAGTAACAAAGAAAAACTACTAGAAGAAATAAAGAAATAAATTTAAAAAAACTTAGCCACACTCCAGACTAACTGACCCCACAAAGGTCAATAGAGTAAGTTGAAGATAGTGGTAAGGGGTAATAAAAGTATAATGTTACAGCGCGCTACTACCCACGTAGGCCAAAATAGGAGGAATTTAACCCCAACTACAAACTAGCAGCCTACTAAGATTAAATTCAGGAAGAATTAAAAAGATATCAGTCTAGCTATATAAAGTAAACGAAAAAAAAAAATCCCACTCAATCCCCCTGATGAAGGTGTTGGAGTAACACCGAAACCGCGGTCGGGAAACAACTTCTTTTACGACTATTAATGCTCTATATTCACAATATATTGAGCCCTATTGGATTAACTACTTACGCTATGTTCACATAGTAGTACCCATAAATAAATATACACACACACACATATATATATATATATATATATATATATATATATATATATATATATATATATATATATATATATATAATAAATGGAGAATGAATGAGAAAAGTATTTCCAAATGTAGACATTTGAACAAATGTCATTTACCCCCGACCCTAATTAATCCCTTATTTTCGCACTCTATTTATCTAAATAAACACACACAAAAAAAGAAAAAAAACAAAAACAAACAAAAACAGAATTCATCTGGAAACCGCGTGCATCAAGACCTAAGTGTGTTTATCTATTTTTCTTAAATACAACTTTAGCGTTATAACATTCCATCACGGTTCACGTTATATAAACACTAAACAAGCCACCGTTTTTTTTTAAAATCTTAACATTTTGACCGTCTGATGATTGCAAGTAAGCATGAAATTTTAGTTACGGGATATTAAATCTAATATATATATATATATACACACACACACACACACACACATATATATATATACACACACACACACACATATATATATACATATATATACACACATATATATATATATACATATATATACACACATATATATACATATGTATATATGCACATATAATATATACACACACACATATATATATACCATATAATATATATACACACATATATATATACATATATATATATATATATATGTGTATATATATGTGTGTGTGTGTATGTGTGTGTGTGTGTGTGTGTGTGTATATATATATATATATATATATATTCATCACAAGTTGCTACAACATTTTCATTGTAATAGCATTAGTTTTTAATCCCAAAGTGCTCAATATATTTCGTAACATATAGAGCATTTGTAGTTGTTGAAAAAAGTTTTTCACTTTACGACGGTTTCGGCGTTCACGGTACACCTTCTGCAGGAGAACTAAAAAAATATAGGTAGCTACATTTTATATATACTTGTCTGGTTTGGTATTATTTTTCTTTTTCTTTCTGTCTTTTAATTAGTTTGTATGAATTTTAGTATGTATGTCTAGACTGTTTTCCTTTGAAATCAAAGATTTGTTTTATATAAACTTACATGTCTCCTTTATTCAGGCAAAAGTAATTTGTAATTCTGTCATCTATCTTCAACTCCCACCTCTTTTTTCCTTCTTTCATTCTGTTTATATCTCATCTCTGTATACTA
>CM042150.1:26918916-26936416 GCA_023376005.1 Doryteuthis pealeii | reverse complement strand
CAAAACATAACCGAATATCTCCATAGAACCACTACTTTAAAGACTGAAATCCAAAATAACCTTTTCTGGCATTAAATGACCCACAGAGGTTGATATGCCGTTAAACAAAACTCAAGTGTTACATAATCTATGCGGCTGTATAAGATTAATGTCAATCCCCTGTATTTCTAAAGGGATGTCGAATTTCATATAACGTGCGGGACTTTCCATGGAATAGTACAGAAAGCCCACGAAATACGTGAAGTCACGTGGGACCTGGTTGGGTCCTCAGTTTTCAGTTGGACGTCAGGCAGAGAGGATGTCCTGCCTTAACTGGAACTCACACTGCATACGCACGCTATGTTAGTCAATTGTATAGTTAAGTAAATAAAGCTTAAGAAAATAACACAGTTTTGTGGTTGATGAATGTCTTGGTAACAAGACTGATGAAGAAGAAGAAATGAGTTAAGTGCGACCGACCACCAAGACGAAGTCAAGATGTTAGAAGAAGACGTAAGATAGAAAAGACGTAAGAAGAAGTAAGAAGTAAAAAAGAAGGGTATGTAACACAAGGTCTTCGCTTTAAAATGACATCTTAGAAAGTTCTTGTTGAAATGATCTCAAATTTTAACAACATGTGTAGTAACAACTCAAAATTCCGTGATTAATATCCAAACATCTTTTCTTTTTCAGTGAATGGCATTTGCTATATCTAAAAAGAAAAGAAAAATGTCACATAAAAGTTTTAAGTTGTTTCTACACAGGCTGTTAATATTTCAGATATTTTTCAAAGAGTATTATAAGATTTTCTTTTGTTTAGGTTAATCACTCCCTCAGCTAATTTTCCTATCTGACGTTTTTTTTCTTCTGTAAAACTGTAAAAAGAAATTCAGCTTAGATCACCGGTTAAGCAGCGATGAGCCTGTTCAATATTTAGACGGGTGACCATTCAAGCAAAAGTATGTACCGAAAGCAACCTGATATTAACATGACTTGACTTGACATTAATTGATCCGAACACGGTTGAATTGCCGTAAAATAAACCAACTATCAAAGTGTTGTAGAGTAACTAACACCCCTTCAACACTCTACCAGATGGACTGGCTCAAAGCCATAAATAGCTTACGAAAAAGTAGATGAACTAGCTGAATAATTTTCAGACTGACTTTGCTGCGTTAGCTATACTGAACTGACCCTCCTCTTTTAGTGTGAGTTTGTCTTGTTAATCGTTTGTACTTATTTGTTCCGTGTTTGTATGTATCCGTTTAGTACCGGATGCTGGTGCTTAATGAATGTATTAAGCACCCACAGAGGTTGATATGCCGTTAAACAAAACTCAAAGTCTTCGCTTTAAAATGACATCTTAGAAAGTTCTTGTTGAAATGATCTCAAATTTTAACAACATGTGTAGTAACAACTCAAAATTCCGTGATTAATATCTAAACATCTTTTCTTTTTCAGTGAATGGCATTGCTATATCTAAAAAGAAAAGAAAAATGTCACATAAAAGTTTTAAGTTGTTTCTACACAGGCTGTTAATATTTAAGATATTTTTCAAAGAGTGTTATAAGATTTTCTTTTGTTTAGGTTAATCTCTCTCTCTGAGCTAATTTTCCTATCTGACGTTTTTTTTTCTTTCTGCAAAACTGTAAAAAGAAATTCAGCTTAATCTAAAACCGCACATTTCTTCAAATTTTTATCACGAATATTCGATGGCTTCAAGCTAGATGAAAAGAGTTGTCGATGATAAATGGATCCAGAAATGATATGTGTGTTTTCAAAGAATATTTGAAAACTGTATTGATGCAAGTATCACTGACAGAGAAGAGAAAAAAAAGATTATTTTTTTCATACTTCATCTTGTGGGAACTCGAATATCAGAGTTAACAGAGAAATAATAGCAAGAAACACAACGTGTATTAAGGCTAAAGAAAAAAATGTTTACTAAGCAAAGGTACAAGTCAAACACAGTAAATACTAATTGCTAGGTTGAATTAAAAAAACACCGCGAGATCTCATTGTTTCTTTCTTCGAAGGTTTTGTCAGACATTGTTTATAGGAAATACAGACGATTCCATTCTCATTATTTAGGTACTATATACATTTACCAACTCCTCCGCACGAGCAGGATACGACACAAGGTCAATTTCTTAAGCGGAGTTCAACAGGTTTGAATTCAGAGTTTTCCTTCTCCTAGACTGGTTACCTAGCCATGGTTAAAGAACCCAGTCTGCCCTGCTATTTACCCATAGCTGGAGGGAGAGTAGGATTCATACCTTTCCAAGGGTATTAGCGCTAAGTGAAATTCAATTACCACATCCAGGATTTGAACTCGGAGCGACGAGTCCAATTCCCATGACTTTAAATATTACACCACAGCTTTATTTAGGTACTATATGACCAAAAGTCATTCGTCACATGTATATTCTGTGCACACACACACACACACACACACACACACACACACACACACAACACACACACACAAATCAATATTTATGATGAAAATTTTCTGTATTAACAGAGAAATAATCGAAAGAAACACAACGAGTATTAAGGTTAAGAAAGAATGGTTTACTAAGCAAACATACAAGGTGAACAGAGTAATTAGCAATTGCTAGGTTGAATTAACAAGTACAGTGAGATCTCATTGTTTCTTTCTTCAGAGGTTTTGTCAGACATTATTTATAGGAAATACATTCTATTCTCATTATTTAGGTACAATATGACACACACCATTCAAGAAAGGCAAGCAAGATATTTTGGACACTTCTGGTGAAAGTAAGGACGAACTCATAAACGACGTTCTCCTATGGACTCCTGAACATTTCCACAACAGTTGAAAAACTTACATTCATCAGCTCTGTAAGGACTCTGAATGCATAGTGAAATTTTACATAGTAATACTTTCTAGACTAGTTTAGGTTAAGGAGAAAAGGTTTACTAAATTTTACATAGTAATACTTTCTGGACTAGTTTAGGTTAAGGAGAAAAGGTTTACTAAACAAAGATAGAAGGTGAACAGAGTAATAAGCGATTGCTAGGTTGTATTAAAAAGTACCGTGAGAATTCATTGTTTCTCTCCTCCAAGGATTCGTCAGATATTATTAATTGAAAAAACAGACGATTCTATTGTCATTATTTAGGTACTATATGACACATCAGCTTCAAAAGAATCCTCTTGGAAAGCCACATACAGATGAAAACGCCCTTCCCACCGAATCAAGTTATTTTCATAAACAAAGTGTTACATAATTGTTAGTACCCTAACAATTATGTACAGTTAGTGTAGAAACCAAAATGGCTGTTAAATAAATTACAGCCGGCAGCCTTTGAGTACAATGTCATGGAGGGTTGAGTGACACGTGTTGAACTCATCTTGATCTCTTTTCCGGTATCATGATATCGCATGACGTGTAAACATATTCTCACGTGATAATATGTACTCGAGGCTGTTTGCATTTCACATGGCGCTGATAATACCTTTAGGAAAGGTATGCATCCAACTACTCTCCCTCCAGCTATGGATAAATACTGGGACAGTTGGGGTTCTTTAACATTGGCTAGACAACCATCTACGAGAAGGAAAACTCTGAATTCAAAATCCGCTTAAGAAATTGACCTTGTGTCACATCTTGCTCGTGCGGAGGAGTTGGTAAGTATATGATATGTACTCGTAATGTGAGACTATGATTTTTTGAATTCCACATCAAATGATGAAGCTGAAATCAGTCGGTTATTGATTTTTATCAATGACCAACTGACTTAAACTTGAATTGCTGGGATTTGGGTACGGAATGGGGTGGGGGTGGTAGTTACTTTCTAATCCGATTCGAAATCGATAAAACCTTTTAGAACTTATTTACTTGAAAAAAGAAAAAAATAATAGCAAAAAAAACAAAAAAAAACATGAAGTATCATAAGACAAGAAAATCCGGCTAATGCGAACGTGACGAAAAAATGTCTCTAAAATACAAGATGAATTATTGAACAGAAAGATAATTCCATCCTTAATGTATTTGGTTTGGTTTTGTTTTGTTTTACGGCAAATTGGAAGATTTGTACGATCTCATATTTAACCAGAGGGCGTTGCAAGATGATAACGGTCGTACTATTAAGGAACACGAGTATTAATATATAGATAACAGCATTGATATAATCTTGAAATTTGGTATACAATCATATTTTATTAAGTTTAGAATATTTTATTATATAGGAATATCACTAAATAAAATCGAAAAAGTATCGTACAGGTTCCAAAAACAAGATGCTAAAAAGAAATTTGGTTTGGTTTGGTTTGTTTTGTTTTACGGTATATCAACCTCAGTGGGTCATTTAATGCCGATAAAGTTTTGAAATAAATCAATTCTGAATGGATAATACACTTTTTTTTATAAATACATTTTTCTATTTAACCCATGGATGGGACCCTAACAGGTACTACCCCTCCTGGTCAGAGTGGACCAGGGAGCAATGGTGATGAAGGGGTGCTCCACATTCCCCAAACCTCCAAAACTGGAACCTCACCATCAGATAGAGTTTAACGTCATTCCAAGAACATGTAGACCCTCAGATACCGCCTTCTAGCACCCATATGATAAAAAGGGGTTGCCATAAGCGTAATAGGGTTGGGAAAATCATATAGGAGCTATGGCTTGACATGACCAGCCGATTGATCGGAGGGGGCCTCTCCTTCCGCCCGTCTAGCCCAAGATAGGGCCAAAGTGGAGTATTGCAAGTCATGAACTGCTCATACCCCTGGGCTCTATCCTTAAGCACTGGTCGCCACCCACGGCCAACAGGTGGCCCCATTGGGGGAGTCTTATCCCTCTTCAGAGGTGCAGTCGGTGCATTCTTACGCCCCAGCCGACAGGGCGGCATCCTTAATGTAAAATTCTTGAAAGAGGGTGCATGGCTTGATAGTTACCGTCAAAATGCATATGGATATTGATATCAGCGTGATTCCAGGTGTGTGTGTGTGTGTGAGGGGGGGGTATCCCCTAGGCAACACCTTTGCCCTTTAATTTAAAGGGACAGGGCTGGGTTTAATGTCCAGAGCCTGAGGCACCTCAAATGACGAATGCCGAAGGGATTAACGCAATTTTTAAGCACTGGACATGCATGAGTTTCGGTTTGTGCGTGGTTCCCCCTATGATAATCATTGTGTTCGACTGACATAGTGGGAGGTAAGTAAATACATACTCTTGGGGAAAATATGTATCCACTATTCTCTCTTCAGCTATGGGTAAATAGTAGGGCAGACTGTGCTCATTAACTTTGGTATGGCAACTAGTCTGGGAGATGGAAAACTCTACTATATATCTGGTTAAAAATTACTTGTGTTGCATCCTACTCGTGGCGGAGGTGTTGGGTAAATACATATGTACCCAAGATCCCCCTTTTTTAAGGGTGGATTTGCCCCACCTTGAAGAAGGTATAGTCAGTCTATTCTATGCCTGATCGACATGGCGGAGCACAATTGGATACATCCGACTATTGTGACATATGGCAGTAAAAGGGTTAAGACATATTTATGATTAGAGAAGAAAATAACATTAGATTACTTTTCTTATTTGACTCCCTGTCGCCATGGTGACAGTCTTTTAATGTATACATTTTGTAAAGAAAATTTTTTTTTGAGGAGTGAATTTTTCTGTTATACAATTCAAATTATTGTTGATTTTCCATCTGATGAGACTGGATTTTGGGGAGCTTTATTAAATCAAATTTGTTCGAAATAAATTTATTATGGAATAACAGTGTTGAGTTTTTCCTTCCTTTCTAAGATAAATATTGCTCTGTATATAATCTAAAAATGTTATTATACATTGAGCTCTCTGTAGTGATTTAAAGATTCACTGTATTTATACATACTGGATCATACAATAATAATACAGTGTGTCTTAGAAATCACATATAGAATCGTCCCTTACTACCAAGTTTTTGATACCTCACTTCTCTCTCTCTCTCTCTCTCTCTCTCTCTCTCTCTCTCTCTCTCTCTCTCTCTATAATATATATATATATATATATATATATATATATATATATATAAAAGAATAAGGTCATTCTTTTTGTGCCTAGCAAACAAGATCCTTTCAGTGGAACAGGCTAGAAATAGCATTCATTTATTTCAATATGAAAACATACAAAAAACAAAAAACAAAGACAAAAAAATAAATGAAAAAAAACAAACAAATTAATTTGCAGTTTATCCCACGCATATTCTGTCCAGAGATAACACAATCCACAACAGAAAAACAAAAACAAAAATAAATAAATAGATAAATAAAAAAAACAAAAAAAAAAATAAGATAAAATAAAAGCCAAAAAAAAAAAAAAAACATAAGACAAAAACAAAAAACACCATAACAAAACAACAAACAAAAAAAACAAAAAACAAAAACAATCAAAACCATAGCAATCATTGAATACGGAAGGACAGAAGCTCCATGTTTTTGACATCTTATCAAAAAAGATTTCTTTGGACAACAACGGAATCCTTTTTTGGAAAACCCCATGAGATTGAAGAAGAAAATAAGACATTACTGCGTCAAATGTATTCATTAAATTACAATTCGCTTTCTATTCAATACACATTGATATCCTGTTTTGATCCTCTCGTGAAAAAAAAAAATTCTTTTTTTTATTAGAAATATTTAATCCATGGAATCTTTTCTTTGTATACTTGATGTCAACGCAACGTTTCGGCCGATTCATTCTTCAGTCTTCTAATACAAATTAATGTTTTATTATTTTTCATTATATATAATTTTTTTTAATATTTAAAAAAATAAGCACACATTTATTAGATGGTTTTATGTTTTTTGAGAAAAATCGGAGGTACCCTGTTGCTAAAAAAGTTGATGTGATATAGAAAAACTGGGATCATTTTTAGATTCAAAGGTAAGAAGAAAATACTAAAAAAACAAGTGTCAGATCCAACTCAACGAAAATGATCTTGTCCAGTATTATCAAATAGGAATAATTACCCAGAGTACCGGTTTCCGTTAGATCACCGGTTAAGCAGCGATGAGCCTGTTCAATATTTAGACGGGTGACCATTCAAGCAAAAGTATGTACCGAAAGCAACCTGATATTAAAATGACTGGACTTGACATTAATTGATCCGAACACCGGTTGAATTGCCGTAAAATAAACCAACCATCAAAGTGTTGTAGAGTAGCTAACACCCCTTCAACACTCTACCAGATGGACTGGCTCAAAGCCATAAATAGCTTACGAAAAAGTAGATGAACTAGCTGAATAATTTTCAGACTGACTTTGTTGTGTTGGCTATACCGTTCGTGGAGGAAGGGTTGGTAAATACAAACAAAAAGCCTTCACCACTATAAGGAATTATTTTGGCCTAGGCATTAATTCTATTCACATTCGCTTGAGTCTCTTTATAGACGGCTGCATTTATGTGTGGCGATCCACCATGATTCCATGCTCAATAGACCAAAGAAACATAAATAAAAACAATAGACGTCTAGTAGCATTCCCAGTTGATTTTTTATTTTATTTGAGGTTATTGTTATTTAATCACATTAAAACAATTGACGTCTAGATAGACTAATTGATAACTCTTACCAACATATCCATTGATATCAAATTCATTAAGACAAACAGACCGACAGACAGTAAGATAAGTAAGAAAGAAAGTAAGAAAGAGAATGAAAAACAGTAAGCGAATAAAGAAAAGTAAGTAAAATGAATATAAAAAAGAAAATAAGGAACAACCAATGAACAAAAAAATATACAAATAAAAGGAAAAGAAACGAAATATCAAATGAACCCCCCCCCCCCCCAAAAAAAAAAAAAAAAACGAGCACGAAGGAATGAAAGAATGAAGGGAACGAAAACAAAAGAAAAGTAATTAAAAAAATGAAAGTAAAGAGAGAAGAATAAAAAAATGAAAAAAGAAAGAGAAATAGTAAATGAATGAATGAAAAACGATCAAGAAAGAAAGAAAGAAAGAATGAATGAATGAATGAAAGGAACAAAAAAGAAAAGAAAAGTAATAACAAAATTAGTGTAAAGAAAGATGAATACAAAATGAAAAAAGAAAAGAAAGAAGGAAGGAATGAATAAATTAATGAATGAATGATTCAAACCTGGAAAGAAAGAGAAGAAATTCAAAAATGAAAGTAAAGAAAGAATAATTATAATAAATGAATGAATGGACGAATAAATCAAACAAAGGAAGTAAAATAAATGAAAGGAAGGAAAAATGACCGAGTGAATGAATGAAACAAAGAAAAAGAAAAATTAGCGGTAAGTAAAGAAATAAGAATACAAAATGAAAAGAGAATGAATCAATAAATCAATCAAATCAGGAAAAAAACAAAAAACAAACAAACAAAAAGCAAAAAAACAAAACAAAAAAAAAAAACAACAAAAAAACAAAAAAAAAAAAACAAGCAAAAAACCCCAAAACCCAGAGGAAATTCAACAGTAAATGAAACAAATGTTTAACGGTTGATATTTTAACTGAATTGTTGGTCTTTCATGCGTCTAGACCGAACACATTACACACACGCGCGCGCACGCACATATATATATTATATATATATATATATATATATATATGTGTGTGTGTGTGTGTGTGTGTGTGATGTTGTACTATAGAGTCTACGTATGGTTCTTTATCGGTATATATATATATATATATATATATATATATCTATATATATATATATATATATATATATATATATATATATATATATATATATATCTATATATATATATATATATATATATATACCGATACTTACTGTTTTTCATTCTCTTTCTTACTTTCTTTCTTACTTATCTTGGTCACCTTTTTGTCTTACTGTTTTTCATTCTTACTGTTTTTCATTCTCTTTCTTACTTTCTTTCTTACTTATCTTGGTCACCTTTTTGTCTGTCTGGACACCCTAGAAATCAACTTTGAGATGTATCTCTTTTTTTCATTCACTTCCTGTTTCTATGGTTACACTCCCACACTGTTAAAAAATATATATAATTTTTTATTATTTTATTATTATTTTTTATTTGAATTTATATATATTCAGCTCTTTGGTTTTTTTTGTGATATGCTTGTTCATAAATGAATTGAGACCCATCTGATGAGGCAAATATTTGGGGAGCCGGTTTAAATCAACTTAGATTTATATGGGCCCCAATTTTTGTCGAAATAAATTTATTATGGGATTACTGTATTGAGTTCTTCCTTTATTGATAAATATTGCTCTGTATATAATCTAAAAGGTTATTTTACATTGAGCTCTCTTTAGTGATTTAATGATTCACTGTATTTATACATACTGGATCATCAATATTAGTACAGTGGATCTTGAAATCACATATAGAATCATCCCTTACTACCAAGTTTTGGATAAATCTCATATATATATATATATATATATATATATATATATATATATATATATATATAATCCAAAAGTCCAGAGAAGAAATCTTCCTTACGACACAAGAGTTTTATTTAAACAAAACCAAGTCGCAGTTTGAGAGCTCAATGTATGCTCTTAATGTTAGAGTCACAGAGCAAATATATGAGAAAAGAAATAACAAAAAACTTAGAGATTTAGAATTATAGTCTATTTCAGGGAGCTTAGACAAATCTAAGATTTGTCTAAACTCCCTGAAATAGACTCTTCTTCTTCTTCTTCTTCTTCTTCTTCTTCTTCTTCTTCTTCTTCTTCTTCTTCTTTCGATAAGGAATAAAAAGATTAGTTAAGAATAGCACTGATTTGAATCTTCTAGTAGAAAATCTCTCTCTTCTTTACCGCATTTTGCTAACAGCGTATACTCAGAATGTGGGGAGGCGCATTGTGTAACGATTATCGTTGTAGGAAATAGACACAGGAATGGGAGTTCAAATCCTTGGGAAATGTATGAATCCAACAATTCTCCCTCCAGCTATGCGTAAACAGTCACTAAACTACGGGAGCCCAACCGACTGGTGTGGCAACCAATCAAAGAGAAGGAAATCTATTAATTTAAAAACTGTTAAACTCGGCTTAATATATTATGCAGATGTTGGGCTGAAAAGTTTGTAGCCTGAAAAGTTTGTAGGCTGAAAAGTTTGTATGATGACGTCATATCTGCTGTTGATGACATTTTGCCCAAAGGCATAAAACTTTCTGCAATTATGTATACTATGAAAAATATGATTATAGACCTAATGATTAATTGATCTTTTTTATTTTTTGACATAGCAGTAAGCATCTGATATGTCACTAGGCATAAGGTTGGTCGATGTTAAATGGCATATCAACCTTTGTGGGGTATATTCTGCAAAATATTTCTATATACGTATAACTTCACTTATATTAATAAATTGGTAGAAAAAAATTTCATTAACTTCATGTGTATTAGTAAACTGGCAGAAATAATTTTCAATAATTTCTATAAAGAGGCAATTGGCCCTCAGCCACCGCCTTCTAACACGTATAAGATAAAAAGATTTGGGTGTTTGCCAGAAGAGCAATTTGAATACGATCGGGACTTTATCATATATATATATATATAATATATATATATATATATATATATATTATGATAATTGTAAACACGGTATGTTTGGAATGGCTTTTTTGCCGACAATTTTTGGGAGAATATGTGCTTAATTGGAGTCGTACCTAATTTTGAAAATTAATTAATTAATAATGAATTAGGCGGGAATGCCTATTTAAATGTATGGCTAAACAAATCGAGAAAAATCAATCTCTGTATGTACATTTCGGCCTATTAGGCCTCATCAGCAGAGCTATAGATAGGAAGGCCGCCCTGTGCTTCTTTTTATATATATATATATATATATATATATATATATATATATATATATTGGTTAGGAGGTTTATTTAGAAGACTATCACAATGCAGGTGTAAAGAAAAAAATAATAATACGGTAACAATGGTGTTGTGTGTTAACTTGTATTTTATTCTTGAATTTTCGAGATAAAATCTCTTTTTCAAAATATCACTGGGACTGAAGTAGTCTATTTAATATTTAAATAGAAATTTTATTTACACCTGCATTGTAATAGCCTTCTAAATCAACTTAAATGATAAAACTCTCTCTTTATATATATATATATATATATATATATAGTAAGTAAAGTCGACGGGGCGGCCTAAAGTCGGTATCAGCCAGTCAGCGAGGGAGTCTATCCCCTTTTCACTAGCGCTAGACCAAGGAGATTGTTTTTTAGCATCTGAGGTGGAGCGCCACACCTACCATCAGCTCCTTACTTTACCGCACAGATCCCTGTGCTACTCATACGCTGAGTTGGCGGGGACCGGTATCGAACTAGGAACCTTGTGGTTTCTAGCCGAACGCTCTACCGACTGAGCAACCCGGCCCTGGATGGAATCGAAGAATGAATCCACCGACGTTTCTTTCACAAGGTTTTTTAGTAGCATGAAAAAAAATCCCAATTATATAATATAGATATAACACACACACACACACACACACACACCATACACACACACACACACACACACACACATATATATATATATAATATATATATATGTGTGTGTGTATGTGGTTGTGTGTGTATGTGTTTGTGTGTGTGTTATATCTATATTTGGGAATTTTTTTTCTTTCTGATTTTCATTTTTTCATGCTACTAAAACAATCAAAAATTATTTTCCAATATATATATATATATATATATATATATAATATATGATTAAAGAAATACAAAAGACTTAGAGATTTAGCATGAAGAAGAAGAAGAAGAAGAAGAAGAAGAAGAAGAAGAAGACTTGGCAAGAAGAAGAAGAAGAGGAGGACTTGGCATGAAGAAGAAGAAGAAGAAAAAGAAGAAGAAGAAGAAGAAGAAGAAGAAAACTTGGCAAGAAGAAGAAGAAGAAGAAGAAGAAGACTTGGCAAGAAGAAGAAGAAGAAAAAGAAGGAAAGAAGAAGAAGAAGAAGAAGAAGAAGAGAAGAAGAAGAAGAAGAAGAAAGAAGAAGAAGACTTGGCAAGAAAGAAGAGAAGAAGAGGAGGACTTGGCATGAATAAGAGAAGAAGAAGAGAAAAGAAGAAAAGAAAAGAAGAAGAAGAAGAAAGAAAGAAGAGAAGAAGAAGAAGAAGAAGAAGACTTGGCAAAGAAGAAAGAAGAAGAAGAAGAAGAAGAAGAAGAAGAAGAGACTTGGCAAGAAGAAGAAGAAGAAGAAGAAGAAGAAGAAGAAAAGAAGAAGAAGAAGAAGAAGAAGAAGGAGAAGAAGAAGAAGAAGAAGAAGAAGAAGAAGAAGAGAAGATGAAGAAGATTGGCAAGAAGAAGAAGAAGAAGAGGAGGACTTGGCAAGAAGAAGAAGAAGAAGAAGAAGAAGAAGAAGAAGAAGAAGAAGAAAGAAGACTTGCAAGAAGAAAGAAGAAGAAGAAGAAGAAGAAGAAGAAGACTTGGCAAGAAGAAGAAGAAGAAGAAAGAAGAAGAAGAAGAAGAAGAAGAAGGAGAAGAAGAAGAAGAAGAAGAAGAAAAGAAGAAGAGGACTTGGCAAGAAGAAGAAGAAGAAGAGGAGGACTTGGCATGAATAAGAAGAAGAAAGAAGAAGAAGAAGAAGAAGAAGAAGAAGAAGAAGAAGAAAAGAAGACTTGGCAAGAAGAAGAAGAAGACTTGGCAAGAAGAAGAAGAAGAAAAAGAAGGAGAAGAAGAGAAGAAGAGAAGAAGAAAAAGAGAAGAAGACTTGGCAAGAAGAAGAAGAAGAGGGAGGACTTGGCATGAATAAGAAGAAGAAGAAGAAAGAAGAAAAGAAGAAGAAGAAGAAGAAGAAGAAGAAGAAGAAGAAGAAGAAGAAGAAGAAGAAGAAGAAGAAGAAGACTTGGCAAGAGAAGAAGAAGAAGAAGAGAAGAAAGAAGAAGAAGAAGAAGACTTGGCAAGAAGAAGAAGAAGAAGAAAGAAGAAGAGAAGAAGAAGAAGAAGAAGAAGAAGAAGAAGATGAAGAAGAAGAAGAGAAGAAGAAGAGAAGAAGAAGAAGAAGAAGAGAAGAAGAAGAAGAAGAAGAAAAAGAAGAAGAAAGAAGAAGAAGAAGAAGAAGAAGAAGGAGGACTTGGCATGAATAAAGAAGAAGAAAAAGAAGAAGAAGAAGAAGAAGAAGAAGAAGACTTGGCAAGAAGAAGAAGAAGAAGAAGAAGAAGAAGAAGAAGAAGAGAAGAGAAGAGAGAAGAAGAAGAAGAAGAAAAAGAAGAAGAGACTTGGCAAGAAGAAGAAGAAGAAGAGGAGGACTTGGCATGAATAAGAAGAAGAAAAAGAAGAAGAAAAAGAAGAAGAAGAAGAAGAAGAAGAAGAAGACTTGGCAAGAAGAAGAAAAGAAGAAGAAAGAAGAAGAAGAAGAAGAGAAGAAGAACTTGGCAAGAAAGAAGAAGAAGAAGAAGAAGAAGAAGAAGAAAGAAGAAGAAGAGAAGAGGAGGAAAGAAGAAGAAGAAGAAGAAGAAGAAGAAGAAGAAGAAGAAAAAGTAGAAGAGAAGACTTGGCATGAAGAAGAAGAAGAAGAAGAAGAAGAGAGGAGGAAGAGGAGAAAGAGAACAAGAACAAGAACAGAAACAAAAATATGGATTTAAACAAACATCTTGAAAAGGAATTAAAAAGTAAAATACGATTACTTTCTCTTCTAGAAAGAAAATAGAAAAAATAATTTTGAAAAATGTGTTTAAAACATTGAGTTTGAAAAAAAAAAAGATTGTATACCATCAAGAATGAATAAAACAAAACATCTTGGGCATAAAATAACGCAACAAGGGTTGACATGCCATAAAATCCAACCAACCAACCAACCAAAACTAGCCTGCTAGAAGATCCAAATCAGTGTTATTTTTACCTAATTCTTTTTTTTATTTCTTACCCAAAATAAAGAAGAAGAAATGTGGATTTTAAACAAATATCTTGAAAATGAATTAAAAAATGAAATACGGATTTCTTTCTCTTTTAATGTAGAAACATCTCAATTGAGAATCCATTTCGTAAAAACGGGATTTTCACACTATTTTTCTAATTTGTTTTTATGAGAGAGAGAGAGAGAGAGAGAGAGAGAGAGAGAGAGAGAGAGAGAGAGAGAGAGAGAGGGAATAATGATTTGTATGGAATTTTGTTGAGAACTCTTGAGTGTCTCTAAATGGTATAAAAGATGTTTTCTGATTTAAAGATTTCTTTTAAGTTCAAAGAACTGTGCCTTTTTCCAAGGATTCTTAAAGGATATCATTTCCAGGAATGAAATTGAAATAACATTCTTTGTTTCTTTATTGGTTTTTATTCCATATTCTAATGAGTTTTTTCTTATATTTTGTTTCTTAGGATTGAAGAGTCACACAGAGAGAAAACTTCAGAAAGGGATTAGATTTGACGAGAGAAAATATAGTATGAGACTCCCCGTAGCGTAGTGGTTAATGTGCTGGACTGTGATGAGGGAGGGGAGTATACCCAGAAAACAAATCCGGAGCTAAGGTGGTGTAATGCTGGAGATATTTACCTCGTACCCCACTTGTACGGGTTAGGCACAAGGCCCTATTAACGTGAGACCACCCACAAGCCGAAACTCATGGGTGGCGGGTGGAAAAATTGCGTTGATCCCGTTGGCATTCCCCCTCAAGGGGGAACCTCAGGCACTGAGCAATAAACCCAGCCACACCCCTTCAAATCGAGGGGGTAGGTGTTGCCTGGGGGGATAGCCCCCTGGGATCAACGCTATTAACTTGTAACGTTCAGCTATCGAAGCTCACTGGACCCCCGGTCGAAACCGGACTTCAGCGCTACCCAGTATCACCGTCGTTGCCAAAAGTACAGGGTGTCCACAAAGTCTGGGTACATGAGGATTAGCACATACTTTTTGAAAAAAAACTTGATGCGCCTTGCAAAATATTATTTCTTATATTTAATTTTTTATGTTAGGATTTTATTTACTGCTAAATTACCATATCTGCCTTCTCGGAAAAATAACATAAATAAATACAATAGTGAAATCTCCATGTACCCAGACTTTCTGGACACCATGTACATTGGTTTCTTACCTTTCCTAGGACAACAGCGTAAGTGAGGAGAGGGAGGATCTGCTGCTTGGGCGACAGCTCATCCTCCATATAAACCAGGCTATGTAGCTTCACTATTAAATGGGGATGACACTCTAACGTCATTGGTACGTGCCGACACAACACGGCGCAGATGTAGATGTAAAAAAAAAAAACAATTTTGGACACTACGCCATTGTCTTTAGCAGCCGGAAGGATGCCAACTAGACAGTGACATCTATCGATTAAATAGTACCACTAGTATTCTTTTACAAGGCGGGGGAGTACCTATAGCGTAGAGGCTAACGTGCTGGATTGTGGTATCGTAATAAGCGAGTTCGAATACCAATCGAACAGTTACGTTCTCCTTTGGACTAATACCGTTGGGAAAGGTATGGATCTCTTTATTCCCCTGCTATGGGCTGAATAGTATCACTATTGTTCTTCTATAAGACGAGGAGTCTTTGTAGCATAGTGGGTAACGTGTTGGACTGCATCGTTGTAAGTTCGAATTCCAGTCGTGATATAACGTTCACTTTCGGACTAATATCATTAGGAAAGATATGTACCTCCCCCCCCCAGCCCGCATATATCGGTTAAAGTGCAACTACTCTTCTTCTACAAGGCAGAATGCGACATCGTAGTATGCGAGTTTGAATACCAGTCGAACTATTACGTTCACTTTCAGACTAATACCCTTGGGAAAGGTGTGAACCATCTCACCCCCCCCCGTTATGGGTTAAATAGTACCACTACTGTTCTACAACTATGATTTTGACTTTGTATAACCCACGATGGTTGATATGCCATTAAAGAAAGGAACAAAGAGAAGAATACAGCAAAAGATTTTGGGACGATCTTTAGTATACTATTATAGGCAAACTAGCAAACCCCATGTGTGAGTTATTCATAGAACCCGAGCAAGGTCCTAGTATTTCTTTAAAATTATTTACGTGTTTACTCTGACAGGCACTTCTTTCTAAAACCGCATTTGACAATATTATCGATTTTCAGATACAGTCTCCTCGCTTGAATTGGATGGTTTGATTGATTGATTGATTTATTGGTTTTAACGGCATGTCAACCCGTCTGGGCTATTAATGTTTTTAATAGATGAATCTTATTATAATGGAGATTGTGTGTTTTTCTGTCTGTAACCGAAACTATATTACTACTACTAGCAAAATAAAAAACGCCCTCTGGGCGACGTAAAATAAATATTGCCTGAGGGGATGGGAGTTGAAAATTTAATATCAGAGAGTTTGTATCATAAGTAAAGTAAAATCATCAAATTTATTAAAGGAGTAAAAAACAGAATAAATTTATTAAAGAAGTAAAAAATAAAAAATTTGAAATGGAAACTTAGTTCTGATAACTTTAAATATATATTAAAATACAATAAACTATATATAGATATATAATACCAGTCATGTATTTATTAAAACTTGTTTAAAAAAACCCAATGAGGACTGTCTAACATTGCATGCTCAAATTTTGAGTGTATTCTATGTTATGACAATTTTAGATAGTGTGACGTAAGCAGTAACGTAGTTTTTGTAACAGACAAAAACCGGAAGCAAATCTCCATTATTAATAGATAAGTAACATTTCCTTTAGTTATTTACGTCACATTTCAACCTCAATTATTAATGAAAATTTACCTTATTAATACTCTTAACCATATCTACATACTAGATATTTACCACGTACCTCAGGTGTACGGGTTAGGCACAAGGCTAATGTGGGACCACCCACGAACCGAAGGTCATGGGTGGCGGGTGCAAAATGCGTTGATTCCGTCAGCATTCCTCCTCAAGGGGGCGCCTCATGCACTTGGTAATAAACCCAGACCTGCCCGTTTAATTCAAGGGGGCAGGTGTTGCCTGGGGGGATAGCCCCCTAGGACCAATGCTGTTAATTACAGCAACCCCCTTTCTCCCCTGTTCTCTGCTCTAGTGGGGCTGCATACTAATAACATGCAATTGTGTTTATGTACACAAGAAAATAGAGGTTTACAGTGTGAACATGAAGGCTAATTTGCATATTGATATTAAAAATTTGATTTTAATAAAAATGTGCTTAGTATTATTGATTTCTAATTGTTTGGTTTTATTTTAATGAATATGTGCAAAAATCTCGTGGATAAACCTTAAAAGAAATCCATTAACAAGAAGAAATAACTGTGATTTTATTCTTTAATTTCTATTTTAACTAAATAGTTAAATCAGGAAAATTCAGCAATGAAAGACGGAAGTGATGGAACAGTAAGTTTCAGTTGTTCTATTTTTCGATTACACCCTGTCTCAAATCTGCATTCTTATTAAGTTTCATTAGCGTTTCTAATTTGATATAATATTCTATTACATTAAAACATATATTTGCTAGTAATTTTAATGACTATAGAAAATACTATTCCCTATTCGTCTCAGAAACTTAAATGGAAGATAGAATTCGAAAGAATATAATCTGTTTTACATCGTAAAGTGAAGTTGACAATAG